>CM057389.1:51510000-51582500 GCA_030015415.1 Cynopterus sphinx | reverse complement strand
TCAACTCTAAGCTTACTTCCAGTGGTATTTAAATGTGTGACTATAAAATATTTCTACTGGCATTTCCTTAGTAGTTAGCAGCTGTTACAACAGCCTCCAAACATCTATTAAGTAAAGAGAGATTTGTTTGGTAACATATATTATTAGGAAAGTGATCACAAGGCCAGGAGTAAAAGTTTTAGGTGGATCCAAGTACCTTGGTTCCTAATTGGAAAATTGTATAAACAGGCAGATTTTCAATAAGCTCGTTAGCCTTCAGTTGAATTCCATAAAGTATATTGAGTGTAGCTTAACGTGTTTAATTTCCAGACATCACCAACAGTAATCAGATAGGGATTTCGGAAAACAATTTATTCCATTTCAATGGAATTTCCATTTTATTAGCTGCAATTTCAAATATGTAAATGGTAGCCAAAGCTGGATATGATGCTTCAGTTAAGAATTTTTTTTTCCCATTGTTTCTTCTAGCATCTTCTTGCCAAATCTTCTGGAGCACTTGTAATTTCCTCTGTACAGAGCCCAACAGGCTCATCGGCAGCAGAAGGTAAAAATAATAGACATGAGGAATTTCTGGAGATTTATGAGGTTTAGTTTTTTTTTTTTTTTGAAATGTACACTGTCTGGCTATGCTAGGACACGGCCACATGTGGACTCTATGAATTGAAAATGTTATAAATGGAGCATCACTTACCCCTTGTTAAGAAGAAGGTTTAGGAACAGAAGATGTTTTCCGTGAGAGTATTTAAAGATTACTGGCTTCTGAACAATAGCAGTGTTAGTGGAGATGAAAGACATAATGAATACTTTAAACCTTAAAATTTTAATCTTGGAATTTGATATGGACTCATTTCCCCTTGGTTTAAATATATTAAATTTTTATCTTGCTGTACCTTCTTAAACTTTTCTGCTTTCCATGTGTAATATGAGGGCTAAAAAATGAGTATCTGTACAAAAGATCCCAACGATATCAGGCAACTTCTGACGAAGGCCGTTGACATTGCTGACATTTGGCATGGTGTACCGCCAAGGAGGAAATTAAAAAGTACAAGCCATTATCCTAAAGACCATCTGTTTATGAAAGTACTTAATTTTACATCACTTTGTCGGGCTTAGAAACGACCCGTGGTGAAGAAGGACAGAGTATGCCTCTCTCACAAGCATGATAGTCTCACCGCTTGTTGAAACGATCTTCCTTTAACTCTTCCAGGGACTCGTTCTATTGATGTTAATTAGTCACCTTTAATGCAACCAACATCTTAAGCACCAGAGTGCCTTTCTGCAGTGCCAGACGTTTCTCTCCGCCTTTTCTTTTACGTGTCTCTTGCTTGAAAGGCTAGCCCGGCATTAGAGAGGAGCACAGAGGGCTTCTGATTCCTGCCTTTGTTTACCAGTGGGGTTGACTAATGGAAGGGCTTAGAATCACGGATGCAGTTTTGTCATGGCCTCGCAAAATGGCATCATTTCCAGGGACTCACACACACGATAGCCTGGATCTCATGGAGATAATTATTACTAAGAACATCGCTTTAACCTGAATCACCTTCCACAGGATTCTGGGAAAGGGAGAAGGGTAGTCTCTTATCAAAGGCGTGTTTTAATAAAAGCCTGTCTGACTGTGGAGGTGAACAGATGACATTGGAAGTGTAGTTGCAGGATGCATTTAAAATCAAAAAAACTTTGCTTGGTCGTTTCATGATTTTGTGTCTCCCGAATGATGGTGCTTCCAACCATAGCTTAATGACAAAAACAGAAAGGGCAACCATTTGAATATGAGCTTTAGAAAAATAACAGGTCCTAGTGTTTTTTTTTTGTTGTTGTTTGTTTGTTTTAAATATTGATTTCTTTATATCTCTTCCCATTCAGTGAGATGGTGAGGCTAGTCTGACTGAAAAAAGTAAATGTTTTCTTTTGCTGCATTCCTGTGTAATGTCTATAAAATATGTGTGCATCTTAAGTGCATTATAGTATTTTTGAGAATAACAGTAAAGGTAACATACTTCAAACTGGAGTGTAAAATAGCGGTCATTGGAAAACAACATCTAAATTATTAATGAAACCAAGGTATTGCCTTAAAATCAAGATGGGCTTTTGTTTAGTTTTGTGATATTTTGAAACAAAGTAAATGATGACTTTTTTTCTCTAACCTGATTCTCACGAGGCTTCTGACTTTCAACATGGTGAATACGAGTTAATACGCTAAAAATCTTAAACAAATTAAGCAATTTGATTTTTTTCCATTTTTGTAAGCTTTATGTGTGTTTCTCATCTGTGGTTATTTTGCAGGCAGGATTACTGCCTAGCAATTTCCTCTTGTCTGTGAAAATAATGTATAGAAGGTGAGCTAATACAATGGTGTAATGCAGCTTTTTAGAATAATCAGTCTCCGATGCATAGAGTATTTGTGTTATTGTCTGTGCAGGAGTTTCTTTTCCTAGAACCATTCTCTAGCTACCAAATTTCTTTTTTTGACGAATGAGATTGGATTACCAAGTCACAGCTGTGTATGCCACTTGATGTATTGCTGTAGGATTGATAATTCATAAAGCCCAGTACTATTGGGGGGAGGGGTTGAAATTTTCTTAGACATGAGAAAATAAGGCTGCCTGCTAGGTATTTTTTTTTTTTTTCATTGCAGTTGTCTAAGTTTTACCGGTTTTAGACTAGTTGTTGACTCAGTAAATGTAAAAATAAATGTTGATCTGCTGTCCGTGTTAATGTAGCTGTCAGACCCACACTGGTCTCTAACGTATGTAAGAGCGAGTATTTTTTTACCTTGATACAGAAAGGCAGTCATGTGTGAGATTTAATATACATCCTAATCTGTCTTGTCACTGCCCTGGCCATGGGTGATGTGCTAATGTGTGGGCCGCCATTTTCTGTTTTTCGTCGCACAATGGAAGAGATCCCCATAAATGACAGGCCAGCGCCACTCTGTAATTATTTGGGGGACAGTTAGCAACACTGCAGGGTTACCTTTAGAACTAAACGCCTCGACTTATTTAAACGTCCAAACAGCATGTAATTAACAAAAACCAGCATCCTCTGAAGATCTGTTCTTAAGCAAACTGAGAATTTTTCTTACAAAAATGAAAAAAGTTCTTAAAACATTTTTATGACGTTTGAGAACTAAAAATATACAGAATTGGCTGGAGTTCCTGGTTTTCGCTGAGATTATTGGCATCTTAACAGAATATGCCAATACATTTTCTAACGAGGTTATCTTATATTCTTTTCCTTGATCCATGTTGGTATCGTTAAAATGCCAAAGTTTAACAAAATAAATTATGAGATATGTAATCTACAACTAATAGCAATTAGATGTCTTCATTGCCCATAAATGCACATATTTAAATTGAGTACTACATTTTACTCTAGGAAGTTGTTTATGAAATTTTAAAACCTGAAAAAGAGAGTCCAAAAACAAACATAATTTTTCATCATCTGGACCAAAAATATAATTTTGTTTACAAAAATGTATAATGTAAAACTTCAGAGTCATTTTCTATAATGAAGACAATTGTAATGTTTATGAGATTATACCATAGTGAGTCAAATGAATTTTATTTATTGGTTCAGCAACACAGGTGAAAATCTGTCCGCTAATGAAATTGGTTTTCTGGTAGTTTAGATATTTTGGACACGTCCTTTAAATGCCATCCACAGAAGCTAAGGTAGCAATGTGTATCGTCACTTTATAATAGAAATTAAAAGCTGTGGTGAAATTTGGGCTGTGGATATTCTCTAGCAAATATTACCTTATAAATAGTCCCATTGGGAGAGGAAAAAATTCCTCTATTTTTAGAATAAATGTTATAAATTTGCCTTCCTACTTAAGTTTCCTACAAGTGGCTCTTCTTTTCTGAGAGTAGTGATATAAAGGCTAAATTGTTACCTTATGTTTGCATCGGGTACGTTTGTGACCACTGACAGTTATAATTTACAAAAATTACAATGATTATAGACATTAACATACTTGACGGCGGCTATTATTTTTATTCGAAAATACAAAGACTTTCAGTGGATACTAGACTTTAAGACCCTGTCTATAGATGCCAAGTGAAGTGGAGGATTGAAGCAATTGTTCAGAATTTTTAGACTAAGGTGACACGTTTTTCTCAATGATGTGGGTAACTGGGATGCAGAGCATTATTTAGCCTGAACGTCCTCTAGTTTCTTTGTGTTTGTCTTTTGCTACTAAACTGGTGTCTGCTGCCAGGAAATCCATTCAGATTTTGACTTTGAATTTGAGTCGGTTCACTGAGGAGAATAACAAATGCAAATATGTTTGCCCTGAATTTTCTCAATTTCTTTAATTCTCTCATAACACTATATGACAAGTACTATTATTATTATTACTATTTTATAGACAAAGAGACTGAGACTTAGGGCAGCCAAGTCTAAAGACAAGTTTATACCACTTTCCCAGCTGTATAGCTGGGGTGTGAGAAGCAATCTGAGTCCAGAATCCATGCTTTTCACCGGTCTTTTAAAAAAAATCTCTTGTCTATGGCCCTGACACTCTTAACACGCCTGATTCCATCTGACGTAGGAAGCTAAGCAAGGTCGGGCCTGGTTAGTACTTGGATGGGAGACCACCTAGGAAGACCAGATGCTGTAGGATAAAAAAAATAAAAAGGGATTGTGAGCCAACAAGGTTCTTGAAATCTGTGAGGTCAAGCAAGGGTCGCCTCACCTAAAAAAATAAAATAAAACAAAACAAAACAAACAAAGAAACAAACAAATAAATAAATAAAACAATTTCTTAGGGAAAGAGCAGACATTTGAGACAGAACTTAAAAAATAAAGAGCGTTTCCATGATAATCTGCTATTTGCAATCAATAGCAAAATTCTGTTATTCTTGTCTTTCTTGTCCTTTGCTAGCTAGCATTCTCCTTCAGAAAAACTACTTACATGTACAGGATAGTTTCCTATGGATATCTGATGTGAAGTCAGACATTATGACCGTGAATTTTACTTTTTGAGCATTTTGGATAAAGAGATAATGTGAGCTTATAGCATGTAATTCAATGGAATTTTTTGGAGGAGATCAGCTTTGATAAGACAAACAACTCTAGGTGGTGTGACATAGTAAGTGACAGACACATTAAACATGTCGAATTTTGGAAGTGTTGGCATTTTAATAGCCATGTCTTTTAGAATCCATCATGCGTGTGAGTTTTATTTTAATAGCTCCTGATAACTAAACTCTCAAAAAATAAAAAATATGCAAAGTCATATTCTGTCATTCCCCAGCTAAGTTTTTATGCAGCCTGTAATAATCATACCATAGTTTGCAAAAAGTCAGAAAGAAAAAAAGCATCTGAACTCCTGAGTTCCCACAGGTGACATTTTGAGCAGGGATCACTATTGCAGTGTGAAAACCAGGAACCCTACAGCCAGGGTATGCCATTGGTCACCACACTTTTGAGGGTGGGGAATTCAGGGCCGTTTGTTTACCATGATGAAGAAAAACTCAAAGCATGAGATGTATTGACAGCAACTGGTCATAGCATGATTGCTGTCATTTTGGGGGAAGATCAAATGCCCAACATATTTAGTTATAGGTGGGTAGTCAAAATTCATTAACTCAGGGTTACACGATCTCATTTCTTATAAATAGCATAATCACTATATATATATATACACACACACACACACACACACACACACACACACATACACACATACACACATACACACACACTGCGTATCCCCTATTTAACTGTTTTATATTGTTTTGACTCAGCAAAAACTTCATGGCCTCTTATTGGCATATCAGGTAAGGCCCCAACAATGACCAAAACAATGTCTGTACTTAAGAAGTTCTCAGTTTAATGGGAAACTGTGATGTAGGGGGGTCAAGCCTGATGAGTAAAATCAGGGTGATGAGAACTCAGACAAGGTAGCTAATACATAACTTTGAAACAAATTGGAAGACATTTACGTTAAAAGAGCCTTGAAATAATGGGCAGGATTTCAGCAGGAGGAGAAGATGGTGGCCAGGTGATGATATTTCGGATGAATTAGACCGTGGTGAGTGAAGGCTCCAAGTCTGAGAACTACAGGATGTGGTGGAGAGGTCGGACACAGTAGCACAGGTTGGCTGAGACAGAGGGTAAAAGATTAGGAAACAGGACTGAAAGTGTACCCCAGGCTTAGAGAAAGACAATTAATGATAACAAACAGGGTACTTATGAAGGTGGACTTCACTAAACGATCTATATGCCAGTAACTACTTGAAGGATTTTACACATGTGAATGCAGTTATTTTTCTCAGGAATGGTAAACAAGTGGTCCCATTATGAGTGAGGATGCTGTGGGTACCTTCACGCTAAATCAGTCGCCCCAGTTTACACCCATTATAATTCTCAGAGATCATGGTAGTCTGAGCAGTCTGAAATCTCATCAAAGGAAGATGATAGGTTGGACAGTAACAGGGTCATCCCTTGTTGGGAAGCCTTATTTCTTCCTTGCTTCTGTCCCCCAATGAACCACGTGGTCATACATACTCTTATCACATCATTCATTCATTGTTGTCCGTATTTCCTGAAGCACCAATGCTTCTTAGCTATCCTTCGCAGCCTTGTTTAGGCTAGCATTCATCCCCGTTTTCCTCAATCCGCATCCTGCTCTGATAAATATTTCTAATCACTGATCTTTTCTAGTCGTTGCTGTGTCACACAGTTTAGCACTCAATTACATATTGGATTTTGTTCTTGATTATGAGTTTATCTGGCTTAGTCTTGCTTCTTGGCTCTCGGTCTAGATTCCAGTATCTTGGAATGTATCTCCTGCTTCTATGTGTCTTCCGCGGTCCGGTTTATAGCAGGGGCTCTGGTGGATTAATGCGAATGGTGTCTGGGTTAGTTCTAATCAGGTAGACTTCAGACAACTGAAATGACATATTTGGGTACTCGGACACACGTGACAGCTGACTAGTTGAAAACTGAATTTCTCCCTAATTAATGCTGCCCAAAGCCACTTATTCGGAGATCTGTATAATATCAAATTAAATGCTCTCGTTTTGTCATCAGGAGCCAAGGTTTTGTTTCTGGGGTTTGGACCACGCTAAGTAAACTGTTTAACCAGATTATTATTGCTGTGTTGCTTATTTTTTGATTGAACTGATCAGATTGATTAATTTAGCATACTGCCAACATGGCCTTGAGAATTAAATCAGACACTCTAATAAAATAATGTATGAAAACACTTATTTCATACCAGTGCGTTATTTTGTATTCTAGAACATTTAAGATCAGAGTATTTATTTGTCCTGATGTGGATGGACAAAGAAATCAGCCAACTCCATATTAAGTGCCTGCCACTAGTGCATAGCTGTTGGGCTCATATTAGACCAAACTGACACACAATTGTAAAAGTCCTCAAAAGAGCAATCAGATGTTTTGGCCAAAATCCACTCCAAGATGAGTAGGAATTAATAGCAAAAGAGTACACCAACAGATTGTTTTGACTATCTACAAGATGGTAAACAAACATTTTGGCCAAGTTCCGTCTTTTGATTATGACATAATAGAGCAATTTGAAAGAAACGTTTGTATTGAGTGTCCTAATGGGGAATCATAGAGCAAAATTACCCGGGGTAATGAGTGAGCCTTAGACTATATCTGTGCTGTGCAAAAGCAATATTTTGTCAGAAAATTCATGTATCTTATGGTAGACGATTGTTTTTAGCTGCCTGCATTAGTACAGATAACTAAACGACTGCAAAATCTCATTTTCACTTTGTGCTGCGAAGACAGTACACTTAGCATTTAACCAGTTGAAACTGATTTATACAGTCAAAGGAAGCATTTCAGGACCAACATAGATCCATGGGTCAGAATCATCCAGTTTATTCATCTCCATTAATCAAATTAGTTAGATAATTACCAAATCTCCATTTCAATTTATGGATTTGAGATCTGAGTGATCTTGATTTGTTTAGGGTTTTAAAAATTTAATTTCTGTGCTATTAATGGAAATAGTGTTAAATTATTTTAGAAATAATAGACTGTTCCATTAGTGTCTTTGTAGCCTGTCATAAAATATGTAAATAAATGTACATGGGCATTTAGAAAAATAATTTTTCAAATTCTAATGCACAACTGCATCTTCTGAGACATTACAGTTTACTATGTAAAAAAAGCATTTGGATTTTCCTTAAAACGAATAATATTTGCTTGACTTTGTTTCAGATTTTATTTCATATGACACGCCAGCCACTTCTCAAAGATTCTCTTCCTCTTTAGTATATAATTTATGTCAAGATATCTGAGTTGTTCAATTGATGCTTATCTATATTTGTGTATTGAAAAGCCTAGAAAAGTTGTTCTATATGTCTGGATGTATTTTCATTAGTTATTTATATATAATGAATGGTTGAGAAAGTAAATTTTATAATAAAAGTTGTCTAAGACTTTTTATAATAGTAGTAATTTATTGATTGCTACTCTGTCAGGCACTGTGATACGCTGTAAATGTATTAACTCACTTAATTTCATCACAGGCAAATTGAGGGGAAAATTATTCCCACTCTGATTTTTATCCTGGGAAACAGAGGCTCAGATATTAAAAATCAGAGTCACGGAGTTGAGAATTGATGGAACAAGGGTTTTTATCCAAACTGACTCTTGCGTTCTTATTATTGTGAAGCATGGCAATTATGAATTATAATTAAAAATGATATTATTGAGAGGTTAACACATCAAAATATTCAAATATTTTTAAAAGGAAGGTCTTCACTGGAAATATAGCATTTTTTCTAATATTCCACATAAGAGAATATTAGCTTGAGATAAAACTTTGATACTAAGGCTTAAAACTAAAACATTGACAATATTTAATTCTCTTCTAATGAGTCAAGTTTGGTCTTTCGTAAAAGGAATACATCTCTGCCTCCAAGTTTCAGGAGTTTGTTGAATGAATATCGAATCATTAGCTGTCTTTCTCTTGGCCAGTTGGCATTTTTTTGGTAACCTAGAGGACAGCTCCATTTTATATTCAGCAGTGTCACTCCCAGATTGGATAGTTCAGCTGCAGAAGTTAGCTACCTTTTAAGTTCCCAGGGGCGAAGTTTGCATTCCCATCCAGCCTCCCGTGAGCACCAGAGGATGGATTACTGGGTCTGCCTTGGTTGAGTAACAGCCACTCAACCAGAGAAGAATTTTTAAAGGGGCCGGGAGGCCTACGCTACGCTTTTTCTTCTTATTTCAGTTGACTCTTTCATACTAGAATTCTTAAAGCAAAAATTTTCAGAAGGCTTTTTTTTTTTTTTTTTTTTGCTTAGTAGTTTATTCCAATTTGCTAAAACCAAGGAGTCAGAACCAGATTGAAAATATGTTTGATTAAACATAACATAAAAGACCCCCACCTCCTTTTTGAGCAAAAATAAGTCTTTTTCTTGTTATTCTTTGGGATACTTTTTGATCAGCCAGGTATTTGTCTGAATTTTCAGAGTTGTAGGGATCTTACTTTATAAATTCTCCCTTCGATTGCCCTGAAGATCACCCAGGCTGCAGGGTCCAGGCACTTTGGGTGTCTGTCACTCAGCTACAGGTTTAGGCAGTGGCCTCAAACATGAGCTTTTTCAAAGATAAGCATTAATTCGCTGTGTTTAAAAGTAAATTTAGGAGGAAATCTCTTGCCATTCTTATGTTTTAAAATAGAAGAGTTGGATTCTAATTTAGAAAACTGCTTAGCTAAATGGGAACATTTATATAAGGTTTAACATACTTATAAGTCATTTGAACACCCTATTTTTAAGTCTGCAGATATTTTTACTGTATTTCTGTGTGGGGAAATTTCGTTCTTCGTATAGAGTACTAAACTTATTTAAGGAAGACAGGATGGCAGAATAAGGGAGATAAATTGCTCCACTATGTGAGTACATAGAAAACAGAAATTTAATCTCAGTCTTAGCTATTAACAGGGAAATCAGCTAACATCTCTGAGATTCTCTTTCCTCACCTGTAAAACAGAGGTCATGGTGTAAATTATCTCTAACCTCTAAAATTCTATAATTAGCAATCTTTTACTTGGATATTACAATATGCAAGATTCAGCTCGTATTAAAATTGCACGTTATATTATGAAAAATGTATCCTTTACACAAAAAACTTGGTACCACTTAATGTATAGCATATCATGCACTTAATCTATCGCACATCATGCATAAATATGCACCATGATTTTAATGTCTACCTTTTAACTCTCTAACCATTGAAATCTTCAAATCCACAGACGTCATTTTCGAATTTGAATTGTATTTTTTCAAGAGATTTTTGGCGGCCACCTTATATATTCATTTGCCCTGAAAGAAACTTTTAGCATCAGCTACAGATGCTACTTCTAATACGGAGCTCTAAGTCCAGTGCTGTGGTCCAACCCCAGCCATTGCAGCGTTTCTGTAGTGTAGCAGCCACAAGAAATCCTGAGATAAATAAAGTGTCAATTCATGGCATGCAGGTGTGTCACTAGGGTGGGGGGACAGGGGGTACGGGTAAGAAGAAAGCAAGGAATGGATCAAGGCCAACAGACTTTACAGTTTTGAAGTAATTAGTGAGCTGTGCAGGTGTCTATTAAAACTAACTGACAATAAATCTTGGGTTTCTCTTTTGAATATTGCTTTGGTTTTGCAAGATCCGTACCTCGAGGGGCAAAAGAAAATGACTCCAGGATTAATGACCACAATGACTTATCCCCAATAAGAAATTTAACAGAGTGTTCTCTTTATTCGAATTTGTTATTTGTGTTGTTATTCATACAGCCACTATTAAAGCTGATGGTTTCACCATTCTGAAAGGCCGCTGGAAAAGATGAGGTGTCTCTTGTCGACAAGGAGAAATCCTTGAGGAAAGAGTCCTCTGGTTGTCAGATGTCGTTTGTCCCCGTAGTGCCCGATGCAGGTTTCTTCTTCACGACATTTTAGGGGGACCGATGTGGGAACAAGGTGTCCGAGGCTCTATTGTCCACTGGCTCTTGAGCGGAGCGCCTAATTGCAGGTGAACTTAGCCACGGAGCGACGTTCCTCCTGGCTCCTCCATCTGCTCTTTCTTGACACCCCTGCCATTAACTGTCATTTTCCTTTAAATATACGGTGAATCTGAAAGGCCAGCTCTACATCACATCATTTCCGATTAGGGGCAGTTCCTTTGAGCTGAGGAGTGTTGAGGTGTCAGAAAGAGGTCCCTGGCCTCTCTACCAGCACATTGCCGCGGGGCCTTAATTAGCACTGACTCCAGCCATTACTGAGCAGAGCACAGAAGAGAAAGCATCATTTTTCTGCTTAGGAAGTTAGCATCTGACCTGATAAGTTGTCCAGACTCACAGGACACTGCCTCCTGCGGTAACCATGGGCGCTGGTCCTCTGCTTCCTCCTCGTGGGCAGCGTAGAAGGGGAAAGAATTATGATTCTCATCCAAAGACCATTTTCGAGTTTCCTCTGCCTTTTATTAGGAGAGAAGAGGTAGTGATTGCCTTTGAAAAGAAAGTGGCGGGCGTATTGGTTTTGTCAAACACGTGAACTTGAAGTTATTTTCAGTCTTCAGTGTGTGGTGTACCTGTGTGGGTACCTGGTGATTTATCACATAATTTTTTTTTGGAAAGATTTCTTACTACAAGAACAACATTTTAAAGTGAAATGAAGTGTTTTGATATTGAAAACCCCTGCTTGATTTCAAATTGTAAACAGAGTGAGGCCTTCACTGCAAATGCGTCTCTTTAAGAAACAAATGCATTTCAAGACACAGTTTTTTGTTTTTTGTCTTTTATTTGTTTGTTTTTGCTTTGGCCTTTTATAATGACAACAGATGCCCTTTGGGAGGCATGGCGGATATTGTAGAGATGATTTCACTTTATCCACTTTTTCTAGGCTCGGAAGCCCTAAAACAGTTTAGTACATTTGCCATTTTGGGTAGACTCATTCATCTCTGTGTAAAAAAATGATTAAATGGGGGTTGGCCTGCAATTTAATTTTGGTCCTTCTTCCTTTTTCATTTTTTTTCCTTCTTTTCCTTCCAGTTCTCTTTCCTTTCTTTTTTCAAAACAGCAATCTTGGTGATAGTATTAAGATCATCACTTTTGAAGAATTAGCAGCACAATTAACAAATAAAAATAATAAATAGATGTGATACTTCTAAGTCTATAAGACTGTTTTGATTTGAAAAAGCTCTTTAGAAGTCGCTGTTGAAGTAATTAATGCCCTCCACTTAAAACTGATCCTCCTGAAGAGAGGAAAACTGACCCAATGCCCAGTGGGGCCTTTTTTTTCTGAGTCATAAGCACAACCAGCATTTTAAGTATTTTATGTTCTTATTTTAACAGAGCTCTTTTCTCTATTATAGTGATGTCTCTGTTACTTCTATTAAAAAAAACGGCATTTCAAAGGTTTAAGGCTCAGCTATAAATATTTACATGGAACCGAAGTTGGCATAGAAAGTCCCCAATTGAAGCACTTCTTTTATTAACATTAATAACTTTTGAGATGGAAATACTTTTGCAACTGGAAAGTTAGAATGTTCTGCAGTGACAAAAGATAAATACAGATTTTTTTCGAAATTTCAGCTGGAACAACTCAGAGTGTTTTGCGGTTGTTGCTGTGTTGGCGGTTTTTGTGTCAGATTCTGTCCTCAGAAGAGGTTCCCGTACCTTTGACCTATAAGAAGAGGTTGTCACATGCAGAATCCAAGAAAATGCGTCCTCGAAAGGTCTCCTTCATGCGTGGCCCCAGGTTATTCCTGCTGCATTGTACCCTGCTGTTAAATGACAAAATTTGGTCCTGAGGACACACGGCAGCAGTGAGGTCAATACAGTGAACTCCTCCTCATACTCCAGATGATAAAAACCAAGTTGGGAAATTTTTTACCCAGGAGACCATGATTATTCCCTCTTGTGCGTCCTAACACTCCCATTATTTTTTAGAAACAAAATTCTAGTGTAGCCTCTGTCTAAAAACCGTCCACTTAGAATAAAATGTAGTCATGGTTCTGCCCCAAGATAGTGTTTTATAAATGTAAGTAGTGAAAGAGAAAGAAATCCTACCAAACTTCTTCAAATCTTATTAAAATGGAAAGAGATGGAGAAAGACGCTGGCCTGTCACTCTTCTTTCTTCATGGACAAATCGAGCCTGTCCCCAGCCGAACAAGTGCATCTCAGCAGACATGTTCATGATCCTGTTGTCTCTAGCTCAGCTGTCAGCCAGCTAGGAGAGACTCGAGTTCAAGGTGGCCTCCTCCTCCTCCCCTCGCAGTCATGTGAACGGTCTCTTCAAGGCTGAGGGGAAATGGAAGACAAGACGCAACCCAGCAGTTAAGTCCATCCTCCACTGTAATTACACCTGGTAATAGAAAAACAAATAATTAAATGAAAATCAACAAAAGGCCGACTTTGGAAAATGAACTCTTTCTTTCATGTGACAGTGTGGCAAAACAGGAAAGCAGTTGCCACAGAAAGGAACAAGTGTACCTTTTAGGCCTTCCTGTTCCTCAGGAGGCAAATAATTCAAGTATTTAAATAAGAAAGTGCTGCTTCCCTGCCCTCCTTCTGTGTCCCCCGGTCATTAGCCTTTGATTCTTTTTGTTAGTGTTAGAGGTGGTTGTCCAGTGTTTATGGAATAAATAGCCAAGGGCTATTCTAAGGACTGCAGAACTGATCAAACTGAGCTTCATCACAGGTATTGAAACCTCCAGAGAAGGAAGGACTCAAAGGTTTGGAGTATGGATGGACCAGGAGAGGTCCTTGAGGGTTTCCTGTGGGGCTTGAGGCAGGAGGTAAATGTGAATTTCTAGGGGATTTCTGGGGATAGCCGTGGAACAATCAAAGTTTGAGAGCCTACATTTTAGAGGGAAGGTAGGGGAGGCAAGCACGTCAGCTGACTCTCGTACAAAGCTTGTATCAGGAAATAATGAGAATGATTTTGAAAACTATGGAGGCTTTATAGAAATGACATCACTTTAAATTAGGTAAGACCTAGTTCAATATCACATATAAATTATATTTACAGAAATTACATCATTTTACAATGGAGAAGATTGGATCTGTATCTATCTATATCCTCACACACACATATGTTAACATGTCATGTGAATTGGGTCTTTTCACTAGAGTCTGACTTCAAGGAAATTCATTTTCTAGAAAATTCTCTAGTGGAACAATAAAATCTGGGTTTTTGATCCTGGATTATAGGCATGTCATCTGGTGGGGCTCAAGACCTCCCCGTGGGATTTGCAAACGCCTGCCAGGATCCATCTCGTACTCTTAGTTCCCATGATCCCCCCACTTTCAGCTGGGCCCTGCGGGGTGGAGATGAGCAACACCATGGTCCCTCAGTGGTCCAGCGCCGCCTAGAAGAGCTAGACCTGCTTGTAATTGTCTAACCACACTGCCCAGGGGAGTTTAAAAACCAGAACCTGGGGTGGGTCTGAAAACTTAAACTCTCCAATTTCTTGCTTATAACTTTTCAGAGCAGAGTTATGGCCTACTGATAACGTTTCCCTAGCAGGGAGAGGAGGGACAGGAGGCTCCAGCACACTGTAAAGCATCGTGAATACAGACGTTTTTATCCCCGTTTTCTGCGTTCTCTTCCTGCCCATCTTCTTATGCCTCCCTGCACTGGTTCATCAAATGATTTCTAGTAAAGGTTGATACGTCCCAGGTAGAGACAATGTGTCCCTGTGTCTTGATAACATTGGGGGAAAAAGATCGAGCATCCTCCAACTCAAAGTGGCTGTCTCTAAGATAGGTCCAGAGGCAGCAACTAGAGGCCACTGTGACCATAGCCTCTCCGCCACCAAGACATCAGCCAGGCCAGAGTTGTTTTTTGTCGTCTATGCAGTCCATCTGCGTCTTCTGATCACGGCTTGTCCCAGGAGCAGTTATCGGTGGTTTGACGCAATTTGCCCAAGTCTGGAAATTGAATACTTACTCAATTGGGCCTAATGCATGAATTTGGAAATGACTTTTTCCAGACTCAGCGTTATGATTTATTCAAATTATTGATCTCTCTGATAACCGGGCATTTGTAGAAAACTGCTGATAAACTTTAAAGGGGACTCCATTTATATAATCATAAGAAGAGCAGGACATAAACAATCCAGAACCTTGAAATTCAGAATAAACACACAGCTCCTAGAGAGGGTTTTCAGTAATATCATGGAAAATAATGGCAGATGAGCAACTGTCATTGCAAATGTTGTAATCTTAGTGTTTGTTTTGTCTGTGAGTGGTCTGTTTTCTCAAAAATAGAGATGAGTTGTAAGAAAGATCCTGTTTTAAGCAATATTTAGCCAGCCTTTCGCGTACTTTAATCGCCTCGTTCTGCTGAACAAGGTATGGAATTGATAGCTGCTATTGATTGGATGTAGCATTACCTAATCTTCACTAAATGTAGGAAGCTTTTCAGATTTAGAAAGGTGGCAGAAAGTGTCTGGTAATGATGCTGCAGGGAATTCAAGCTCAATACTGTGGTCAGTGTAAAAGTGATGTAACTATAAGAGGTATTTTATTATAAGCCCGTCGGTTTTGCTAAATGTCTGACCTGATATATTTGTGGTGTGTGTGTGTGTGTGTGTGTGTCTGATTACGTAGCAGATGTTTCCATATTTTGGTCCTTTAAAACGTTATTGGTTTTAATTTCTATTAACAATAACGCTGACCCTTTTGTATAATGGGAAGCGAATATTAAAATTTCCAGAAATTTGCAGACAGAAAGAGAATATAGCACCATAGACTAGGAAGAAGATTGCATTAGGAATTCAATATAGAGGAAGGGGACATGAAGCATGACTAAAACAGATATAAACGTGACCTTCACTACGGTTCAGTAATTATCCTGGTCCACAGTGTGGTGTATGTATCATGATTTTCCTTTTTCCTCTTTGTTTTCATTTTTATCTGGGTACTTCACTGGTGAGTAATTGCTAAAGGGAACCCATTATGCAAGGCGAGCATTCAGTTTGCAAGTGAATTTGCTTGTAGCTATTGCCACATTTGAACCTCACTAATGTATGTAAATTAAAAACTCCGGTATTCGGAATTGCTCCTGTTTGAAATAAAAACAGAATCTGATCATTACAATCTGCAAGCCAGGTATTATCACTGGACTAGTGAGCCGCTGATGATAAATTGTACCGAATAGCTTGTGGATAGAATATTTTATCTTAGTTCCCCATCACACAGGACTGCATAAAATAAGAATGATTCATCAAGCATGAGAGCTGCCGGTTTATGAAATTCATCGCTCACGGCGAGTGTATTTTTTAAAATTCAAAAGACAAAGCAACTCACAAGGGTTATTTAGTAATCAGCGAGAATTACTTATAGGTATCAACCTTAGTGGAAAGGAATTAAAAAGACATTGACTGTACAGGAAGCATCATTGCAACAGGAGATGTAATTTGACTGCATCCCATCTCAGAGCCTTATTGTGACCACATTTGATTTGGATGCCACCTCGTTTTTTCTCATCAAAATTGCATAATCCATCCTCACGGAATCATCCGTTGGCCAGGACGGTGTCAAACTGGGAGCAGACCCATTTGCACCCTCCACTCCCTTCCCTCCTGTAGCCTGCAGAAGATATTTTGTGTATCCAAAAGGACATGTAAAGAGGAGAGGCACAGTATAAAGTCATCTTTCTTTCATATTTACAATAAGAATGTTTCATTTCTTCTCGTGTATTGATGTCCCAAGGCAATGTTCCAAATGAAAAGATAATAACTTATGAAGAAGTGTCAAAAACTAATTAAGTTTTGTAACTTGTTTTCCCCTCGCATAGGGTATATTTTTCATCACACTGTCCAGTCACATGCTGAGATCCTTGCTAACATTATCACATGCCAGTCACACCGAGTCTCAGTGGTGCCTCTCCTTCTGTCATTATTTTCAGCATCAATTAATTTTCTTCTGACCTCGCCTTTAGAGAATGTAGCAGAGAATTATCAGCACATGCTTTGCAGTCTATTTTGAAGGCATTAGGCCACTGTGTGCATTCAAAAACGGAGTCGGCCAAACATTATGTTTTCTCACCTGCGGGGTTGCCTAGTAACCTGAATTACGGATTTTCACCAGGCCTTCGAGACAAATAAACAGGACTGGGAGGCAGGTTGACCCAGGTGGGAGAGTCAGGCCTACTGATGGAGATCAGGATTTCGAAGGAGCCAACAGGAAACAGAAACCTTCGTGAACATTCGTTGCGGAAACAGGTTCCATAGCTAAATGCATCCGTCCCACTAGGCTAAGTGGACACTCAGGAACGGGATCCTCGGTCACACGCTCTCAAGTGTTTGTTAAGCCGGGTTTTGACTCTCCCTGTTGTCTCGCTCTCTCTTTTAGGCCCAGAGTGCCCCATTTCTGTTTCTCTAATGAAGTATTGATTATTTTGTGAAAATATTAAAACATCACCTAGAAATGCTTCACTGTCACGGGGTGAACGTGGGCGCAGGAAGCACTGTCCGGCCTTCCTCTGTGGACAGCCTAATGCTATAGGCCCCTCTGGGCCTCCAACACTCACCCGGGCTTGTCGTGATCCCTGCAAGAGATGAAATTCCTGGTTCGCCATGTTGTTTAAAAAG
Source organism: Cynopterus sphinx (assembly GCA_030015415.1). NCBI lineage: Eukaryota > Metazoa > Chordata > Mammalia > Chiroptera > Pteropodidae > Cynopterus > Cynopterus sphinx. Next base: position 51,564,931 of record CM057389.1, on the reverse strand, counting down.
ACAAAAAGAGAAAAAAAGATTAGTGTATTGTAGGGGTGGGGGCTGTTCTTCCTAACAGCGTTGGAGTCTGTCCTTGACATGTTGGATTCCTTCAGACACGGTGTGTGAGTGTTGTGTGTGTGTGTGTTTCAGGGAAGGGAGAGGGGGCTTAGGGGTGGCTTCTCCTGAAAGGGACAAAGTGAAGGAGTCGCACAATTAGGATGTCGGCACATCCTGACAGTCCACTGCAAATGATGGTGTCAGGCCACAGAGGGGCTGAGGGTGGCAGGAGTGACATTCGCCCTAGCAAGATGGAAATAAACGCCCTGTTTGATAAGAGAAAACAGACAATTTATGTCCACCCTGAAGAGTTACCAGCTAGTGAGCCATTCCTGTGGGTCAAGTGCTGCATTTGCATTTTGATGGGATGTTATCAAGTAATTAATGCACCAGTCAGGATTTATTACCTCAGGAGCCGACTGAAAGGTTCATTACAAAATCGGTTTCACTTGAAGATAGGCATTTCCTCAGAGTTAGCTTTTGACATGTTGTTCCTCGCTCTCTCTGCCCGTGGCAGCCATGGTGGAAGGCCAGTGAGGTGAAATTCATTGCTTAATAAGGGCATTCACTTTGGGTATTCTTGTGATAATAAATGTATACATCAAGGCCGCACTGCCTTGTCAGTTTAATTGCTTCTTGTGCTCCTTAACAAGCCAATCTTAATCAGTCTGGACCACGTTATGAATAATTTAGGGATCAGCAGACTTCACGCTTAATAAGATGGACTAGATTATAAAACTTAAATGCGCTGTTTATAGAAAGCATGCAAAACACTTTAAGTTTTTATTAGCAGCGAGGCAAAAACAAGCGGTGAGTTATTCTAACATTTGCCGTTTGGGAGCAACAGCTGTGTTTCTTAAGGCTGTCACCCCCTCCACTTGTATGGGAGGCCACAGTCCGGCCTCTCCAGCCTTCTAAGCCTCCCTGAGACATAATGGGAAATTCGAGCAGGCTATGAGATTAAAGCCCCAAATCGATGGCCAACCAGCAATTGTCATTTTAGAAAACATTCTTTTATCTTTTTAAATGCAAAGCAGACCTTATTTTAAAACAGTTTCCGATGGCCGAAATTCCCTTTGTGCGGCCTGTGCTGTGGCACACAGGAATTCCTGACTTCATTGGCTGCAGAGAATGGACGTGGAGCCTCCTGACTTTTCTGGAACAAAATAAAAATAAAGGGAGGTCTCCTCTCCCTCACAGTGCGTCTGTCCTTCAGAACCGACTTTCCAGAACGCATATGCACGTTGTAGTTTGTTGTCAAAACCCAACAGGGAGGTTTAGCCTCCAAAGAGAGGGGCAGGAATGTATAATATTAGAAGAATGAACAGATCTCCCTGAGGTTATTAAGATTTCTGCATTTAATAAATACTGTTTGATTTAAAAGGACTGTTTAACCTTATTGTTTGAAAAGAAGTCTTTGTCCTCCATTTTACCTCAACATTTGTGGGCTATAAGTCGTCCGTAGAGAAATGCATCATTCCGTTTATGACATCTCATATAGGCCTCGTGCAAGCATTAGAACCAGGTGCTTCAAGCATTTTGTCTCTGCCCCCGGCCTATTGTTCTCTTCAGCCCGAAACAGAAAGAATTCCATTTGGGCCAGGTCCATCTATTATTATTATTATTATTATTATTATTATTATTATTATTATTATTGTTATTTTTTAAATCACTTTTATTTAAATCAAGACACATCCTCACAACCACACACTTTCCTTGGGCGTCCCTGTAAGTCACAAAACGTGTGTGCATGTGCTCACCTCGACTGAACCAAGACCAACACATCTGTACAATTTTTGGGGAAAAAAATATATATATCTCGCCCTTTTAGTCATCTGCTGAGGCGCTAAAAGGAGGCGATTGCCCAAAAGGAATTTAGGAATCAGAAGTACGCGTGGCAGTAAATGCAAAGCAACTTCAAACCCATTTCTCCACCTCTGGCTGGACCATCCCGGCCCTTTGTTCTCGTGCAGGTTAATGGAGATTGAGGGGATGGGCAGAGGAAAAGCAGTGTAATTTTCTGCTATTTAAGCTTGGCGAAATGGCACTCTTCAGGAAGCAGGCAAAAGTATGAAAGCGTAATAGGCATTTGAAAAGTAGAAGTCCATAGAGCTGCTTCGGGGAGCCTCCGATTTAGGCATGCATGGAATCGCGAATGAGATAATCAGCATTGTGAAATTGAAACCTGTCTGCTGCCCGCTGCTGCGTTTCCCATTCACTGGAGTGATTTGTAACACTCATCTTCTGCAGGCAAGGCAGCCTTCAAGATTATCCAGAACTGTCAATAGTAATTGCCAAAGTATTTTATTACCTACAGAAAATCAAAGGAATTTTATAACCAACAGTTATCAGGTTTCGATACACGGGATAAAGAGAGCGATTTTCGTTGGAATACAATCGTGTTTGGCTTGCTTTAATGTGCTTGAGACAATTCCTGTGCAACCAGCTACAACGCTCACTGTATTTCAGCTGGAGGCAAGAAGACGCAGATGCACTTGTAGCATCAAAAAAAAAAAAAAAAGAAAAAGAAAAGATCACATAATGCCTACAAGCTTCTACAGGCAAGTGGTTTTTAATTGCCGTACAAACTCTGCCTTAGCTAATTACTTCTGAAAAGAAAGAGGGTTTTGTGAAACTCAAGATGACATTTGAAGTTCTGCCATTAAAGAAGTATGGTTTAACTGGGGGCATTCTCGGGATGTTATGGTACCAAACGTGGCCACGAGTCAGAAAATCTGACTCTACAAACTTTGGAGTGAAATCGAATAGTTACAGAGGGCATCACTGAGGGCTTGTGCAGTGTGTTCAATTCAAGATGAGCGGCTTTAGGCCTCAGAATTATTTTTCTACCGCAGGGATGGCCACTTGTAATGGTTATTTATCTGGGGGGAGTCAATAATGTTTTTCAGAAGACACATAAGAACAGAGCAAGAGTCCCCACAAACTTATCCTACCTTCACATTGGAATGTAAATACGTTTACTAGGTAAGAGAAAATAATGAGGAATTCTTTATGTCTATCGGCGCTTGTTTAAATTTAAGGTCCTAGACCACGGCGTGAGGCCTAAAAAGGCTTCTGTGGCCTTTTGGTGGCTCCAAGACTGAAAAGCGTGATATTTCCTACGACATACATTTTTCACTAATTCCTATCAGCACACTTGAGCTGTCTGTCGAGCAGCAGTAAGCGTTATCCGTGTAACTGTAAAGGCACAAATTTACTCTAAAATATTTATGAGTAAGGGAAATGCTTCTGTCTAGCACTGAAACGAGAATTTAGGCCTCTTTTTGGAAGAATGTGCATCCAAGTGTGTGTGTGTGGGTGTGTGTGTGCGTGTGCGTGTGCACAGTGCAGTGGGTCAGAGAGGGCCAGGTGGTATATGCAGAAGTTCATTCAACGTTTAGAAATTAGTATGAAAAAATTTTTTAAAGGAAAAGAGCCAAGACTTTAATATTTATTCTTATAAAATGCAACTGTGCAATTAAGATAGCTGTACTTCTTTGAAAATAGTTATTTATACTAATTGTTTTTAAGTGAGCTCTAAAGAGGCCTTCATTTTGATAGAGTATGAATGGCGGTCCAGGGGTGACTAAGCACTGTTTGGAATTACAGAGGAGCTAATGTTATCAAAATGATCGGTGTGTATATCTATCCTCAGGGGATTACTTCTAAAAATATATTTAAAAAATTCTAATGATTGCACACTCATTTTTTTCCTTTTTAGTATGAGAAATGGTGTATTTAATATATGCTATAATTTCAGAAACTAGAGTCAATATGAAGAGGAAAAGTAAATAAGAATCTCATAAACAATCTCCCTCCCCCCACCAAATCACTAGAAACATCTTGGCCCATTGTGTTTCATTTTGTTTTCAAAATCCATTTGACAACCTACCAATGGGAAGTTAGTATGTCATTGGTACGAAGAGATCAATAACTCTGTATATCTTACATTCACATTATAACTACAGAAAGTACACCAGATTTGGAAATACTTCTGTTGTAACATTGGACCATAATTCATACTGAGAATTTTTGCATTCAGCCCAGGAGTTCCTTAAATGTCTGCAAAAATGCTCATCTCAAAATGAAACAAGGAATCTGAGATGGTTTCCCTTTAATGTTTCCAGAATATTACAAAATATTGAAATGCCTTATTCATGCCACAGTAAAATGCTATTTCATGAAAGGAAGGCTGTAGCTGTGTAAAGTCATGATTGACATTACATCAGGTCATCTGTGAAGTTACGAAACCGATGGCAGCCACATGGGTCAAGCCATTGAGGCATTTTTTTTTCACTTTAATGTGTAACTTAAAAACTGAATATCACAATGTATATGTATTAACTGTGGGATCCCTAATAAGAGAGGAATTTGAATACCTAAAAATCTGTTGAGTCTTTTTAAAGACAGGAGTCCTCAACTATTCAGGATTCAAAGATTTAGTGAGTAACATAAATGGCAAGGAGAGGAATACTTCCATTGAAAACAAATTACCCTTCTTGACTCAATAGACAAATCCATATCCTGAAGAAAAGAAAAATAAATTAGCATTTTTATTGGCTTTTCAAACACATGTCTAAAAAAAAACCCAAAAACCTGTGTTTTCAGAATTTGCCCTGATCCTGCCCAAGCCAGCGACATGGACACTTCTCCAAGGGTAGTTTATTAACATGGAAAAGAGAAATTAATTCATCATGTTTGTTGATTTGGGGTTTACCTTTTAATATTTATTTATTTAACCAGTCCCTGACAAGGTTGAAAAGTCGGATTAGGTGAGGTGAGAGGTCACGGAGAAATTCCACAGCTGCATTTGTGGGGACCGTCCCCCTCCTCCTGTTCCATGTGCCCCAGAAAGTGAACTGTGGCTGTGTCGTTCACTCACACCAGTCAGATCAAAGCCCGGCTCGATAGCATTAAACTAGCCCCTGTTTGAGAGATTTGTCTTACAAAACCCTGAAAACTGCTCTGAACATGCATGCATTGATTTTGTTGCTGGAATCTCCGGAGCTTTGATGAAAAGGCAGCCTCCACATGCAGGTGAAAGGGGTTTACCTCTTCAGTATTAAAAAGAGAAGATTAAGGATTTCTGTTCCACTAAGGCCGCACTAATCAGAGGCATGCAAGGGGGACAGTAGGCCTCATGCCTGATGCCACCCGATTTTCTGAGGTTGCCCAAGAAGTTAAAAATCCCCCGCGTGACCTCCTGTGCGGTGCGACTTAATGTTATTTCATTTGGCACAGTTCATCAACTAGCATATGGCACGTGACCATATTTGTTTCCCATATTTTACACAAGGTAGTTGCTGACTTTATGAAGGGCATTTGCTTCCGTTGTAATACTGAAAGCGAAGATATTTTAAGCGATGAAGGAAAACACCTCCAAAGGAAATCAGATCTTGAACGACTACCCAATTTAGTGTTCACTGGAGATACATAGCCATCCTCCAGTTTTGCTATGAACTGCACGTCTATTCTGTTGACTTCCATTAAGGTAGAGGAAAATGATTTTCATAAGTTTCTGGCTTTTTCTCTATAGAACAAGAGTTATCATTTGAGTTCAATGGAGAATACCTGGCATTCGTCCTTGGTATGAATGCTTACACTTGTTTTTTTTTTTCCTAGTCAAAGATTACATGTAACTTTACTCTTAAAAAATAAAAAATCAGAGGATTGCAGAGTCCTTAGATAGTTTGCATGCATCATTTCTCAGCAGGGAATTTCAAAAGGAAACGAATGTACCTATGGCACAAGAGCACAATTTTACACCCTGTAGCACTAATTCCTGTAATTATTTGTGTCCATCTTAGCCGTGATTTGGGTAAAGTGATATGAAATGTTTCTGAAATTATGGTGTAAGTAAGCCTTTAGGGGTGGGGAAAAAAAAGGTTTAAATAAACTAACCATGCTGTACAATTTCATATATTGTAAGATATCTGAAAATGTAACAAATTTATCTAGAATCAAGTCTTATCAGCCATGTCTTTGATCTATTGTAAAAGAAAGAAAAAAATAATAATGCTCCTGAAACAAGCACTCCAGAGGCAGATGGAGCTGGATAAGAGAATCTCAGAAATTAGATAACGCTCATTTTCCATCATTTATAGGAGCCGCTTGGTTTGCCTTTTAGGCATATGTTGTCTGCACTTTCTCCTGACTCTGTCGGCATGGGTCATCATCGAGCAGTTTACTTCTCTATCACTGTTCATTTGCAACATCCCACTCAAATACCAAAAAGCATCCAAAAAGACAAGATTCCTAGCTCCAAACCAGTTAATGTGTTAGGCCATTAAGATGAAAACTAGTGAATTCAGTGAAAAAGTTAGATGGCCTTATGAAATTCCTGCGACCTGAGCAGCAAACTCTCCATGCGACCTCAGTGATGCTCTTTCTGAAGTAGTCACATTCCCCAAAGCCTGCTGTGAGAATGGCATATCAAATTAGTTTGGGGCATAGATAAAATAGGGCTACGGACAGAAAAAGAAATCTTAGCAAACGATATTTTAGGAGATGTAAAGCTGGCTGAGGTGATGAGAATTTATTTTATAGGGCAGAGCAGATATTTTTGTTCCGGACTTTCTTTATCATATAATTGTGGCAGTTGGTAGCTTTCAAGAGTTTGAAAGAACCCGACTTTTCATTATTTTTGTTACATGGGTTTGAATCTTAAAGTATTTAAATCTTAAAGTATTTAAATCTTAAAATATTTAAAATCTTGAAATATGGTCCTTTCTAAATACCCTCAGAGTTCTTAAGGCAAGTTTGCACACTGGGGTAAAGGGCAAAACTTTTTTTTCCCTTCTCTCAAGGCAATCCATAAAGATGCCTTTTTTCACCTCTTTAATGTGATAAGGAAGTGTTAAATCAAAGTGAATTCCCTACTCCGGGCACCTTGGGACTGAATGGTGCTTAAGCCAACTGTTCCTACTCCTGGGCATTTAGACAGGCAACTGCACCTCTCTCTGTAGATAGGAGAGGACGTTGACAGGTGTCCTGTGCCACCTGCTATCACTTAATTAGTATCATCATCTGACTTCTAGTGGGGATCATGACATCATGTACTGTTTAGCAAGCGTAATCACCACAATGTATTACAGATTGTGTTCCACCAGGATCTTGTGGCTAAACTGTTGAGGAGGCATTTTTGTATTTATTTGAGCTTTCAGGTCTCTGATGCTTCACTCCCCTCCATTCCAACCGTTTCTGACAAGTTCAGAGCAGATCTAAAGACATAACTGGTGTAGCATAAGCTCTGTAGATTTGGCACGCAGAGAGAAAAATGAAAGGCTAATCTTTGAAATTACCAAAACCATCTGTTGTAGTGAGTATTACAAGAGAATGAAGATTAACTGTAAGTGTCGAGGTAATTAAAACTAGGTTCTGTACAAATGGAATTGGATTGACTGTTCTGCCTCTCTGGCCGGGAATTCTATGTCAGTAAATGAATCGGGGGTCTCTAGCTTCTTTCTGGTCCAGACAGCTCTGCCCAGTGAAGAACATGAGAAAGGGGGTGATGGACCAGAGGGTTTGTCGTTTTGTCTAGGGGCACTGGCATCTTTAAACCAAAAGTACACCTTTCGTTTTGAATTTCTGGAAAAGTGTCACACTGCCATGCACATGACAGTTAAGGTTGTTGGAGCCTCAGCTCTGTTAAAGACACAGTGCCCTGTGTCATTCGGTTTTGTTTTTCTGATATAATATTAGAAATTAGAGTAAAGGGTTTATAGTCAATGCCCTTTTTTGTGTCCAGAATTCCCCCATCAGGGGCAATAAAGATGCAAAAATAGATGGATAGTTATGGTTTTAAAATACAGAGGTACATTTTCTGATCTATGCATTTTTAATTTATGCATCCATTTCCTGTTATGGTTTAGTTTTCTATATCAGTTTTATTTTCCTGAAAACCCCAATAAAAATAAATTGCAAAGTATAATAACTGGCAAATTATATCAAAATATACAGCATCGTCTAGTGCGATTTCCTTGCAATCCTGTTGAATAAATATGGCCTTAAACACAAATATACAGTATTTCTAGTGGGAAACACAATTATTGTATTTAACAAATTCTATAAATCGTGTTTTTAGCTGCCATTGATTATAACATAACCAGTCCATGTAAGTTAGATATCTTACCTTATTAGTCAGGAGAAGCCAGTAAAGCTTTTACCAGTCAATTGCTCAAAGATTTCGTTTCCACAATTCCACAACACCAAATGTGCCATACTAAACCACCTACTTTGAAAAAAAATCCCCTTAAAAGGCTGCTTTTCTAATAATCCCCCCAATAACCTACACAGCCTTCCTAACGTCATACTAAAAGGAAAGAAAGAACCAGAGCAAAAGGAAGCGTAAGGTGGACTTACCTTTTCCTCTGTCTTTTAATTCTGTTTAAATGTCTATCCTTTGTGTGGTTTCACGCATTCCTACATCTCACCGAGCTGGACTAGGCGAAGATCTAGTAAGCGAGTTAAAGGCTGATGACGCTAACGAATCCCAGCGCAAATGACCGAATCGATAGGCACCAGCCACTGCTGTTTAAGTGTATCGATAAATGTACCTTTATTTTCTCTTGAATGGATAAGTGTCGCAGTTAAGAGTCCTATGGATCTCTTAATTGAAAGTTAATTTTAAATCAATAAAGCGAGTCATTTAAATATTGATCGGCCCTTTCTACACGAATTGTTAGCTGATTTTTTTTTTTTGCAACAACTTTGTTTAAATGCAATCAATAGCCCACAATCAGTATGTTCTATAAAAAATTGACAGATGTTCCTAAAATGCCTGCTAGGCATATTCTTATCTGTTTACATATGCAGGGAAGATATTTCTGTCCTTTTCACACACACCTAAATAGTTACTCTGGGAATGTCACACATGCGTACACACACACACATACATGCACACACACACTGTTTTCCTAAATAACACAATTGTTTTTTTCGGTTACATTTAGCCTCTTGGCTACTGGGTCCTAATATTTCATATCCATCTCCAAAGGTTTGAAATGAAAAGATCATCTGATATCATGGTTCTCAACACACATCCCTGTGATTGCAAATTGAAAAGAAAGCAGTGTTTCGCAGCCATAAAATTTTAAAGACATTTGGAGATAGGATCTTCGGTATCTTTATGTCATAATACATTAGTGATATTGCCGAAATAAAAGTCGTCTTCTAATGACATGAAATATTCTTGCCGGGGTGAAAATGTTTATCAGGCATGAGGCTGGCAAGTACTTTTAGTTTGTGCAGCTACCCTGGCATAACAGCAAATAGCCAGGCTTTTTGTTTTCCCCCCTTTCAAACTGACAAAGAAAGCAGCCAGGTTAAAGGAATACACATTGTATTACACGAAATTCAGCTTGATTAACCTAATAAAGTAAACTAAGGTACTTGCAGCTTTCAATGTATCAGCAAATATGAATGCTCCATTCAGAGCTTCCTCTGAGCCATTCAATATTTGCCTGAGAAACAGTCTAAAAATTGTAGGGCCGTCATCAGAACCCCCTTCCACAAAAGGGCTCATTTTTTAACAGGACTTCTAATGGCAGCCCAATCCATTTACGAGGCCACTAATTGAAGGTGCAGGGTTTTGAATTCTTCCCTTTGGAAATCTGTGTGTGAAAATAGTATTTATTAACAAATGCTCTTTTGAATTAGAGAGGACCGACGTGAACAATTTTCAAAAACGAAAAAATATAAATAATAGAGTTTTACAGTAGCTTAGAGTTGGCTTCAGTGACAGCAGCTCATATGAAATGACCCGAAGTTAACACAGAGTGGTGCATCGTTTACTGTGGCTCTGAAGGCTCAGTCGAAATGCAAGTCCTGCCACTGGGCTTAGACTATTGATGAAAGTGATAAAAATGAGCATAATAAGGTTTTATCCTCCCCCCCGTTTGAAGATTGAGAAATACAGCCTGGAGTGTAAATATTTGCAGATAGCTATGCTGAGAGCCCAATGCTGTAGAATTTCAACTTTGTGCTGTTAGTAGAAATTCAACCCTTCTGCACATCCACCCTCCTCTCATCGTGCATGCTTGGCCTCTCAATGGGCCATCTCAGCACCCACCCGTTCGCTTGGGGGTGTCAGAGACGCTCTGTGAAAAGGGATGACTTCAGGGGACGGTGGCATATCACTAGTTCATCTGCATACGAGTTCCGCTGTGAAGATGCTGTGTCGGGGCCCAGCCTCACGATGTGACTGATAGCTCTTATTTGTCTGATAGAGCTGGCTGGGGAAATAGAGCTACAGCTGGAACTTCATTAGGTCCCCTCATTGATTGAACCCTGCTGAAGTGATGCAGCAGGCTCCTCAGATAACTGCTGGTAATAGAACAAAATGAATTCTTATCACAGAGATTGGAAAGGCCATTAACCCCGGCCCCCAACGCTTTCCAGAGGTCACAGACAGGAAGCCAAGCGGTGACTGGGAAAACTGTTTTCTGTCTAACTACAGGTCACGTTAGAAGGGTGTATGTGACTTTTTTACCCTTCGGCTTCTGTACGGATGAAACCATTACACTGGCAGATGTTAATAATCAACTGTAAATAAATATTGGACCCGGAGAAGAAAAACGAGAACGCGCAGGAATTTATTTCAATAAATATTTAATAAAAGAACAATTGTGACTGCGATATTTACTGCCAGTTCTGCTGTAGTTTTAAAACTAATACTTTTTTCATATAAATTGGAGAGAGAAATACATCGAGGCACTTTAAAAAAGGAAATTTAATATGGCTTTATATAAAAATATTTCCTTCCTTCCTGTCCGTCCTTCAGAGATGGAGATGGTAATTGCTCATGGCTGCCTGGCTTCCTCCTGCCCAAGAAGCCAGCAGCAGGCCATCTCTGAATGAGTGGGACACTCAGCTTGCCTTTCGCCTGGTTGAGAGGAGTCTACATCCAAGGAACGGTCCTATAATTTCCATTAAACGTGACCAAGAGCCCACAACCTCGGCCCCCATCTCCCAGCTGAGGACTTTCCCACATTTGTTAGTCTCTGCCACTCCTCCCTCAGCCAAAAAGACGCATCCATTTACAGCCAGAGCAGCACATGACAGTTTTCCTGCCTCTGTGAGCAGTCCTCAGAGCAAGACTGCTGCTATTTTGACACGTCTAGCCTGAGATGGAAAACTCTTACAGATGAGGAAATGTTAGGGCAAGCTGCACCTCACAGAAAAAGGGGAGAAGTTCCTTTTCGTCACTGGTCTTCTTTGCCTGCGTGTGCACACACAGAGCTGTACGAAAGACTATTTTTACCAGGACGTCAGTGGCTTCTAAACTTACGACTGCGATTTAATTTCGGTGTCTGTGGTTGTGCAGCATTTTCTGTTGGAGCCAATCTTTCGCTGGGAGTTGGTTTATTTAAATGTAATTGAGTCCTGTGGATGGAAAAAAACTACCAATTTTATGTCTTTGGAGAGCCACCAGACATTTGGTTTGGCCTTCTGTACATAAATAATGACAAGAAGGTGTATACTGTCATTGCCCTGCTGGAAACACCAGAAGTGGTTTGGCAGGAAAGAAACCAAAACAGATTATTTGGATAAACAGAGAATCAGTTGCTTCTCTGCATTGAGTTCTGTCTATGTGCACATAGACATGCATAGCTGTACATTGCATTTGAGGATCTTTGTAGAACATAAGCTCCAAGAGGAAAAAAACAATTAATATTAAGGACTCAAATATGTCAGCTACTTTAAAGTAACAGAAAGGCTTAACTTTATGAGTTCATTATGTTTAGCTTGAGTTTATATTTGAGTCAGATATGAATGAAACAGTGTTTAAAGTTGCATCGAGTAAACAGCGTCGAAGGAATCAACTTCTAAAGTAAAAAAGAAGTTCTTCTGCGTGCTCACATCTTGTGTTTTGCAATAAAACTTCTCCGTTTATTTATTGTATGAGTTAATAAATACGCTTCAGAAATCTAATGAGGTAAATGCTTTCACTTATCTCATTTATCAAGAATGTTTGATTCTGTTTCAGATGTTTCCAGGAATGACACAGAGGCCTGGAATTTTAGCTCAGGATACCTGGGGTGAAAGTCACGGAACTTTTAGGCTTGTAATTAGTTGCTTGTGCCCTATGAACCTGAGTGGGAACCCTTGAGTTCAGTTCCCATTGCCTAATGAGGAACAGGCATTGTTTGTCGTTGTTGAATTTCAGTCGAAGAATGTTCGAGACACTTGTTTTAAGTAGCATTGGGTGATGCTAAGTCAAATTTGAGAAACAGACTATATGCTTCAGAGGAAAAGTATGTTCTATATTAAGTAAAATAGTCATGAATATTTCATACGTATCTTCAAAGATATGATATTTGAAGCATTATCTCCCTCTTTTAGCTTGAATGAATTAAATAAAAGATGGAGTTGTATTTTTAGATTCTATATAAATTGTAGGGAGATGAATGAATTAGTGGTACATAGTGTTTGAACTAATATGTTTTTATAGCATGTTAGTGTGACTTACAACTGTGGGTGTAATGTGTTGTGCTTTTTAAAATTTCTGATGGCATTCAATTTGATTAATTTCTCCAAGAACCAACTAAGCTTTATTGACATATTCGCAAATGGCAAGTGTTATCGTGAGCCTTCAAGGCAAAGGTAATATCTGTGGGGAAAGGATTATACACCTCCGTGATGTCTAAGGCTTTAATTTTCGTTCTGCCCTTGGCCTTTCTCGGCATCTTTAACGCCATCAGTTTCCTATACAGATAAAAGTAGAAGTTCTCAAACTATGTTTCCTGATAAGTTTATCTGTGTGGTTGTGTGTTTTGTAAGCAAAGTCGTGACTTCTAGATTCATCGATGGAGAGGGGGTGGGGAAGGACCCTGCCTTGCTTCTTGGCTATCTCAAGACCATCTGAAGTTAATACTCTAGGTTTTCAACCTATTCTATTTTTTGATCTCAGCAAACATTTCTAAAGTAACATTTTTCTTAAGTAAAGTCTCATGACATTTTTTTAATTTGTTTTCATTGAGAATATTTACAAGTTTATTAGAGAGAAAGATTGCAAAAGTTGGTCAGCCAAAAATATCAACATGTTACAGGGTTTTCATACTTCTAGGTTTTGCAGTGATAAAGTTTGTGGTTGAGTCGGGAAACTAAAGAAGATGTCTGGGAATCAACTTTATTTAAAAACCAAGTTGAATTCTTAACCTTTCCTTCTTTATAAGTTTGGTTTTCAAATCAAACATTTTTTCCCCTTTTCATAGGATACGTATTAAATTTTATGAAGCGGCCTCACATACAGTCATTTGAATGCCACCTTGAAAATATTCTTTGTCTAGAACTCGAATTCTCAAAATTGTGCCAATATTAGTCATAATACAGAAACATCGGACAGTCTCCTGGTCATATCCATGCTCTAGGTGACATCTGTTATTGTCCATTTTATATTTAATAAACTGTATTCTGCATATGGATTTAGTTAAGTGTTTGCAGAGGCCATTAGCACTTCTAGGCTATGGGAATAACATTTCTTGCCAGTGTGTAAGCATGTGATTCTAAAACATTTGATTATTTCAGTTTAAAAAAATGAATTAATTCCTTTTAGACTTTATATTGTAGAAAATGCAATCAATCTCTTTTGAAGAGGAGTTCTGTTTTGTTTTAACCTTAATGATTAGCTAATTTGTCTTTATAGATATGTGGTTGGGCCTAAACCCTTATCTATCTTTCCCTATCTATCTATCTATCTATCTACCTACCTACCTACCTACCTATCATCTATCTATCTATCATCATCATCTTCTATCATTCTATCTGTCTTTCTATGTATCTACCTATCCATCTGATTCCACTCATGTAGAGGGAGTGACAAAGCCATGGAAAAATAGGGGGCATGAGTCAGTGACCTCTGAATGCTCAGTGTGCCACAGACCAAACTGAGCTCATTTGGGTCACTTTCTATTTGAATTAGTAGTTTTTTTTTTTTTTTTAGAACAGTTTGATTGAGAACTTTGTTATTCCTGAAATTATTAATCTCTAACATTGTCTTTAAATAATTAAAAAAAAAAAACTAAAAAGATGTGACTCCCAATCAGGTGACTTTGTTCTTGTTTTTCTGGCAAATGAAAAAGTTGTTCATGAGTGCTCTAACAGGGAATACAGATTTCTTAAAGGTATGTGACACCCACAGAATTGCTCATGAAGGTTATATGTGCACAGCTTATTAACCTGAGAGTCATGGGCCTAGGCACTCGATGTCCCCTGCTAGTGGCCTGTGACATTATCCATATACACATTTTTGTAGGAAGAAGGTCCATAGCCTCCACAGATTATTACATATTCCTCAACGCGAAATGCTGCTCTCTACAAACGCTGAAAGAAAATGAGTAGCGCATAGTTAGATTTATCCATCAAATTGTATTTCTAAAGCTGGCACCCTGCCCTCTGGTGCTGCCATGTGCATTACCCTGAAACGCCACTCCACTAACCCAATGTGCACTCACCTGGCATGGTGGTGCCTCTCAGGCGTCCTGGCTGCCTGGCCGACCTCCTCTCCCCTGTATAAGCTGCTAACTTAAGTGCTTCCAGGGACATCATATTTTTAAAGAAACCATCTTAGGAAACTGTAGCTTTTCCTAAATCAGCTTGACAGAAGCAGATTCACCTCCGAGCTTCTGCTCCTGGAGATTTAAGCACTCGGTCAAAAGAAATCCACTTCAGTGATTTTGAAAAATGGGCAGCTGAGAAAGAGGAGTTAGATGATGCCGAATCTGGTTCCTCCCATAAGAAAGGAAAGAGGGAAAACATCAAGCTAAGCATACAGTAGAGTCACAAGAAATAAGAGTGAATAAGAGTCGGGAGACTTATGTCTTGGCAACATAGTGAGGGAAGATCCTTTGGAGTGTGATTAGCGTGTGGAATTAGAGCACTGGAGGTGATGAATGTGAATCGACTTGAAAAAGTATTGAGGTCTAGGCAAATAGAAAGGACCAAAGGGCTAATAGTATGAAAAAGAATATGAACAGAGAGCACTGTAGATATAAGCACACAAAACGCATTTGAGGTAAAGGTGTGTTATTGTCTCATCTTATGAGGTCTTCTTGGCCTTTGTAGCAGGTACTTATAAGCTGACAAAAATAATTGCAGCTGTTCCAGATAATAGGGAAGCCAAAAGGATTCCTGAAACTCATATAGGTCCAGCCGAGGAGCCAGGCACACAGTAGTTTCATGACCTGTCCAAGGTCACAAAGCTAATTCATTGCACGACCCGAGCTTCTGATTCTCAAACGAGCCTCACTTTAGGTATCTTTATCACATTCTGTTACTTATATAGATTGAATGGAAGATTTTAAAAGCTGATCATTGTCTTTGATCATTTGTAAAATGTTTCTCTGAAACAGAAAGACAATTTTTAATGGCACGATATAGAATAAGATGCCTCTTTCTCCCACAGAGTTCATTGTTCATGTTCTCTTGTGCCAAGAACACTTGGCTCCTGCTCCCAGCTTATCACCTCTCAAATAGTGATGGTGGTTTCTATCTCGTCTCCTTCAGGTTCAAACTCCTGAAAGGCACCAAAGGTTGTTTTCGTCTTAGTATCTTCTAGTGGAATATGGCCTTGTCACCTCATGGCCTCTGAGTGAATGTGTGATTATTTGAACGTCTTCTATGCTGTGAAGTAAAATTGTGTGTCTAAATCTATCATTATTTTTCGTCTTTAAAGCACTTTGTTATTGTTACACATTTCCAGTGAGATGTAAACAAACAGTTTGAGGAATGGCAAATAAGGGATCTAGGCAAATTAGAGTAGATTAGGAAGCAATAAAAAAAGGTTCAGCTAAAGTTAAATGAAACAGCAGGGGACCAAATGATGCTTTACAGATAGAATATTGTAGGTCGTTAGGGCTTAATAGGCAAATGTTTTCATTTTAAGGGCTATAAAATAATTTTTAACTGCAATTTCCTCACTTAAAAAAAAAAGAAAAGTTCTTTTAAAGGAAAAAAAAGAGAAATTGAGAAAGTACTGTTGGTTTTTGCTTGTAAGTTTAATTTTTTCCTTTAAGCCTCGTTCAGAGCAGTCTTTTCACACCTAGTCATCTTCCCATTTGCAGATTTGATATTGACTCTTTGAAGATATTTTCTCATCCAAATGATCAGAATCCATAAAATCAAAAGTCAAGTTGACGGTCTGTCTCAGCCCCCAGCCAGCTCTTCTTTGACCATGCTTCTCAAGGGAAGTGGGGGAGATGATTTCATTGCCATTTTGCAATAATCCTGTACTCTTATTTCATTCTCTCGAGCTCTCGTTTCAAGGAAGAACGTGCTTGAACTTCAAAGAATTAAATGCATATGACATATATTTACAAGGCAGCCACAAAAAAGGGACTAGTGACAGGAAAACGGTGGAGGGTGACTCATTTCTACAAGGTGTTAACAGAGAGAGGTAGGTGAGAAAGCGAAGCTGGCCTGCGTCTCTAGGAAATCGCTCCCTCTTTGGCCTCTTAGGATTCTAAACTCTTTTACCTTTGAGAGAGAATAGAAAATACTTGCATCTAGCAGCAAATGTGTCAAATACTCATTGAATTAATTGTAATCAGAATCAGAAGTGGAGAAAAAGACTCCCATGACCTGTAAGATTCTTCTTTGTTGCTGCCATTTTTTTGCTAGAACCACATGGGGAGGAGTCCATTGGGTGACAGCCTGGGTGTAGCATTTGGCCTGGGCCTGAGAGGGACAGAACAGTCCAAATCCCATGCCCTCCAGGAGTTTAGAAGTTGCTAGAAGACAGAATCTACTTCATTGACACAAGAAGCCAGGTAAATCATGGCATTTTAAGGCTCTTCATGAAATTTGGTACCGTTCAGAGGAGGGTTGGATCTGTGGGGTTCATTATGGTTAGTGGAGGTCTTAGGATGCAAGGAATGAGTAGGACTTGAAATATGAAATAGGATTTTATTTGTTTGCCCCTGTGTTTCTTGATTTACCTTTTTCATTATTTAGGCACATCCCTAAGACTGAGAGGAGAAATGATATGATTCAGACTCAGGGATGAAAGAAAATTGATAAGATCGTATTGGGAAGCAAGGAACTAAGCTGAGAAGCTAGGAAGGAACATTTAGGAGAAAACAACAAATATTAACTGGGTGGTTGAGACTATGGAAGGCTTCGAAAGCAGAGCAAAGAAATTCAGGTTTGATGAGGCAGAAAATGAGAAGGAACCAAAGCTTTTGAGCATAGCGATGACATCACAGAAGATGTGTTTTAGGAAGCGTGTGTAAGAGGGACAATGTCAGTGGGACCTGGTGGCAGAAAGCTCAGGCGGGGCCAGTGGCTGCAGTGGACACACTTGGGGCTTCACCAAGGGAAGTGTCAGTAAACAGAAAAGAGCTTTAAAATAAATCCACAGAGCAAACTAACTGACTAAATGTAAGCAGAGAAGGAGCCAGCGATTCAGCTGAGGTGCCAAAGCCTGGTGACTGTGGAGATGTCACAGGTGACGTGGGAAGGAGATGCAAAGCAGGGCCTCTGAGAGACTTTCTCCTTTTCAAACATCAGGCTTCTAAACAACTGGTGGAGAGAGGAAGTAATGTGCTCCTCACCATTTAGGTTCTTTTTGAACTAGCAAAAAGATAGTCATTTTCATCATGACTTTTAAGAGGCTTTTGTAGTTTTCCGAAAACAATGTTAGGGGCTCCATTTTCTTTACAACATGGAGAGCTCATTGTATAAATGCCAGCCTGTTAATGTCATTTATGCTGAGCAAGTATAAGGAACTATTTTGTGGGATGTGGAATAATGTAAGTCCAGAACGTTTTTGTGTCTTTCTAAGTAAATATGATTGGTTGGACTGAAATATCTCTAACTGTTTTGTTATACTTCCATGATGGGTTGCCTTGTACTTAGTATTTAATAAATACTCATCGACTACATGGATAAAACCAAACCCAGAACCAAGTCAGGAGACGAGCAAGGCGAAATGAAACAGCCATGTCAGGTGACATTTTGGTGGCGCTTGATTAGGAGAAGTGCATCTGTTCCTATTTCCAGGACTCTTAGCAAGACGGGATTCCCTCTCCGCCTTTGGCAGAAGAGAGGAAAGCAAAGTGCCCCAATGCCAATCCATAATACCTGGCAACACTTTGGGAGGTGGGACAGAGATGGGACACAGAATTGGGTCAAATGGGAATTGATTGCGTTTGGCCTCGTCCTCTGGCATTCTGATTCTGTGACCATCAAGAGATGCTTCTCCACAATCCATAGTGTGACTGCAAAAAGCAGACACCGCTCTGAGCATTGCCAAGCCTTGCAAGCCACTTTTGCAAATTAGAGGTCACTTTTCCTCACTCTGAAAATAGAAAATGGACTTCTAGAGTATTTGGGGTGATACGTCAGCTGTTAGAGCAGATAAGTCAGGGTAAAGAATGTTAGTGTAGGGGACAGGCGATAAAAGTGAGCCACACCAAAGATGCCATTTCTCCTCGTACGACTTATTTTACTGGATCAACATCTATGTCTTTTCTTTCTACATCCTTAATAAGGTCAGGGTCAAAAATCTTCAAAGAGAATTCAGCATTTGGCTCAAATTACTTACCACAGTAGCGAGGCTTTTATTTACAGTTTGTAGAAGTGAAAGAGAAATAAATTACTTCTTATTTTTCACTTCTTTTTTTTTTACCACTAGCTCCTCCCCCAACATAGATTTTATTTTCCAAAATGACCATATTTCTGGCTTTGTTTATTGTGCTCCTTTTGGTATTTGAATTCGGGTCCTCATTTGTGAATCGTCCACACTTCTTGAAGTTCGGTTTTTCCTCCTCCTCGCTATGATCATATATTTTAGAATAGCAACATATATTTTATTGCCAAATTATTTCTGTTTTAATCATGTTTATGGCCACATGATTTTTGCACATACATCACCTTTTATATCAGCGAATCGTGACGATGAACGTAGCCACACATCTGTGGGGCTTTTCCATGTTTTGTACCAAGATCTCATAGTGCATGTGCTCTGTGCGTTGCATATAAATTTTTTTTGACAAACTTAGAAATATTATTAAAAGCTCAATGTGATCGTGTTGCCGTAGCACATTATTGAAGAGTTGGATGGGGAACTGTTTGAGATCTGCAAGGTTTTCCTCTTTGTTGGTATAATTGTATCGCTTCTGTGGCCTTGAGAATATCTACAATGAAAACATGGTGGTCTTGGCCAATCGCTGGATAGAACTTCCAGTCAAATCATTACTCTGCAAAAATGATTTCTGTCATGGTGTAGCAGGCAGAAGACACCATGCATGTTTTATGTGCTGAAACAAAATGGGTTTTGCTCCCTGACCCTATTTCCTTGTCTCTGTTTGACATCATATTGGCCCCTCTTTACTCTCCTCCATCCTTCCTTCCCCCCTCCCTACCACTCTTCCCCAGTTCTGGTCACCATCCTGAGAGTCTCCATCTTCTGTGAGCTTGAAACATCCCAGCTTAGCTTCCACTGACTTCCAGCCCAAGTAAGTGTGTCCTCTGACACCAGCCAGCCCCTCACTCTCTCATTCATCTTTCCCTCACCCCATCTTCACACCAACTTTCTCTATGTCATCCCACCTATAAAACCCTCCATGGTGCTGTCTTCACCTCCGCGTGCTGCCCACTTCTCCGATCCTCTTTACAGCCCCACTCCCCAGAGTCATCTGCATGTGACGTCACCGGTTCCTTCATCTGCTTTCTCTCTCATACCCACGTTCAGAGGCTGTTTGCCCTCCCCATTCCACAAAAGAAGCTCTGGCCAAGGACTTGAGGGCCTGTTCATTGGCTAATTTAGTGGTCCATTTCTAGTCCACATCCGACTAGACCAACCAGCAGCCTTTAAGAAGTTGAACTATCCCAACTTTTCGAAATGTCTCTTGATCTCCCTACTTCATTGATTTTCTTGCTCAGTCTTCTTTCCTGGTTCCTTATTATTTGGAGAGTGAGCAGAGGGGTATTCCAACACAGAGCAGGCAATAAGTAGGGAGCATTCCCTATAGGCAATTTAAAAACAGAAAACAAAACAAAACAAAACAAAAACGGATCCTTAGCCTGTTAAGTTATTGTTTTTACCATGCACCAGCCATTCTAAATGACATCAAAGATGAAGCGCTTCTCCCTGGTGGGATAGACTCCTGACATCCCCTGCTGTGGCATGTCCCCATGTGGAAGTGCAGCCCAGGGTCAGTGATGGACCCACATTCTCCAGGTGCATATTCAGCCTCATCTCGAGGATGTAAACTGCCACATACATGTGGACCCCACCCCACCTCTTCTTCTCTCTCTCTGCCTCTTTGCCTCTCCCTCTCCACTCCCACCCCTGTAACTGCCAACTTCACGCCTTTACTCCCTATATAAATTGGCATCTCAAACTAAATGACTGATTCCAAGCCTTCTCTCCCCTCCCAACTCATTCCACCTGCATTTTCCCTCATCCCAGTCATCAGCATCTCTGTTCTTCTAATTTCTTGAGCAAAACCCATTGAGATCATCTTTGGTTCTTCTTGTTTCTCATGCTCCTTGTCAAACCCATCAGTAAATCCTATCTACTCCTCTTTGGAAATGCACACCAATTCCTCTTCTGCATATTTGGCCCAAGGCACTATTTTCTCTCATGATATCGCCAGTGCCTTACATAAAACCCTCCTATCAGACCCCATTCATTGACTTCTCCATGTAATTTTATACCTGTGCCTCTAACTTCTGGAGAAGTTTTTACCCTCTGGTCATTGTTTTACCAGTCCCTCCAGAGTCTTGTGTCTACATCTTCATTCTCTGTCATTATTTTTTCCATCTTTCAATAATCTTCAGCACCAGTTACTTTTTAATTTTTCCTTTCCTAGAGTTCTGGCCTCAGCTCTCCTCTGCCATATTCTCTGTGTTCTTCCTGAGAAGTGTCATTTACTCACAAGTATTAGTGATTGCTGCTTCTAAATATTTTCAAGTCACTTCTCTTCCAAACTCTAGTTCCATAAATTTAAATGTTTACTGAACAGCTGTGCTCTAATTCATATCCAAAACTGAGCTCATCATCTTTCTCTCACCCCAATCTTGGACTTTTTTAACATGCTTTTACTCCCCGATGGTATCACTATTCTTGCTGTTTCCACAATTTCTTCTAGACAACAATAGATTGGAGTACAGTGAATGTTCCAGTGTTCTTTTTTCTTTCTTTTTAATAACAAAACGTCTCCTCTATTTCATCCTCCAAACAGCATCCCAAAGATGCAAATGTGATCGTGGCATCCCCTGCTTAAAACTCTCACTTTGCCAGAATTGAGGGATCCTTTGCCAATATTTGCATTCAGGGAAAGGAGAAAAAAAAATTGGCTATGTCTCAGAAACCATTTTTTCTGCTGCTAATACAGTCCAAAGAAAGCAATGTGCCAAATCTCATCAATCTGTTTGCTCATTAATGAATGATTTATTAAATAAACATTTCATGGGTATGCATAAGTATTGTCTTGAAAATGCATAGCAAGTTCCAATAGTGCATTTTTTACTCTTGGCTCCAACCTAACCTTTCTAATCTTCCTTTTCTGAAGCTATGCATACTTTCACTAACTTTCCCCCTCCAGATTTATTTTACTTATGTTTGTATCCATCATTTGCCTAGGTCAGTGCTCACAAGTGTAATTTGGGGTATATGACCATATAAATTTGACCTTTCCTAACGTGGTGAAATGTAGAAAACTCTAAACAGTGAAAATCCAAGGATTATTTACATATAATTTAGAAAAGTTTCCTGTGTCTTAGGTTAATGCTAAATTTATTTCAACAATTATAGTGTTGATAAAAAGAATCGATCTAGTCATCTGAGGATTTTCTTTTATGACCATATATAATTCACAGAATAAATAAGGCTGCACGTGGAAAGCAATAATTTCCCCTGTAATATATAACTGTATAGCATAGTTTATTATAAGTAGTAATGGTGCATTTCATGTCAACGTATTTAAGACATTAAATATTCTAAAAACATAGTACAAAGATCGTGTTTCCTTGTTGTGCATGGTCACCTGGACATGGTGATGACAACTTATATTTCATCCTTACAATGACTTGGCAGGGCAAGCAGAAGAGACCATTTTATCCCCACTTTGCAGACGAGAAGACTGGCTCCAAGATATTAATTGATTGGAGTAAATTTACACGGATTGAAGCCAGAGTTTTAATTCCCAACCATTTAACTTGCTTTTGTGAAAGCTCTAAAGTACTATCTTTGGTTCACTGTGAGTTGCTTTGGAGAAAAAAGCACGTGTTTTGTGCTTTGAGAGTGTGTTCAGTAGGTCATATGATTTAGATGACTGGAGTGCAAGGAATAATCTAGAAAATGACTCAAATCCAATGTTTTTGTATAAATGGAAATTTGTTAGAGTTTTGGAGACTGCCACGTTTGCAGTCCCATACATTCTGAGATTTTTTTGTGACTTCTTAAGTTTTTCTTGTAATAGGGGGCTGAGGGCTGGGATTTGGAGTGGGGATGGAGAGGATTCCTCTCTTACAGGAGTAAACCCCAGGCTGACTCATGTGCTGATACCAATTCTTCGCCATTCACTGCCTTCACTATAACTTTTGTAAGTGACCCAACCAATGTGATGAACTAAATGGTCTTTAGAAGTTGGTACACAAACCACTTTTATTGAGGCCTATGTAAAATTTGCTTAGGGCTTAAAAAAAAAACTTGCAAAATCACTTAGGAAACCTGTTCAATCTCGTTATCATTTGCTATTTCCAAAATATTCTACACAAATAATATTGATATTTTAAAGGCTTAAAACACTAACTTAAATGATGGACAGGGAGTACATTACGCATATGTATAATCCAAAAAGCTATACTACCAAAGCAATGTAGTCTTTCATTTAAAAAACTCATATTTGACAGGATAGACCCAACTTAGACCAAAGCCACAGAAGAACCATGCGTTGAGTAAAACTGCTACTTCCTCAGGAGTAGACACTTTATATTCATTAACTTTACTCCTTATTGCTCCCTGAAATCTGAGTATTTTGTTTCCATTTTCATGTAAAGGATCCTGAATTTCAGGGATGCTAAGTAACTTGCTCCGTCGAATAGCCAGAAAGCTCCAGACCTGAGATTTGAGCCCAAGTCCTTAAGTCCATGGTTTTTGCCTGTAACACAACTATATACACAGAGGTCGTCAATATTCTCCTAATGAAATAGTTTGTTTGTGCAACACAGGCTCTCCAAGGGCCAGGCTCACTTTTTACCTTTGCTTGCTCAAAATTTCAAGCAAAGAGAACGAATCTCAAATAGTTAAAAAAAGATCGACAATTATTTCAACACAGGGTCTCTTGCTTTGGTTTTCCAAGAGTGAATAATGGTTCAAAAGAAGTATGCCCAAGGAACTCACCAAATGTGATAGAAATAAAATCATGGGAATTAGGAAATTATTACAAATCACAGAACACATTTTTTAAAAAGTTGAACTCGATTCGACTCTAAAACTGTAGTAGTTTAAAAACACTGCCATCTTAGAGGGAGGCACCTGTCACTGTAAAGGTCTTTGAGGTGAAACTATAAGAGAAGGTATAGAGGCTTCCAAGAACCAAACAACATGAAGGCGACAAAGAAATGCAACCTCCTTTTGGATAAATAAGACCATTGTAAGGAGTCTTTGAAAGAGTTCAAGGAATAGTGATAATGAGGCACTACTAGATAAACATTTATCTTCTTTTCTATTAAAAAATAACTTCAAAAAGCATTTGACCTAAAATGAGGCTAGTCAGAAGATATGGTAACCATGGAGTGGAAGGTTGAGGTTTCCATGGAATAAAAACTAGCTGCGAGATGGAAACCAAAGGGTTGAGATGGACAACTGGTCCCTCCGCAAGAGCAAAACCATTATTTGGTAAGAAAGGAGCTGTGTGCAGACCAGAGATGTTCATATTTCGATGACCAACCTAACAGGGACAATACAACATACTAAGAGACGAAAATCTTCTTAAACAGTACACAGAGATTTTGTGACAAATTCTGTAGAGACTTACGTCTCGATAACTGGGCAGCTGGTTGATAGTTGGGAACATGATGTTATCTCTAACTTATGATCTTTCAATTTCACAACCATCAGAAATAAAAGTCTTCTATGGAGAAACATATTAGGAATTAATAAATCTGAGAAAAAATAGTTCAGTAAGAGAACTTTAGCATATGAGACATGAAGAAGATGTATGAGTAATTTGTTGAAACTAATTGATATCAGGAATATATTAAATTCTTTTGAGGTTCCACCACACTGAGGTCATAGATGATTCAAGCATCAGAAAGTAGTGATCAGACATTCCTGGCCAAGACACCCCAAGAGAGAACTACTCCCTTACTGTAGAAAAATAACTTCCGGATAAGAGCACACGGGGCCTGACAAAGGAGCTTTACTTTTCCAGAAAATTAAAATTTTACAAATCTAGCCCTGTTCAGATCATTGATACTGGAGCATCCAATGCACTTTAATCTATTACTTCCTAGAAGAAATGATTTTAGAGAAAGCACTGCAGGCCAACAAGAGATGACATTGCTTGGTTACTCAACACTGGTTGGTAGCATGCTGAGTCGCTCAGCCTTTTTAGACAAGCACTGTCTGTATCCAGGTAGGAAAAGGAGGGAGGAGACCACTTGGATTAATTTTAATTGCAAACTTGCTTCATCAGAGGCCTTTATTAAAGTGTACACTACCAAGATAGTAGTAAATGTTGAATTTGATGTGTTCTTCTAAATACTGATCTTGTATGATGAAATTGCTTTGAAGGAGTTTGAGCTGTTCTTAGGAGAAGGTAGGAAATTCAGAGTTTTTAGATTGCCTGGCCCAACAGTCCCAGGATCTGCCTGGGGACAGTGCTGTTCAGAAGAAGAGCACAGAGCATCAGTCAGTCGGACTCAGCCCAGATCCTACCTCTGAAGCTCTGGTCCTTGGAATATTTACTGCAAATGTCTGACCTTTGATATCTCATCTCTTCCGTGAAAGCAATGGTTTGTCTGTTACAGATTTACTGCCAGGATTGAGAAAGGACACGCATGTTACATGCTTAGCACCTAGCAGGTTTTCAACAAATGTTCGCTCGTTATTCTGAAATGGAGAGATCTGCAAAGAGCTTCTCTTTTGAATTCACAGGATCTATAAAACATCCTGTTCCAATGAGTCACAGAGCTATGCTAGAGGTGGGAGTAGCTTTGAGAAGGTGAAAAGAAGGGGGACGCAGGATTGTTGAAACTTGTGGACTCTCTTTTAGAATTTCGTCTTGTTCTCCAATTAAAAAATAAAAATTGGGATCATTTTTTTTAATAGATAAAAGTGAGGTGGAACTCAGTGTTACCTAGGACTCCAGAAAATGTTTCTCCTTCTCTTTATTGCTTTCGGTTAGTTGGCTTAATGTTTATTCTGTTTGGCTATATATATTTTATTTTATGTGATAAACATTTTGCTAAAAATAATGATATACTTCATTGTTTCATGCATTAACAAATCAGTGGTGGGGGTGAGATATGGGAATATTATAGGCAAATATTGTCTTAGTACAATACTTGGCAGCTTAAACATTCACCTATTATTTGAGAAATTCCAGTTTCTACTGAACTTGTGCCAAATGCTTCCCCAATTTTGCTGATAAGAATATAAAAAGCACATGGCTGTTGCAGTCATCAGTGCAGATTAGATTTATTTCCTAATCACAACCAACGATCTTAAACTTAGAATTCTGTTTAGATATCTTGACTGTTTTAAAACATAAAAATTTCCAAATCTTTCTCTGACCATTAGATTTGTATTGATTATACTTTAAAAACTTATATATATATAATATATATACTATATATATTATATATATATAATTTTATATATAATATATATATATATATTATACATATATATATTTCAATTAGTAGGGGGAAAATTAAAAGATTTGCCAGATATAAACCTGATGATTTTTGAAATAAGATTAAAGGCCTGCAAGTTATCAGTTTACTTACCAGAATAAATATTATTCATATAAGGGAAGGGAAAGGTGAAAAGGAGAAGTGTGATGGGTGAGCTGATGGGTGGATGTATCAGCGCAAAGAAAGGAGAGAGAGCTGTGGGAATGTCCCTTTTCATAAATCTAAGCGAATAAGAACCCTACACATTTAGGTTCAAAGCATTGTTTTGGAGGATGTGAGCATTTGGGTTCCTCTAAAGGAATCGATGGTGAGTCAAAGTCAGGCCAAATGAGAAAAATGAACGTGGGGAATAATTACAGAATTAAGAGGAAAGCTACTTTTAGAATTTAAAAACTATGGCTCAGTAGATCATTGTGGTTAAGAGAATATCCCTGAAATAAGACAGCTTGAGTTCAAGTCATAGTTCCACCCTTTGGTAGGGGCATATATCAAGGGCATCAGCCAGTACCAGGCAAGAAGCAAGTTCTCTGTAAAGCGCTGTTGATGGCAGTGAATGTGATGATCAATACGCTATTCCACAGAAAAATGCGGCCCATTACGCCCACATTGTGTTAATAAAAATAGAATAATTTGTTACCGTTTCCAAATGTGTGATCATCACCAAATTGACAGAATAGAGTCGAATACGGGATAAATTGTCAGTGGTATTATTTTTAATAGTATTAAACAAGAAAGGTCAGGTGCTAGAGAACACAAATTAGTAATCTAATTAAATCACCAGCAAAAGAGACAGATCGTGTTAACAGCAGTCAGATTTGTTATTACAGAGCAATTATGAAAGTGAAATATTGAGAGATGCCGCGTATCACTACTGGGTTTTACACAATCCATCTTACACAGGCAGAAAAGTGTAGATTAACCAGCCTGTTTGATGAGCTAACAGCCCGTTTATTAAAATATGTATATCATTTATATAAAGGGTGCAACACTGTTGCTGATCTGGAAAAAAACATTCCGTGACATACTGAATGACATTCATTTGTGAAATTATTTGTACAAGTCGCTCTCTTTGGAGCCGACTCCAAGGGCCACGTGACCTAATTCGTGAGGTTAAATAACGGTTTCTGGTTTTGACATTTTGTACGTTTCCTGAAATTGCTCTCAAATGAAATGATTTCCATGTGGCACCAAACTATTATATGGTCACATGGTGTCGTCAGTGAATGTAAATCTTTTATGAAATGTCAGAATTTCCACAGGACTAGTGAAAAGTCTGAAAAGTCGCTTTCTCCCTCCACCCACACTTGGTGTCTGGCCTTCACAGGCTCCTAAATACCACATTGTCCCAACTGGACACATTCAGAATTTTAGACTTTGGTACCAGGTCATCCTGGGTTTTATTCCAGGCTCTGTCAGGTCCAAGTTTAGAGACCTAAGGCTGGGGGGAGTGCCTTAACCTCTCTGAGCCCCAGGCTCCTGATTTGTAAAATAAGGATTAATAATTGATTTTATTTTATTGTGAGGAACACATGACTGTCACAGTTCCTAGCAGAGATACAAATTTGATAAGTTGTCACTGTTTTTATTTTTATTTTCGTGAATTTTTAAGGAGCAGTAGTCAATTGGTCAAAATCACTGGGTACTGCTGATATCTGTTTGAACTCGTCTGTTTAATACACTGGAGTGTGTGTGTGTGTGTGTGTGCATGTGTGTGTGATGGTAAGGATTCTTTGATAAATCATTTATTTTTACTAAATAAGTGGTTTTACACACACGTATATTTACATGTATGAAACAGGAGTTAGTATCTGTTTGGGTATAAATGAATTTAGAGTTCTGAAGCTCAGCAAAGCCTTGATTAATGCCTCATCTTGAGATTCATCTGTTTTAGGATATGGTGTGTAGATTAGGATTTTTAAACAAAAGTGTCCTAGGTGGCTTTGATATACTTTACTCTGTCCTGAGCTGAGAATTTGTGAAGATGAAAGTTCTTGACGAATTCACAATTAGTTAGAAAAAAATATGCATGGATAATCTAATGAGTTGTCTCAATACATCAATAAGATAATACGATAAATGCTGAAACATATATATTAGCCAATTGTTAGGGGAGTACACTTACTTTGGGTTTTGAGGGAATAATAGAGCTTGACAGGATAGGGTCAAAAAGACATTCAACAAGTAAAAAGGGCAACATTGATGAAGGCTTACAAACACCAGAGGTTGCCATGAGGAAGAAGGGTGGGATTCCTTAGCGACATGTTGGAGGAACATCAGTACTGTGTGTGATCTACTTAGAAGTTACTCTTGGATGAATAAGCAAGGACTGGGGATAAATTCTTTTCAAGACAAATGTAAGATATAGTTACAAGAAAACAATGTTTTTTGTTGCTGGGCAGAGGGCACTGAGTGTTTGTTATGATCGTATTATTAAACAGATTACCACCAAAGACCAAAGGTTTTTGTACATAGCAGAAAAAACAATTAATAAATGCAATAATAGTGTCTTGGTGTGCACTTCTGTTTTCAAGGTTAATTATTCAATTAAAGCCTTCAGAATTAACCAGAGATTCTATTGTCAAGAAATATTAGATAAACAGAAGTCTCGCTGGCGTGGAAGAATTGTGTGACAACTTCTTTAACCTCTCAATAAGATCTGCTCTTTTTTTTTTCACTCCGAAGACCATAATTTACTGCACTTTTATTTGTATTATTTTCTCATAATTATTGATTATTTATACAATTATATCTGCATTTTACAAATGAGGGAATTGAACCTTAAAGAAATTAAGTGATATAGCTGCAGTCCCTTACCTACAAAGTTGGAAGAGCCATGATTTGTACTCAAACAATTCTGTATTCCTGAAAGATGGCTCTTGAGATTTGATGAGAGATTTGGTTGGAAAGACAAGGAATTCTTGTCTTTTTCCTTGAGATCGCTGTGGAGGTTGTTGAAATTGTTCAGGAAAGAGAATGTTGGAGGAATAGAGCAACCAGCATGACGAGGGGCATTGTAAAATGGGATGAAGAGCACGTGGAGGAAGAAGAATGTGTTGAAGGTGATTTCTGAGGTCTGGTTTTTTCTAGATTTCTCTACAACAGGGAACACAATGAAAGAATGGAGTTGGATGAAAATAATGATTTGTGTTTGGGGTTAAATTTAGGAAATGTTGGCCCTCTGCTCTGGAGCTCAAATAAAAGATCAGAAAAATGATATGGGTTTATCAAGATGACAGGAACATATTCTTCACTTCTTAAGAGTTTGTTTTTGGCTTTGGCCTCTCACATCAGCTACCATATACTGAGTTGTTTTGTTTGTTTGGTTAGTTGGTTGGTTTTTGTTTTTTGGTTTGTTGCTACCTTGACAAAGAAGTAGAAGTATGTTCATAAATTACATAATGTGTCATCATCCTCATAATACATAATCTTATAATATAATCTTGGCAAGATACCCAAGAGGTAAAAGTCAGAATGAACCTTTCCTACTTCTATATTCTATCTATGCTGTTGTATCTGTCATGTGCTGCTGATCACTGAGAAGCAGATTCAAGCTCACCATTATCTGGACTCATTTGCTGCCTAGTACCTACTAGGGGCTGGGTGTGCCGGAGACTCCCCAGAGCTCCACCTGGTGCTTATCTCATCGACAGCCAACTTTTGGGTTCCTGTGGCGTTGGCTGTGACCACAGAGCTGGACGTGGTGTGCTGATGGTCTGTCTCTCTGCTGTTCTCTGCAGAAACCACCTCCCTGGGAGCCAGGGCCTGTGAGGACGACCTCACGGAGCAGCAGCTGAGAGCAAGCTCAGGTAACTGGTCTACTCCTTCTTAAAACTATGTTTGTCCTGACTGAGCCATGGTCGCTACTCATCTAGTTTATGTGACAAATGGATCTCTGAGACTGATCTAATGAGATCTGACCCGATCCCTCATACAAATAAGTTCAAGGCAAAAGCAACTACATCTATGTTTGGACGCATATGTAAAGTCACTTCTTAAAGAACTGGTAACTTTGGCTGGGTAATTTCTCCTGTCTACATTTATACACTATGAAGTTTCACTGAAGTGGTCGGTTTTTATACAAACTCTGAGTCAATAAGCCAGATATTATTTTTACACACATCCAACAACCCGGTTGGTGGAGTTATTTTTGGTAATTAATGGGTCGATTGGATTTTATATAGCCATGTCAACACGTTTACTAGTCCCAGTGCTTTGTGTGTGAATGGGTATGTTAAAAATGGCAGCCGTGCCTTGTTAGCTGCATTGTATTCAGATAATTTAAGAGGAAATTCACCATGTTGCTACAACACACCTCATTTATTTCTGCTATATAAACAGGATCCCAGTTTCCAGATTCATACAATTGGAATAATAATGTGCTATAGAGAACCAAAAAATGATTATAAAATGCCTTACACATTCATAATGGGGTATTGAAATACTTTTAAAAAATATCACAGTTTTGCAAGTGAAAACATTCCTCCAATATAAAGTCAGGATTTCCCTCTTTAAAAATTTATTCAAAGTTAGGTTTACCTTCACCTATGCATGTTTCATGAATACTTTTAAATTTTATATGTCATTGTTCTCTAGGAACTGGAGAGTGTGTTTAAGATAAAATAGCATAAACCCCATTCCCCTCTTCTATCTCATGATAATCAGAAGATCTCATAGATGACCACATTGAAAATAATAGGGCAAAAACCAAGACTATGACAAAAAAAATGTCAAAATAAAAGATGCCGCTTCCCCTCGATACGTTATTGTTTGATCAACAAAGACACCAAAATTTCCATCTTTGCCTCAATCTCCCTGAGAAGCTTTATACTTAGACACTGCCATGCCTCTGGGTATTCTCATGGATATGCTCTACAAGAAAATCAACTATAGAAGATTCCAAATTGATCTTCTCTTTGCTGCAAAACCATTTCTTCTCCTCCTGTCTCCATCTCAGCTGTTGACATCTTGCCGTAGACCTAATTAGCCCACATAAGAAAACTAGGAGTCATTAAAATATTAGTGCCAGGGACTGCTGGGCGTAAGTCTTGAATAAGACAGATGAGCTCGCTCATTTTAGATAGTGTTTGTACTCAAGTAAGTGAATTATTGTGGGATTGTGATAAATGCGATGAAGGAAGTAGAAGAGGTGACATCTTGGAGCAGGTTGTGATGTGTGTTCCTTGGGGAAGGGTGTGGTCGCATCTCTTGAAGGAAGGAAGTGACGTGAGATGCAGGCCCAGAGTGATCGTTGGATTTCACACCCTGAAAGTCATCGGTGGCCTTGAGAAGAGCAGTTGGCATGAAGCCAGACATGGGGAGGGTCGGATCATCGTGTGATGTAGTAGAGAGAGAGAACGCAAAAACGCCCAAATCAGCCTGAAACCCATCCGAACAAACAAATACTTCTTTGAAGTTTTATTGAAGGCAAATAGGGAAGTGGCACAGAGTTTGGACTTTGCTCCTTCCAATTTTGCTTTCTGAATTCTGTTCGGCCTTCCAGCTAACCTGCATTCCCTGTCTACTTTAGTCCAGGCACTGTTCCAGGTGCTTCCAGCACAATGATAAATAAGATAACCACCATTTTCAGTAAATGTGTACCCACTAGGGAAAGTAGGCAACACGTGGATAATTTCCACCTACTATGAGAAGTCGTTGGACATCAACGTACAGGAAAAAGAAGAAAGTCTTATTCAGAGACATTAAAACCAGTTCCAAATTCGAGGAAGGCTTTTCGGAGAAAGGAATAATTCACAGCAATTGTCATGATACAACTGGCATCTTTAAATACTTTACGTTGGGCTCTGTGCTGACCGATTTTTATATCGTATAAGAAACCTGGGAGGTAGGCACTATTAACTCCATTTTTACAGATGATGAAACTGGTGTTTCCCAAGCTGGGCTTGAAGGAAAAAACAAACAAACAAAAAATACAAAAAACATTTATACAGTGGAGAAAAGTTGTTCTAGATAAGCCAAGGAAATATAATGGTAGGTATAGGAAGAAGGCGTTAATAATAGGTGCGTGTTTTTGGAATGGGGGCTCACAAATAGTGGCCCCTGGACCAGTAGCAGCAGCATCACCTGGAAGCATGGAGATGTCAGTTCTTAGGCCTCCCTCTAAACCTGTCGAATCAGACACTCCAGGGGTAGAGCCCAGCAGTCTGATGTCTAACAAGCCAGAAATCCAGGTGATTCGGCCTCCCTAACGTTTGAGGTAACTCAGTATTTATTAAGTGCTTGGTAGGAAGTGAGGAAAGATGAGACTGGCATGGTGGACAAGGACCAGGTATCTTGGAGGCATTCTTTCCATGTACAGGAGATTGAACTTTTTCTCTTCTTATGGATGGGAGTCACTGAAAGATTTTAAGTAGATTTGAGTAGACCCTACAAAAGCTAGATTTGGAGGTTGGGGTGGGGGCTGGACAGGGAGAGACAGCAGAGGAGTCAAGGGAAGAATCCGTACAAGCTGGTTGTCTTGAAGAGATGCTCAACGGGTAAAACGAAAGGTGTCTGAGTTCCTGTCCTCTGCTTCCTCTGTACTTGATCACTCCCTGGTCTTGCAAAGTATATGACGTTTGGCTTAGAAAACTCAGAGGAGAGGATTCTGAAGCCCACTGTCTAATAAAGCGGTGGGAGCCAAGCACAGTTGGCTGGGGCCTACCGAAGTCGATTTGCTTAAAATTTGTCTATTATAGTTTCATAGAATTAATTAATATTTTCTCTAATCATTTTTTAATTACTCAAATGACAGTACTCTAAGCCAATCGTTCAAAACATTTAAATAGAGTTTATGCACATGTTTAAATAAATTTATCAGCATTTGTCTGAAAACTGGGACCTTCTACTAGACCCTAATGTACATTTGAAGCTTAAGTACATTCATATCATAAAGCGTAACATGAATAAATATCGTATTTTTATATTCATGAGTCAAATGAATCATAGATGCATAATACAACAATATTATGAAACGCTGTAATATTTTCATTTCTGTTACACGTACTATATTAGTGAAAGAACTTAGTGATGAAAATGAAAACTGATTTAGCATCTCTATCTTGGAATTTTATGTAATTTATTATCTTTGAAAAACTTGCATCATAGAATTTATGTGATTTCCCTCGGTTCTGAGGCATCCCTTTAATACATGTAACGTCATATACATATATTATGCTTTTTCCTACAAAGCATCTTACCTTTTATGTCTTTTTTTCAACTGAGGAACGTGGCACTCAAAAATTAGAATGAAGCCGCCCCTTTCCTTAACCCCCAATCCAATATATACAGGTTTTCTAGAGCCACATTATTTAGAAAATGAATGTCCACTTTATTTCAAAAACTCTTGGAAAATGAAAGTGACCATTTTTTTTGGACCTGTATGAAACTTTATGGTGTCTATAAGTTCCCCTTTGATTATTTTTTGCATGATTAAAAATTTGCAAAGTTCTATGGCTCCAAAGAGGCTACCTGTAATAAACAGCTTTCACCTTCTAAACCACAAAACAGGTCTGAATTGCTGGAGCATTAGAGCTAATTGCCTGCCTACTTCAAAGGAAGCACCAGAAAAGAGGGGGTGGGGGCAGGAAAAAGTCACAGCAGCGGAGGCGATGTGGGCAAAGCCACCTCCAGAGGTTATGAGTTGTGGCTTGGCCGGGCCGGGCAAAGTTACGGCCTCAGAACTGCTGTTTGCGATTAAGTTGATGGGGAGAGTCTATCCCACAGTCTCTGGCTGTTGCTGACACAGAGTCTTTGTTCACATTCAGATTTCTCAAACTGTTGCCAGGGTCAGGCTGAGGTCAGACACCACAGTGATGTATAGAAGAACATGTCTGGGAATTTCTGTCGCCCTTAAAACACATCCTAGAAAATGAAGAATCGGGCCCTGCAGAAGCGGTCTGATGAGACCCAGATTATACTGTAGTTTTTCTTTGAGGACCTTCATAATTTTCGTGTTCTCCTCCTGACGTGCGATGTTTTATTAATGTGAGTTGTGATAGCCCTCACCATTTTATGTCCCCTCGAGATAAGGACACCGGTAGCACTCTGACACTTCATTTTCCAGCCCTGGGGGAGAAGGTCCAGTAAATCTCCTCGAGGAATCTCGCATCCCTTCCCCAGGATGAGTCGGAAAGTAATGGCCGTGGGTTGTCACAGGTCGCGGCCTGACACGGGATGTCGCGTCACATGTGTGGACTTGGCGGGGACACAACTCAACCCAGTCATGATCTCGGCCTTCCAGCCTCCCCCACCAAACCGATGTTCCCACCCAGCCTGGGCCTACGCAGGGAGGAGGGAGCTCACGTTTGATCAGCATCAGCAGTTAGCACTGCCCAGTAAAAGCAGGCCAGAGCTAAGCAAGTGCCCATTTTCTCCTCTTCAAGGAAAATGTCCATGTGTGTTTGCCTGAAAAAGATGCCTCCCCCAAGCCTTCAGAGGACAGACCCCCTCCCCCAGGACCTCCCCTCTGCTTTTGTTCAGCAGCCAAGTGCAAATATGGAAGAAATGGGTTTGTGTGGTGCCTACGAGGATTCACAGTGGAAGCAAACTCTTGCTCTGAATGCAGGCAACACCTTGTCCCCCCTCAGCTTTCTGGGGGTGGCCCCACTGAACCCAGAACTGCCCCCCATGTGTGTCCCGCTCACACAGTCGCAGATCATGGCTGGCGAGAGAAGCACTAAAGAGCAATTTTGTGTGTGTGCTCAGCTGCTACATATGACAGTGGATATTTCACTCTGCTGTCAGAACGTTATTAATAAAACATGGGGTATGGAGAGGGCCCCGACGTCCCCTTTCAATCACTCCAGCATTTGCAATGAAAATTTTATGCAGTGTGTAATTTTCAGTTAATGCTTGACACTTAAAACGTCCGTGGCAGCGTTTTGTCCGGTTATTGAAGGGTTAATTGTATCATGTTCAACGCATAAAAGCTCTGCTTATCAAAAGCAAATAGACGAGTGTATGCATATGTGTGCCCATGACCTTTTGCCTTTGCGGGGTTAATTTATATGGTTGTTAAAGATTTTATGAAATTGAGCAGCCTGGTGCTTCAAATCCCATTTTACCTTCTTCTCCTAATTTATGTAATTCCTACCTGAACAGGGGAATATGATTTTTATTTTATTTTTTTGCACTGCCATGCTGTGGGGAGTTGCGAGTCTGGTTATCTGGCATTACTCAGATTGCTAAAAATTCATTAAAATGTGACATCAGCACAGTGAGAGACAAATGATCACAGGATGAAAGAGAACAGTGGGCCTTTCACGGATTAGTGCTCCACAGACCCAGCACAGAGGCTAACTGCATAAACAGATTAATCCACCGGCAGCAGCATAGCTAAGATTTACAGAATAATTAAATAGGGTTGAGTTACTATGAGGATTTTCATGTAATCTAGCTGGTGTGAACCCGTGAATGAGGTGTGGGGTGATGTGGTTGTCACAGAAGAAATAGACCTTCTCATGTCCTGTGCCCTGTATAGCTCCCCCTAGAGAGAGAGAAAAAAAAATCCCAACATAACCAAACTTTTGAGATCTCACTGACAAATTCCAAAGAATTCCCCTGGGCCTGGGGACCGAAGGAAGGCCGGAGTGACACCTGTCTTACACTTAACCCATCATCGTCACCTCATGTCACAAAGAGTTTTTATCTCCGAATTTGGTTCGTTTGGCCATCTGTCCGAGTCTGTGTGGCCTAGAAGGGTCGACCCCTGAGATGACAGAACTGCTGTATGCCCATTTTTCAATCTTCGACTGTATGTAACACCATTTCTTTTATTTTAATTTAGTATGGGCCTGTTTTCTCAATGGATATAAAAGGAGTCGCTTTAGATAAAAATTGGCACTGGTAGAGACCGCAGGTTCTAATGTAGACTTTTGAAGAAATTTCTGTTCATTTTTTGAGAATGAGCATCTGCAGATGCTTTATGAGTAACCAAGTTTTTGAGTGGTCATGTAGTTATTCGAGTGTACCTTTCTTTGGGGGAGGGGGGAAGGGGTTCGATCCTACTGACTGGTCTGCCTTTCTTAACAGAAGAACAAAGTGAGGAGGCAGAAGGATCTATTAAACCCACGTCCGTGGTCGAGGAAGATGAGAAAGACCCTAGTGAGAGAGACACGAGCGAAGGCAAAACCACTAATAAAGACTCTGGTAAGATGCTAGAATCTGTCGCCTTTCTTCCCCAACCGACTTCCATTCCCAACAACCAGGCCTTCCTGTACGCACCCACCCCCAAGCTTATTAAAAGCTTTTATTCATTTTAAACTGTCTTAACATCCCCACTACTATTCATTGCATGTGCATTTTGCATGTGATTTCTATCAGTAGCCTCCCATTGACCTATTTTTAATCATAACCATCTGACAGAATAGATGTGGATAAGTTGAAGAATATTACAGGACGACCAGCGAGATTATTTTTTAATCAAATCAGTTTGTGTGCTTGTAATTTTTTAAGCGCCTTTCATTAATCTTAGCTATACTTGTGATTCCTCTGATGGCATATTAATTTTTCATAAGCACAGGATTAGATATCGCTTGAATTTTTTCATTCGATCGCAGGCACCCCGCCCCAATGCCACGGAACCCTAAAAATAAATGTTATTTTTCCTCGCTTTTTTACAACTTACACTCAGGAATTTGCCCTTTTTAAGGGCATCTATTTGAGGCATTTCAAACAAAATCCGGTGAAAAAGTTTACAGATGATTCAGCCTAAGAAAGAGGAAATATCATTGAAGAGGGATTAGGTGCTGGGTAATTTTGATCTTCTAGAATAGACAAATCCCAGTAATGAAAGCTACTGTCTTTGAAAAGAAATCTTCGCGTCATGACATTTACTTGTGCACAAACACACCCTGGGCCAGCATCTGGTGTGGATACCTAAGGCTTTTTCTGTGTTTGATTTGGCAAATATATGACTTCATCCATGCTTTGTATGTATGAGATGGAAATCTGTGGTCTCGATGAATATTGCAGTGGCCAGTGACTTTAGCTGCACGCTATACCTAGTCTTATTATGTGGGACTCACTGAAGCAGAAGAAGTGCTGAAACGGGTTCGAGCCCATTAGTTGCAGGTAGTCATCTATCTTTTCCTCGAATTCCACTGACAGCCGCATATAAAGAAGCTGGTTTTCACTCTGAAGACATTGGGTTGCACAAAAAATAATGTGTGTGTGTGTGTGTGTGTGTGTGTGTGTGTGTGTGTGTATCATTTTTACATGCAAGTTTATTTAAACCTGAATTATCCCACATTCGTAATGCAGTCTTTGCATATCTTAGTTTTACATTCCCTTCAAAAATTATCTGAAGGGCCTCCCTACTCCCCACTCCACATCTTTCGATGCTAAATTGCTCTCAGGAGTCCAGTGAGAAAGCGCCACTTAAATTCACGTCCAGGATGGAGTGGCTAACATGTGATTCTAATTTGACTTGAACAAAGAGGATCTAAGGTTGGTATTGAGCCTAAAGCGATGTAAAAAAGAAAAAAAGATGCCCTAGCTGTGTATGAGGAAGCCGGCTCCTGAGGTTACCGACAAGGAATTTGAAGTACTTAGTGATCAGTTAAGGTCAAGGGCAGTGCCATCTAAACCTCATTTGGAAAGAACTGGAAAGAGCAAGGTAGTCAGTGTCTTCACTCTCTAAGGATTGACCTCATCAAGGATTCTGACTACAGTCAGTGGCCTCTTTCTCCCAGGTTGTACCAGAAGAGATCGCAGGCTCTAGCCCTCCCAGTCTTTAAAAGAATGTGTGAAACACACAGGTAGCCCGGCCATGTTCATTGGTGCTCACGTGATACTCAGGTGCATGACGTTACTCTTGGTTTTAAATTATTGAACACCTGGTAACGGGTGGATTCTGGGAATCTCTTGAAAATGGCTCTACCATATCATTGAGGGAAGAGTCTTGCCTGGGACACACCTCAGATCCGGGCCTTCCGTCCCCGCCAGCACCATTCACTGCTCTGCATAAGTCATGAGCTCCATCACGCCCTCATAGCCTGATGAGTTATCTTCCTTTCTTGGGCTCCTGATTGTATCATCTAAACAGGATGTAAGTATAGGAGAAGATTCAGAGCACTGCAGAATGATAGTTTAAAAAAAAAGAAAATTATCCCTGCATAAATGCCTCCCAAGGTATAACTACAAGGAAAGAAATGGGCTTTAAGCACCAACTACAAGCAACTGCTATGATGCAGATATTTAGCCCTGACTTCCCTCCCTGACTTCAAGACAGTTCTTGTGATTGACAACTAACATGAACTTGTCACAAAATTCACTGCTTTTGAAATTGAATCTGATTAGGTGAAAAAATGACTTGGATTTTTTTTCCCTTTGTAAATATTTCAAATGACTGACTAGCCGCTTATGTACATACTGTGTTGTCTTTACGTCAGTTAGAAACGTCGAAATTTTGAGCAAACTTATAATCGCCATCTGAATGTGTTAGAAGGGAAAACGGTGTGACCCATTTTAACACAGAATTTTTTAGACAGGAAGGAATTAACACGTGTTAAGAAGCCTGTGTTTGTGTGAGCTGTTGTGCAGTGTTGCTGAAATTAATCTCTAGTTTCAAAATGAGACTTGGCAGCATGCGAATTGTATTTGTTGAATATTCATTCATAATAGGAAAGCCTCCTAATGCCTCATTTATATTGTCATTTAAATCTAGTGCCACTTTAGATTAATTATAATCCAAATTATAGCTCTGTGCAGTACAAGAATTAATATAGAGTTTATCCAGATTAATACATTTGCATTGAAAATGTAATATGTCTCTGCCATAGCTAAGGGGACCACTTTTTAATAAGGGAGTAAACATGAGGAAAGATGGAAATTAACCTTCATTATTGCAATTAAAATTATCCTTTCATTCTAGTCTCATTAGAAAGAATACTGTACCGGTAATTATAATTTAGAATTATTTGAAGTTGAATAATATCTTCTGTTATATCCAAGTTTTATAGTATTCAAACATTATCAAATACATTGATTCATAAATAATAACTCACTATTTTATTTTACTGTTTTTTCGAGATTTGCTTTGAGTACATATGTGTTATTGGCTTTTCTCGCTTGGTATGAGTATAAACCATTTTACAGCCTTCTGTATTTTAGGGATTGAAAATTATTAAGTAGGCGGCATCTGAATTAAAATGAATTATATCATTTTTATATTAGGAGTCTCATGCAAGTTAAATAATCTCATAACTGACAGATAATCGTTGGCTCATCTATTTGGCAGTGCTTATTTATAATTAGACTTCATTTTTTAGTTTAAATGCATTAAAATGACATCGTTTTTAGAGAATATTGTGATGTCCTCAATAAAGCAAAATGATTTATGATTTCATTTCAAAATTTTGTCTAGGGTATCAAACAAGGCTTGTTTTAAATAAAGTTGCAGACATAAACTATGAGTAATCACAAACCTTAATCAAAACCTTCCTATAATTGATTGGCCATTATTTAATATATTTCTAGGATAAACAGTGCAGAAAAAGAACCCAGAATCGAGACTTGATAATTTGCCAGGGAGGCCATAGTACCTGAGATATCACCCCTTTGAAAAGTAGAAAAGGCACACATGCGTAAAATGTAACTTCCATTATTTCTGTAAATAATGCTGACGACCTGCCTTATCCTCAAGAGTCTGTTTTTGTCATATGTTACTACATTTCCTCAGTCTCTGCTCTTCTTGTCAATGGCATACATTTCTGGGACACCTAGCTATATAGCTAGGGGGTCTAGCCTTTATTTATAACTTCTTTTTAATTTAAAATAAAATGGTCTCTATGCAGCTCCTAGCTTACCTTAAGATCACAGTTTAATTAACTAAGTTAAATAGTCAAAACATATTGAATTTGATACATATATTAGGTGGAATACGATAGCCAGCAGTTATCTCGAGGGCTATGAAATAACCCTAAAACTTAACTCTTATTTTTTGTTGCAGCACAAACGTCACTAAATTTAAAAGCAATTAAATAAACTGCATTGTTGATGAATATTAATAAGCATAAAAATAACATGGACTAATTATACCAAATATGCACTCCAATGTGTAGCTGAGTTTTAGTAAAACGTTTCAGTTTGAAATCAGTAAGTTTTTCTTGATCCTTTATAGTACCAATATTAGAATATAAATGCTTATGAAAATAAGGCCATAGCTAAATATTTAATAGATTTAGAAGTTTCTGGAAGGTTTATTCTATTTCTGAAGTTACATAGGGCCGGCCTTCAAGCAACAAGAATCATGGAAATTCTACTTGAACATGTGCGTGACAGTCTTTGACAGCAAAGGGAACTGGACCAACCTCTGGTTGGGTCGTGTCTGATTCTACCGTGTACAAAAAAGAATGGTAAAGAACTATGACAGTATTATTTTCTTAAAGGAACGTATTCTTACTTGTTAATTGGGAACTTAAAAAGAAATCTTCCAGTCTCACAGGAGAAAGTAACTGACACTTGCAGATATAAATGACAACCATTTTATACAATTTGATCTGAATCTTAAGGTGTAAATTTAATTTGCAAATAGTATATATCACATTATTTTCTTGAATGTTTATTTTTAATGCTTTAAAAGCACAATGTATATTCTGCATAGAGAAAGAAAAACCTAGTTTTCAATGCGAGAATTAATTATGAAATAAACATCCCTGTTTCTGACATATATTTGGGTATCGAATACATGGTAGTGTTTGATCAACGTAATGAAATTCTTTAGTCTATCGCAAATTTAAGTTCATTCAAAAAGTTCATTCAAATACAATTTTTTTTCATATATCTAGAAAGAATCTAAATTTCTTCATGGCATTTGTATATGTAGAGAAAATATACCAATCTAAATAAAATTTAATGATTGTAAATCCAGAAATCAATGTCACTGTACTCTATTGAAAATTTAGCACTAATTCTCTACCTATCACAACCCCCACCCCCAAGGGAATAAATTATTATCATTATGTCATTTAAATTCTATTTTAATTTTTCTGTGCTTGGAGTCACTCTTACTTTTAAATGTTTTTCAGAATTGGAAATTCCTGACATTGTTTCTAAGTTTTAAACATGCATCTCCATCCAGGATGAAAAAAAAATATTTTTTTGGTTCGTTTTTACTTTGTTTTCATAACATCTTTGACCTTATTTTTAATTTAAAACTGGGTTATTTTGCAATAAGGCACAATTTGTTCATTTATATGAACCGTATGTGGATTGAAAAAAAAAATCAAGATAAATCTTCATGCACGGCATACAATCAGATTATGCCTGGACTCTATATTTACGCGGGGTCCGATAGCAATCAATGGTTTAGCTTCATTGCATTTCAAGATGTGTTTGCACCCAGTTGTCCAGTGATAGTGTCCGCACCCTGGAAATAATTTAGTTGCAAATTGACTGGAAGATGGTGAAAATTGAAAGTTAAAATTAGAAATACTCATAATAAACAGCAGAAAAAAGGTCAGATGATGCTGCGCAATGATGAGATTGGAATGGCTGGTAAATGAGGTTTTGTGTTTGTCATGAGATGTGTGTGACATGCCTACCCTATGTTGCTGTAATATCCAGCCTCGCAGAGGAGATTATCGGGAAAATTGATGCTGGAGAGAATTTTCTGTTAGATTGGGAAATTAGAATCACACTCTTTTTTTTTTTTTTTTTTTTTTTTTTGATGTGTGTGAGGCTCCTACACATTACATTGCTCGTCTAGGTAAAATTTTAAACCTTCTTTAACACTGAATATTTGGATTAGCCTCATAACACAATTGTCTTCTTGAATTTTGGACTATAATATTATGTGTACAGCCAACTGCTGAAACATCTGAAGCAAAGAGTAAATCACACAAACAGCAGAAGATATGCAGTGTAGTCGATTTTTAAATTCTACATTCATCGTATAAAAATATTATTTTGGTTTCTGAATTGTAACTAGTTAGATCTCAGAATTTTGAAATATCTTCAGTGTCAGAATTTTAGAAGAGAGAAGTGATTAAACATCAGTAAAAATAATTATTTTCTAAGTTAATGTTTGTAAATGGGAATAGATTTGCTTTAATGTGACAAAGGCATTCAGAGACACCAGAGAACACGTGTTATTGATGAATCTTTCAAGGTCACCTAGGGTTATCTAAACATGAGATAGGAGTACATTTTAAAATATATTTATAAAGTCCACTTAGTCAGTGGGCACACAGAAGGGAGCTTTTGGCTTTTGAGAGCAGCATCTTTTCTTTTTGTGATTTGGTGGATTTAGAGTCAACGCTATTTGAAAAAACATATAACTTTTTCAGTTTCTATATTGTTAGTCTTTGGAAATTGAGGTATTCTACTCTTTTTTTGGGAATCAGGAATAATCACGCCAGAAAAGGAGCTAAAAGTCAGTGTGGCAGGGGTGACCCAGCCACTCCTGCTGGCAAAAGAAGAAGATGTGGCAACAAAAAGATCAAAACCTACAGAGGACAATAAATTCTGTCACGAACAGGTAAATGTGCTTTTCACCCTTCTCTCTATAAACGTTTTATTTACTTATTTTTTATTTATTTTTGATTATTGCTCCTGAATTCATTAACTCATGGCGGTCATGTTTATTCAATCTTTTCCAGTTCTATCAGTGTCCTTATTGTAACTACAATAGTCGGGACCAAAGCCGAATCCAGATGCACGTCCTGTCGCAGCACTCGGTGCAGCCCGTCATCTGCTGTCCCCTCTGCCAGGATATCCTCAGCAACAAGATGCACCTGCAGCTGCATCTGACGCATTTGCACAGCGTGTCTCCGGATTGTGTGGAGAAGCTGCTCATGACAGTAAGGACGCCAAACATTGACGTGTGTGTGACATAATCGCTGGAAAGATAGCAACACAAATACTGTAATTATTAGTCAATAAAAAATCATTTCGGACATGGTTCCAAAGTGTAACAGTCAGCACGTCCGCCTTACACACAGAAGGTCCTGGGTTCGTGCCCCAGTGGAGCCACAGTCTATGGTCTATGGCCATGCCACCCTGAACAAGCCTGATGTCTGATCTCAGAAGCTAAGCAGGGTTGGGCCTGGTTAGTACTTGGATGGGAGGCCACCTAGGAAGACCAGGTGCTGGAGGCACAAATAATAATAATAATAAAAAGAAAAATTAATTTCTTCTTAAAGAAGTCTGACTGTGTTATAGAAATCACAGTGATCATAATCAAGGCCCACTGGTTGTCCCTTTGACTTCGGGAAAATAAAACCAATATGATGCAGGCATATCTTAGTCAATAACATGTATTCTGAGGTCTTATTTTTTTATCTATTATGCTAATCAAATAAGTCATGTGAGCACATCGAGTTTCAAATTTTCTTAAGTATCAGTATATGTAAAAAAAGACCTACAGAAGCCATATTTAAAAAAAGAAGATTACAGCATTGCAACAGCATTGATCTGAATTTGGAAAGGATAGCAGCGACCTGTAAGAGCCACAAAATGTCCCTGCTTTGGTTGGAAAAAATCTAAGCAGGCTGCGCTACCTACTGCCAGCTGGCAGATGTGATGGAGTCTGTGACTTCTGGGCCACACTTGACACGGACCATTTTTGGTTTCCACAGGTGCCTGTCCCCGATGTGATGATGCCAAACAGTTTGCTACTGCCAGCGGCCGCCTCTGAGAAATCGGAACGGGACACACCTGCAGCCAGCACAGCGGAGGGGGCTGGGAAATATTCAGGTATGGCGGCCAATGATCAAAAGCTGCAGAAAACACTCTTCGGGGGTTTGCACCTATGGTGGTGCTCCAAGATCGTTGCAATCGAAGACTGAAAAAGAAATAAAAAGCACAGAGGAAAAAATATCCCAAGAGCCATACGTTTCAATGCATATTTAATATCTGGCTATCTGTCACTGCCCTCGGGGGACCCAGGTATTGATGGCCAAGAATATTCTGTATGTTCCAATTCCTGGAAACGGAGGTATGG
This sequence comes from Cynopterus sphinx, assembly GCA_030015415.1. Classification (NCBI taxonomy): domain Eukaryota; kingdom Metazoa; phylum Chordata; class Mammalia; order Chiroptera; family Pteropodidae; genus Cynopterus; species Cynopterus sphinx. Next base: position 51,521,085 of record CM057389.1, on the reverse strand, counting down.
CCTTGGTGTCACACTGACGTGGTACACTATGATGACCTTTGACTTCTTGCCCATCCTGAAATCCTTTGAGGTCAGGGGTGATTTCTTCTTCACCTTTGCAATCCCCAAGTAACCAGTCCAGTGCTCACCACATAGTGGTGGCTCAGGAGATATTTCTTCAAAGAACCAATTACTCAGAAACTTTTAGAGGCTCCTTTGGGCGGTCTTTATTGGCACGTAGGCAGTCGGCCTTCTTCCTGTAAGCCATGCGTGTGTGCTTTCTCCCGCCCAGGTGACAGTCCAGTGGATGACAGAAGTATGGCAGGTCTCGATGACGCCAAGGCTGGCGTGGAAATCAAGAGCGAGGAGCAGAAACCAACGAAGGAAGCCGTGGAAGTGTCCGAGTGGAACAAAACCAGCAGCAAGGATGCAAAAACCCCCGAGGCCCTGCAGGAGCCGCTGAGCGAGCAGCAGAAGAGGCAGCCGCTGTCGGTGTCAGAGCGCCACGTGTACAAGTTCCGCTGTAACCACTGCAGCTTGGCTTTCAAGACGATGCAGAAGCTTCAGATCCATTCCCAGTACCACGCGATCCGGGCGGCGACGATGTGCAACCTCTGCCAGCGCAGCTTTCGTACATTCCAGGCTTTAAAAAAACACCTGGAGGCGGGCCACCCCGAGCTGAGCGAGGCCGAACTGCAGCAGCTCTACGCATCCCTGCCCGTGAACGGGGAGCTCTGGGCAGAGGGCGAGACGGTGGCCCCGGACGAGCATGCCCTCGAGCAAGAAATGGAGAGAGAGTACGAGGTGGACCACGAGGGCAAGGCCAGTCCCATAGGAAGCGACAGTAGCTCTATTCCCGACGACATGGGCTCCGAACCAAAGCGGACCTTACCTTTCAGAAAAGGGCCCAATTTCACGATGGAGAAATTCCTGGATCCGTCCCGGCCGTATAAGTGTACAGTGTGCAAAGAGTCTTTCACCCAAAAGAACATCCTCCTGGTCCATTACAACTCGGTTTCTCACCTCCACAAGTTGAAAAAGGTTTTGCAGGAGGCCTCCAGCCCCGTCCCTCCAGACAGCAACGGCAGCGCGGACAACAAGCCCTACAAGTGTGGCACCTGCAACGTCGCCTACAGCCAGAGCTCGACCTTAGAGATCCACATGAGGTCCGTGCTGCACCAGACCAAGGCCAGGGCCGCCAAGGTGGAGCCAGGCGGGCCCCCGGCTGGAGGTCACGGCATCGCAGCGAACATGAACAGTCCGGGCCAGGGGGTGTTAGACTCCATGAGCTTAGCGGCGGTGAGCAGCAAAGATACCCACTTAGATGCCAAAGAATTAAACAAAAAGCAGGCTCCGGAACTGATGGCCACGCAGCCTGTGCACCACGCGCCGCAGTCGCCGGCCCAGATGCAGATGCAGATCCAGCACGAGCTGCAGCAGCAGGCTGCCTTCTTCCAGCCTCAGTTTCTCAACCCGGCCTTCCTGCCTCATTTCCCTATGACCCCAGAAGCACTGCTCCAGTTCCAGCAGCCTCAGTTTCTCTTCCCGTTCTACATCCCCGGGACGGAGTTCAGCCTGGGGCCTGACTTGGGCCTGCCGGGCTCCGCCACCTTCGGGATGCCTGGCATGACAGGCATGGCCGGCTCGTTGCTCGAAGACTTGAAGCAGCAGATTCAAACGCAACACCACGTGGGCCAGACTCAACTGCAGATACTGCAGCAACAAGCACAACAGTACCAGGCCGCCCAGGCCCCACTGCCACCCCAGAAGCAGCCCCAGCCACCAGCATCAACGCCACAGCCGCCACAGGCTAGCAAATTACTGAAGCAAGACCCCACCAACCCGGCCAGTGCCGACGGCCTGGTCCCCAAGGACGTGCCACCTTACAAGGACACAGAAGAGATTGCGGAGAAGCAAGAAAAGCCAAAGCAAGAGTTCCTAAGTGAAGGCGAAGGCCTCAAAGAAGGCAGCAAGGACACCAAGAAGCCAAAGCCCTCAGAGCCATCCATCCTGCCCCCTCGGATAGCGTCTGGGGCCCGAGGGAACGCGGCCAAAGCGTTGCTGGAGAACTTTGGCTTCGAGCTGGTCATCCAGTATAACGAAAACAGGCAGAAGGTGCAGAAGAAGAGCAGAAGCGGGGACGGGGACAGTGCGGACAAACTGGAATGCGGCACGTGCAGCAAACTCTTCTCCAATGTGCTCATTCTGAAGAGTCACCAGGAACATGTGCACGGGCAGTTTTTCCCATGCGGGGCCCTGGAAAAATTCGCTCGGCAGTACCGGGAGGCCTATGACAAACTGTATCCGATTTCTCCATCTTCCCCGGAGACGCCACCGCCGCCCCTTCCACCCGCCCCGCTGCCTCCGGCTCCCCCACAGCCCCCCGCCATGGGGCCCGGGAAGATCCCCAGCACCGTGCCCGCCCCTCTGCAAGCCCCACCACCCACGCCGCCACCGCCACCACCCCCACCGCCACCTCCCCCGCCTCCCCCGCCACCCCCACCATCTGCTCCCCCGCAGGTCCAGCTGCCCGTGTCCCTTGACCTTCCCCTCTTCCCTTCCATCATGATGCAGCCCGTGCAGCACCCCGCACTGCCACCCCAGCTGGCCCTACAGCTGCCCCAGATGGACACGCTGTCCGCAGACCTCACCCAGCTCTGCCAGCAGCAGCTGGGCCTGGACCCCAACTTCCTAAGGCACTCGCAGTTCAAACGGCCGCGGACGAGGATCACGGACGATCAGCTGAAGATCCTGAGGGCCTACTTCGACATCAACAATTCCCCGAGCGAAGAGCAGATCCAGGAGATGGCGGAGAAGTCGGGCCTGTCGCAGAAGGTCATCAAGCACTGGTTTCGAAACACCCTGTTCAAGGAAAGGCAGAGGAACAAGGACTCACCGTACAACTTCAGCAACCCGCCCATCACGGTCCTGGAGGACATCCGCATCGAGCCGCAGCCCTCGTCCCTCGAACATTACAAATCGGACGCCTCGTTCAGCAAGAGGTCTTCCCGCACCAGGTTTACCGACTACCAGCTTCGGGTCCTGCAAGACTTCTTTGACACCAACGCCTACCCGAAAGACGATGAGATAGAACAGCTGTCCACCGTGCTCAATCTCCCGACCCGGGTCATCGTCGTCTGGTTCCAGAACGCGCGTCAGAAGGCCCGCAAGAGCTACGAGAACCAGGCCGAGGCGAAGGATAACGAAAAGCGCGAGCTCACGAACGAGCGCTACATTCGGACCAGCAACATGCAGTACCAGTGCAAAAAGTGCAATGTGGTGTTCCCCAGGATCTTTGACCTGATCACGCATCAGAAGAAGCAGTGTTACAAGGATGAAGACGACGACGCCCAGGACGAGAGCCAGACCGAAGACTCCATGGATGCCACCGACCAGGTGGTGTACAAGCACTGCACGGCGTCCGGCCAGACGGAGGCGGCCAGGAGCGCGGCCGCCCCGGGAGCAGGTTCTGGCTCTGGGGCGAGTACCCCTCTGATTCCGTCCCCCAAACCAGAACCCGAGAAGACTTCTCCCAAACCCGAATACCCCCCAGAAAAGCCAAAGCAGAGTGACCCCTCCCTGGCTTCCCAAGGCACCAAACCAGCCCCGCCGTTAGCATCGACGTCCTCAGACCCACCGCAGGCCTCGGCAGCTCAGCCCCAGCCCCCCAAACAAGCCCAGCTCATCGGAAGACCTCCCTCGGCCTCCCAGACCCCGGTCCCTTCCAGCCCCCTGCAGATTTCCATGGCTTCTCTCCAGAACAGTCTACCTCCACAGTTACTGCAGTACCAGTGTGACCAGTGCACCGTTGCCTTCCCGAGCCTGGACCTCTGGCAGGAGCACCAGCACATGCACTTCCTCGCTGCTCAAAACCAGTTCCTCCACTCCCCGTTCCTGGAGAGGCCCATGGACATGCCCTACATGATCTTCGACCCCAACAACCCGCTCATGACCGGACAGCTGCTGAGTGGCTCTCTCTCGCAGATGCCACCTCAGACCGGCTCCTCCTCCCACGGCCCGGCCCCCGCCACTGTCGCTGCTTCTCTGAAAAGAAAACTGGATGATAAAGAAGACACCAACGGCAGCGAGAAGGAGGGAGGGAACAGCGGCGAAGACCAACATCGTGACAAACGCCTGAGGACGACCATCACCCCCGAGCAGCTGGAAATCCTCTATGAAAAGTACCTGCTGGATTCCAACCCCACCCGAAAGATGCTCGATCACATCGCCCGCGAGGTGGGGCTGAAGAAGAGAGTCGTGCAAGTCTGGTTCCAGAACACCCGGGCCCGAGAGAGGAAGGGGCAGTTCCGGGCAGTGGGGCCGGCCCAGTCCCACAAGCGGTGTCCCTTCTGCAGAGCCCTGTTCAAGGCCAAGTCGGCCCTGGAGAGCCACATCCGCTCTCGCCACTGGAATGAGGGGAAGCAGGCGGGGTACAGCTTGCCCCCGAGCCCCCTGATGCCCGCAGAAGATGGGGGTGAGAGCCCGCAGAAGTACATTTATTTCGATTATCCGTCTCTGCCGCTAACGAAGATCGACCTGTCCAGCGAGAATGAACTGGCTTCCACGGTGTCAACGCCCGTGAGCAAAACGGCAGAGCTGTCGCCGAAGAACCTGCTCAGCCCTTCTTCTTTCAAGGCGGAGTGCCCCGAGGATGTGGAGAACTTGAACTTGAACGCCCCTCCCACCGAGGCCGGGTACGATCACAACAAAACCGATTTTGATGAGACGTCCTCGGTGAACACGGCGATCAGTGACGCCACCACCGGCGACGAGGGCAATGCAGAGATGGACAGCACCGCGGGCAGCTCCGGAGATGTCGCCAAGCCGGCCCTGTCGCCGAAAGAGCCCAAAACGCTCGACGCGTTGCCCAAAGCAGCGACCACCCCCACCCCGGAGGTCTGCGATGACAAATTTCTCTTTTCCCTCACGAGCCCCTCGATCCACTTCAACGATAAAGACGGTGACCACGACCAAAGCTTTTATATCACGGATGACCCCGACGACAACGCTGACCGCAGTGAAACGTCCAGCATCGCCGACCCGAGTTCCCCCAACCCTTTTGGGTCCAGCAATCCTTTCAAATCCAAAAACAACGACCGCCCAGGTCACAAGCGTTTCAGGACCCAAATGAGCAACCTGCAACTCAAGGTCCTCAAGGCCTGCTTTAGTGACTACCGAACTCCCACCATGCAGGAATGCGAGATGCTGGGCAACGAGATCGGCCTGCCCAAGCGTGTGGTCCAGGTGTGGTTCCAGAACGCCAGGGCCAAGGAGAAGAAATTTAAAATCAACATCGGGAAGCCCTTCATGATCAATCAGGGCGGCTCGGAGGGCACCAAACCGGAGTGCACCCTGTGTGGGGTGAAGTACTCCGCCCGCCTGTCTATCAGAGATCACATCTTCTCCAAACAGCACATCTCCAAGGTGAGGGAGACCGTGGGCAGTCAGCTGGATCGGGAGAAAGATTACCTGGCTCCGACCACCGTCCGGCAGCTGATGGCACAGCAAGAACTGGATCGGATAAAGAAAGCTTCGGACGTGCTGGGCTTAGCCGTGCAGCAGCCCGGCGTGATGGACAGCGGCGCCCTCCACGGCATCAATCTGCCCGCAGCCTACCCCGGGCTCCCCGGCCTCCCTCCCGTCCTCCTCCCCGGAATGAACGGTCCGCCCTCCTTGCCCGGATTCCCTCAAAATTCAAACAGTAAGTCCTTGGAAGGCGAGGCAGTCTGATTTCTTAGTTACTCGTAGACAGCCGATCACGTGGAACCAAGACCAGGGCAACATTCGGATCTCTCTTCACTAAGTGAAGCCATAAGATTATTCGAGATATAAGTCGAATTGGTTGTGATTCATAGCCAGGTCAGTCAGCCTGGATGAACGCAGAAAAATAAAGACGGGGCAGATGACAGCAGTGCCTCAGAAATATATTCATTATTTATGCCATTAACTCTTTGTCTTAGTAGTATTCCTTTTCTATGCTCATTTCAGGACCAATTATTGTACATATTAAGAAAGCGAAGCATTAAATAGTACATTTATTCGTATCTTAATGTACGTTCTTGCCAACGAACGCAGGTTGTTTGGTTTGGGTGGTGGTGGTTTTCGTTTGTTTGCCTGTTGATGGGTTGGGTTTTCCATAAGCGCTAGGAAGTTCAAGAGCAAAGGGCCTTCTAGCCACAGGAACTCACCCACATCACACCTGGCGGGTAGTAAAGCTTATGTTTAAAGCTGAACTACTAACAATAGGACTTCTAGGATCATTTGGAGTTTGGCATCGCTCTGAGATTTTGCTTTTTCCATCTTCCATTGCTGCTTGTTATCTAAATTTACAACTGTAGAAATATATTACTAGCACACCTCTACCCCCGCTCCAGCCGAAGTCTGTAGCGAAGTCATAACAAAATTATAAAGCTGATTGGGGCAACCCCAGATGATGAATCCAGTTCCGTATTCATCAGGAGGAATACCATTTGTGCAGTTTCGATTTTATGAATAAGTATAGTTGTCTAAGTATAGTAGGTTGAAAAAATTGAATACGGTGTGCTAGACAATCACCAAGCCAAACATACAACTAATGCTGACTGTTTAATAGATTAAATGAAAGTTACATATTTTCTAGAATAGGAAAAAATGGTTCTCTTATCATTTCTTCTTTAAGTTCTAGTTTTCAAGTAAACAGTGACTTTTTTCCTTTTAAAAGGAAATTTTGACATTCTAAAGAGATTTGTCAAGAATGAACTAATCACATATTTCTAGAAAATTTCCAAAACACATAGGAGAGCTTCTTTTACACAAATTGCACTTTTTTATAAATTTCAAACTTTTCAATTTCACCCTTTCTTCTTAAAACCAGACTTGACCTGCGACCTTAGGAAGATATTCCCATTTTAACTTTTAGCTCGGGAGATGTGAAAACAATGACATCTAATGGCTTCTTGGCCACTGCCAGCTCTTCTGGCTCCCTGTCCTATTACTCGTTGGCATTAGAGAGAAGCAGATGGATCCGCACCGATAAAGGACACTCCCAAGATCATGTCTACAGTGCCCCTTCCTCTAACTGTCACTCTGACTACCTCACCCCTCATAAGACTTTGGGCTTAATTATCTGAATATTCTCGGGGCCTTAACTATTAGAGCTACAATTACATGTTTTATCTGGGTGCTTTAACTGACAGATGCCATTGTTTTAGGAATAATGCAATAGCTGATTTTTTTAGCACGTGAATGTATTCGCTTTCTAGTCTCGTTTTCTATATCCCTGTGATTATCAGTTGACACATAGAAAAATGTCTTACGTGGAAAAACTCCTACCATCAGTTATATAAAATAAAGTTTTTCCACATAATGTCTAATGTGAAAAACTCTATGAAGTTATATATATTTTAGTTATATGAAATATGATGTAAAACAGTGGAATTTGATATTTTACATGCACTAAGAACAGTTCAGGTATCTGGGATTGATGCTGTCTGAGTAGTCAGCCCCCTAAATAGTGGTCAAAGCATCTCATTTTTCTCTCCACTGGATCAGAAGGAGGCCTTTGATTGGACAACGGGGTCCTTCGCTGACTGCCTTTCTGGTTTGCAGCTGGTACCCAGAGACAGATAGGACAGGAAGTGAGAAGGGAGGAGACAGAAGATGTTTACAAAATACTTAAACGACCTAATCTTCTTCCTCATTCTACTCCCCATAAGTATCACCTCCCTCCCCCCTGAGATGCGGGCCCTGTTCACAGCTCTCAGAGTTGCGGGACAATGTCAGAGGCAGGTTCTCTTTGGTGGCAGCATCTACAAATGCACTAGGTACTAAGGCACTCGGCCAGCACTAGGTGTGTCTGTTACTTTATTAAATCGTGGACCGAGATAGGCCAAGAGCATGATAAAGAGAAAAGGTCTGTGAACCTACCTACTGCAATTCGCCAGTTCTCTTGAATTAGTTTTTTTGTTTGAAAAATGTTAAACATTAGCCCAGCAGAGGAACCAGCAGGACCACAGGGGAGAGCCTGAGTTCCCACACCTCCAGTGCATCTCCTTTTTAGGTTGATTTACCTGTAGTGGGTAATGCTGACTCTTTTAGCCGTCCCATGGGCTGGAGCTATGGTTCTCCATCTTTCTGTCATCGTCTTTGACTACATTGTTTTTCATCAAACAAATACCTCCTTTGCTTTACGAGAGAAATAGACACACCAGCTAGGTAAAACAAGGGGAGAAAGTCACTTCATAAGTAGAATGTTTCTGTATTTCTCACATATCCTGGGTTCTTACAATAGTTTTTATGAATAAACTTTTGAGAATAGACATGTTCATCTTGGGCCCATTTCAGTGGGACTTAGCTGAGGAAAAGTGTTCATTTAAACACTATCCTGTCCCTTTGAAGGTAGATTTGAAGGTTTTAATCCCAAGGATTCAGTGCAAAGGGACTCCATTGAATCTGAGGTATACTGTGAAGTGATAAATCTGATTCCAAAGGCTACACCCCAAAATCGACTTAATTGCAAAGTACATGTTCAGTTCGAGTATTTATCAAATTCTAAATTTCCTGATTTAAATATTTGTTTTAATTCTTTTTGGGTGGCATTGCGATTTTGCTTTACCAGCTTTAATGCTCGCAAAACTTTCTTACCTCCCAAGAAATCTTCAAATAATTTAGTCTTTCAGAATCATGAAGAAGTCCCATTTAAAGGGTAATATATAGCATATGTGCCTGCCTCCTGAGCAGTGGCCCAGCCCTGTGTGCAAGTATCACTAATTAGAATTACTCATTTCTTAATAAAATGAATTATTTTCTGCTCAAAATTATTTCATATCTCTCTTTTCCCATCATGGTTATGTACAAAAAGGGAAAGTGGCAGTAGAAAATCCCATGCCTGTACACCCAGAAAAAATTAGAAACGTTTAAATTTACATTTTATCCTTTAGGGTGTTAGCTGCTTTTGGCATTTTGCTCAAGATGAATCGAAAAATAACTATTTTCTATTAACGCACTTACTCTATCATTTTAAGCGGCGTCTGATTTTTATATGTGCCATTAGTGTTTAGAAAGACTGCCTAACCCAATTTCCTTAAATGGAACTTCAAAACATGCCTTTTGCATTTTTCTCATACTTCAAGGTAATTTACTGGCACATTTGGGGTAAATCTAGATAACAGTAAGTCTTTAATAATTTTTTCACAATCGTCTTTGGCCCCGTGTACATAATTAGTTTTATTTTTCACTTGAAAAATAAATTCTTCCTCTGGGAGACCTAGATCAAAGAAACCTGGGAAAAGGAACCACATGTAAGGTATTGTGACACAGGCATTTTCTTCGGAAAGCATTACTTTTGGGAATAGGCAGCTGTTTCAGAGAAACAAAATCAAACAAAATGATGGTAGTTTGAGATTATCAGTACATGAACCTTAATCTTTCAGTGAAATTTCAAAGAATTTCAAAGAATTCAGAGAGTAGGAGTTGGGGGAATGGGAGAGAATATTTCTTCTGCATTGTGATTACCGTTCAGTTTTTCTCTTCCTGGTTTTCCTGTATCAGTGGACTACTGAACTTTTGACTGTACATTTTTTCAGGGCCGTGTCTTCTACTGGTAGGCCCGATGTACATGGTTCAGGATTCTTAGTGCGTCTCTCTTTTCTGAAATTTTTTCTTTAACAGCCAATTATTTAACTCAGCTTACTCCTCAAGATGCTGAGTTCTTAGAAATCCCTGAATTGTATTTGACTACAGTAGTTGGGATTTTAGAAGAATACTGAGGTCTTCTAAAGATGTCCTTACCTCACCGTATGACCTGTTGATAAGAATCAGTAGACTCCATCTGGTGGGAAAGCCTAGTCAACAGTTAATTGACCCATCTTGCTTTCTAACTACCATTGCTATTTTTTAAAAGTCTCTTAGTTCCTTAAAATTTCTCTTGTCTTAAAATTTCATGTCACAGAGATATGTGAGCCAGTGATTTCTTTAGATTTGGTAGGGAAAAAATAGTAGATGGAAGAGGGTGCTATTATTGAGTATGAAGTCTCATGATACTAGACTTAGAATAAAGTTGGCTTTATGAGTAGGCCAAAGAAGCTGGCTGCCAACATAGTGTCATTCTAACAAGGCAAAGAAGGCTCTTTTGTCCTTAGAGAAGCTTCTTCCACCTGGATCACTCATTCCTAAAATTCTGTAACTAGGTCATCATTCCTTTGACTTAATGCATTGTCCTCTGTTAAATGGAGAATAGTCTAGGATATCAAATCAGAATACCATAGTGGGAAGAAACCTCAAGTCATTGAATCTAGTCTATATTAAGCCTTTTCGGAAATAGGTGTATTCATATCTCTGGTTCCTGCTTGCAGATAAAAAGGAAGATGAAGATACACTAGGCATAGTAGTGTAGAAATAAAGGCAAGGGAGTTGAGGCTTTGGGCCCCCAAAAGGGACTCCATTACTTAACAGTTTTCTCTAGGGCTAAATCTGAGTCCCAGGAACCAAGAAGTCTATCATGCTAAATTGGATTAAAGATTGGGGAATTTACTCATTCATTTCTCTCATACCCCTGTGAAGCTTAAGCCATTTTCATTTAATGTTTTTTCATACTTACGAGCCATTTTCCTGAAAAACGTTCACAGTGTTATCGGTTTCCCCCAGAAATACAATGTCACGTTCAAGGAATTTTTTCTTTTTATTCATTCTGAATATTTGCAGATTCAGTTTTCTTTAAAAAATGGAATTTTTAGCATCTGTCCCCACTTATTTGGAGGATATTGGGAAACTATTTTCTGACATGATGGACATTCCTTAGAGACTATTATTGACAAAACTACAGAACTTATTTCAAAGCACATCAGAGAAGAGTTGGGTGTGGTAAGCTTAAAAAGAAGAGCAGCCAGTGATAAGCTAGGCTAATTGACAGTAATAATGATGAGGGTCAAGTTGAGAATAATGTTGAGGACTTGTGATGTTTTCAGTGCTGAGCCTAAGGAGAGCTTTCACAGCTAGGTGACAACCAATTAAGGAACTAAAGTGTTTTTTTTTTCCTAGCTACAGAGCTAGAAGCATCTAGTTTTTGTGTCACTTTTTTTTTTTCACTTTTTTTTTAACACCCGAATGTTGCATTTCTCATGGAAGTAA
>CM057389.1:51292500-51502500 GCA_030015415.1 Cynopterus sphinx | reverse complement strand
CAAATGTACCAAGCTGTCTCAGCTCCGCTACTGTCCCCCTGAAAGGCGATCACACCTGCAGACCCGCCCTCCAGCCTTATCTCCTCCCTGATCATCATTCACTCTCCTTTCCAGCCTAATCCGACCACCCCTTTCTGTGATCTGACCACCTTCCGCCTGGCTCCATCCGGCCCGGCCTGGCATGGGCTGCTAACAGAATCCAGCTTGCAAACTCGGCTGTGCAGAAATAGAACTTGACTTTTCTCGCCTGGCATTGAGGGAAGTTAATAGACATCAACGGGAAAGGCTGCAGCATGTGCAGGGCCCGGAGCGCCATGGAAACGCCAGGCCCGCGTTCGGAAATCAAGAATTTCAAGATGACGACAGCAGAGGATTAAAGCAAGTGCCAGCCCCTTCCAAGTCAAGTCCTGCAGGGCTGCGTAGCTCCCACACCCCTGAAGCCCACTCTAGAGGCTCAAATTCCCTTCATCCCTGCGGTTGTGTCTGAGTCCTGGGGGGCTTACGGAGGATGCGTTGGGGATAAGAGGTACCTAATCCTCGGAGCACACAGTCCATGCAGCTGTCGCTGACAAAGCTGTTTTCCTGCCTCTTCATCATTAGTCCTTCAAGCAGGTTCGTTGTTGTCACCCATGAGGCCCCTCTTCCTTCTGCCATCGCTGCTGCGGGGCCCAAGGGGAGAGCTTGGAGTCGGCCTCACACTTAAGTACACCCAGGCCCTGGAACCTTCCACTCTATCTAAGGGGATCACCTCCACCCCCTCCTAGAGCTTGGCTGTGGAGGGAAACTCAGGACCCCCCATTGCGAAGATCCAGAATGGCTAAGCATCCCTGTCTCTCGGCCTGCCAGGGGCTCCCTTGCACTGAGATCCCAAGCCACCCACCCCACTGCGGGGGCCAAGGAGGGGTCCCCTCCTCCCTCTCCATGCTGCTTCTGGCAAAGCCCCAGTAGAAGAGACTCTATGAAGCCTGGGTGGGAAAGGAAGTGAGAGGGAAAGCTGGAAGGAAGGAAGTCGGTGCTTTTCAGGGCGTCATCCAGCCGCACGTGTCACACCTCTGGGGCTGTCAAGAGTACGTGGCTCGTGAGCCCCCAGTGGGCAGTGAACTCGCCACCTCCTTAGTCCACATTAGTAGCAACTTTTATTACCTTAAACATCCCCGTTAGTGTGTGTAAAACTTAAAGCGTGTGCACACACGTGTGCACGCACACACACACGGACACAGACACACACTTAGCCAGGGACATCCCAGAGCCCTGAACCAGGATTCCCTCTGAGGCTGGGAGCAGGGAAGGCATTCGGTCTCGATGCGATTTGCATCGACAGGAACTCAGGTGAGGTGGGATGTGAAGGGACATCGTTCCTACCAAGTGGCAAGAAGCTTCCAGACCTGACCCAAAGCCATGTGTCGTGTAGTCATCTCTGCCTCCCCCTCACGTCTCCGCACCCCAAAGGCACAGGAGTTGGGTTCTGCCTGTCTTTCTCTTTCTCACGCTCATCTTTATTTTCTCTGCTGTTTGGCATGAAACTGAACCAATATTTCAAGCCTTAAATAACGATGCGGTATATTTTGTTAATGGATGAGAGTTATAGATAGTGGATACGTACTAATACACAGTAATTTTTTATAAAATCAACTAATTCTGTTACTAATATAAGTCGATGACTATAAAAATAGTCATAACAAAAGCCGGCCCTTGCATAGTGTTTATTATATATACACCCTTTATTTTAAAGATTTCATGTATATTAACCCATTTTCAGGAAAAACTTGCAAATTGTAAGGCCCCCTGTGATCGTGAGGGCACCTGGCACTGGGGGTTGACAAGAAGGACGGTCACATCCATGCAGCTGTTGTCCTCGGGCTGTTTGGGAGCTTCTGCTCCTTGGCTTCTTTCGGAAAGAGAACGTCAAGGTCACACGATGTCCATTGCCACATTCATAAGTGGCAATGTTCCTTTACATGTCGTCTTTTTTAATAACAATTTAGCTGTGCCTAGCTGAGAAATGATACTAAAAACATCTATCTGATTATTTCAACATCGCTTCCTAAAGTGGGAGCTGGGTTGGGGCTGGGAAAAGGAACACGGGAGGCAAATGTGAGAGAGGCACACGTGGGAAGAAAGTAAAAAACAGAGGCGTGAGGGGCTGGCACCCCTCTGGAAATGGCCCCAAGACACCAGACCCCTCGGAGCTGGCCGATGCCCCTGGCCACAGGCTCAGCCCCTGGCATGGAGGCCAAGTTAGGGCATCGAGGCAGCGTCCGGCCCACGCTGCGCTCTGAGCTGTGGCACTCCTCAGGCGTCCCTTCCTGGGGGAGACAGGAAAATGGATTGCTCCCCACCACGATGTGGGGATGTGCATGGGGCAGGTGAGCATTAAAGTTCCCTCTTAGTGGTGGCAGAGGACATCCCGACTTCTGTCCTAATGCCACACTGTGAACCAGATTTGTAAAAAACAAACAAACAAACAAACAAACAGAGAAAAACCCAGTGTGCTTCAAAATTCCTCCTGAAAACTGGAAACACAGAAATCTGCTAAGGAGAAGCTGATGCGGGGGTTTCCTTCATTCGTTGATTTAAAAATATTCACTGGGACCATAACAGTCACGAGAACCTAGTCACTTCCCCATTGAGGAGGAGCTTTGACTCATTTGATTTCACGTTTTTACTTATTTTGCCTTAAACCTGCATGGAGCCACCATAGGGGAAATCAGACATATGTCTGACTTCCCCCAGGACACTGTGGCTCCTGTCTGTCGTTCGGGGTAATTATCCGAAGCACCCTGACACTCCTGAACAGAATTCTAGTTGGGACAGAGAGAAAAATGGTCACCCAGGAGGACAGGGATTAACCCAGGCGCTGGACATCGTTCTGGCAAAGCCGACGTGTGCTTTCCTACTCAGAAGTCTCCTCAGGCACCAGCCCGGGTGACCTAGAAACGCATCACCATCCCTCCCCTGATGCTTCTTTCTGTCCCTCCTTTCCCTGCCACCTAATTCTCCTTCTGCTTCTCAAACCGCACTGCTCGCAGACCTCGGTGTTCTTTTCTGCATCTTCCCAGGCCTTCCCCCGAATCATCACCAGTCCTTTCCAAAGAGATCCATGTCCCGATACCCCGGGCCTAACTCAGGCTGGTTCTGAGCATCCGTCTGGCAAGGCTCGCTGTGTGAGGAGCGTGGTTTCACTGGGTGACATCAGCATAAAAGTCCGTTTCTCATTCATGCAATCATTCTGCATGAGAGTCCTTGGTCCAGTGGTCCTTCTGGAAAATAATTTCCCAAATGACAACTGGAAACATTTTTTATTTTATGTCAACACTGTCCCCTAGGGCCAGAGAGTCCTATTCTTTGGTTCTAAAGTCTGCTGATGTGGGCCCTTGTGGCAGTCAGATGCTTACTTCGTTCTTTCTCTCTCACAGGCCCCTTTCTCCCTGGAAGATGACACAAAGTCACAGGCAGTTCTGTCCCTCAGCTCAGATTCCAGGGTTTCTCGAGGGATGAGCAGCCTCTTCTCTCAGGTTCAGATATGGCTCCCTAGCATCCAGGGACCCAGGGACGAAAAGGAAAATTACTGCACTTCCACTTCAATACACAACATGCCAGAGAGAAGTCTGGATGGGACATGGTGACCCACGTGGAGAAGAGAGAGAATGAGACATGCGGTGTCACCGGCCCGCGGCCTGGTGGAGCCCTGTCAGGTGAGACAGTGGGGAGAGCCGCTACCTGGAGGAAAGGGGGTGCCTTCACTGGATGCTTACGTTGTCTTGGGGGGAAACTCCTCATCCACTATGTCTGTGACCTCTGACTCTGCACCCCAGGAGCCCCGCCTTGAGGCCATCATTTCCTGCAGCCATGTCTGAAGAGGAGGATGTCGGGGTACATGTTGTCCTTGGGGACGAGCTTTCTCAGCCTGTCCCCTTGGAGTCTTTTGATTGACTTGCTTCTAGTCAGCTCATTGTGGCCAGTCAGGCCCAAAGTTCTTTGCGACTTATAATTTTCAAGCATGCCTATAGCTCTGCTTTCTAATTCCTGTTTCTTCCTCTTTTCCCTCCTTCCTTCCTTCCTTCCTTCCTTCCTTCCTTCCTTCCTTCCTTCCTTCCTTTTGTTCTTTCTTTTTTCTTCCTTCTTTTCCTTTCTTTTATTCCTTCTCTCTCTCTCTCTCTCTCTCTCTCTCTCTCTCTCTCTCTCTCTCTCTCTCAATTGTGGCTACCTACCTTGAGGCACTCTAATCTAAAGACTTATATAGAAATTAATTCATCTATTCACCCAAGGTGAATAGTATTAGGCCTTTGTTCCTCCAAACCACTGTCTTATCAACTACCATGTGAGTTCTAGAAACAATCAGGTCTTCCAGTCCTGTAAAGCCCCAAATTTCTGACCCCTTTCTCCCCTTTGTTATTGTTACTCAACAAACGTACCATTCCCTTCTGAGCTCAGCTCTTTCTTGTGATATTTTGCTAAAAGTCATCGATAAGTCAACATACTTTAAAATGGTTTCTTCTCAATCACTTCTTCTAGAAAACATAAACTCATTATCCAGGTCTGCCTTCCCAACTCTTACAGGCACAGTTCACCAAGTATTTTACCTCTGCCAGCACCAAGTGCCAGGTCCTCATATTCTGATATCTCATGCCTCGTTGCCCGCTGACCACTAAGCCAGCATCTCGGTGATACTTCAGGTGGTCATTACAGTAGTACTTAGCCTCAAGGTACCCATTTCCAGATTAGTCAAAAAAGACTAATTGTTGTAACAACTACAGAATCTCAGAGGCTAGACAACATGAGGACGTGCTAACCCATGGAACAGCCTCATTGTTGATGACCTTGGTCAGGTGACTCCCAGGGTCTCTCTTCCAAGAGATGACTCAGTGGCCCAGGGGGCTCCTGCCTGTAGCTCTGCCATCCAGTGAGGGTTTAGAAGCCTGTTTCCAGTTTTGTGAGCGAGTGTTTTAGTGACAAACCTGGTTTGTGGGGTTGATCACATCACTCCTCCTTACATCCCACTGGCCGGAATCACCCCACTTAACTGCACGGATTGTTGATAAATGCAGTCCAACCCAGGGATCAGTTCACTGAGTTGCTGCTCCCCATGGACACATTGGTACTTGCTCTAATATGGGACTAGAATCTTCAAATATTTCTTCTACATGATGAGCTCGATGGGAAGGTTTTCCAATAGGCCTGGTCGGCGGGACCACTGTTGGCTGGAGGCTTCTCTTCGTGGTCTGGTGTGACGAGTTTTGCATTCTCTTGCTCCTGCTGCACAATCCTTGGTGTCATGTGTGGTGGCACCCAGCCATTCTGTGTCCCAGTTGCCTGGAGCGAACGACCTTGCAGCCTCAGTGAGACTGGCGACCACCCCGTCACCACCACTGGGCTCGGTGAGCATAGAACATTTCCCTTCTAGCCCAACTCACACGCAAGGTCCGGTCTGTTTCTGTCAAGTTCAATAGCACGAGGCATATTTCATGGAGGAGAGACCTGAAACTTGGGGCTTCTGATTCTAAATCACCATAGGGGATAGGAAATTATGTAGGATACGGCAAGTGAACTTCTCAGTGGAAAAAAATTAAGTGCAACAATAATGTTATGTCTAAAAGATAATGCTTTCCCACCGAAGGTATTCGGGATGATGAAACCATTTATGCAACATTAAACACAAAATAGATCATCAGGTTTAGAAGATCAAAAATACATTTCTTGACACTGCCGGATTTTGCGGACCTCAAATTAAATGAATATTTGTTTCTTATCCATTTCTCTCTGTGTGTCGTTTTTTTATTGATATAATTCAGATACCATAAAATTAACTGTTTTAAAGTGTACAATTCAGTGGTTTTAGTATAGTCACAAAGTGTGCTACTACCGGCATTATCTCATTCCAGACCATTTTATCACCATAATAAGAAATCCTGCACTCACTAACCATCATTCTGCTTTCCCCCATTCTTGACTCCTGACACCACTATCTACCTTCTGTTTTTATGAATTTACCTACTCTGGTAAAACTTAAATTTCGTGTAAATGGAATCAATCATAAATATGTGGACTTTTGAGTCTGGCTCCTTTCAATTAGCCTGATCTTCAAGGTTCACCCATGGCGTAGCGTGTGATTTTTAATGTTTGATTTTTATAATCATT
Source organism: Cynopterus sphinx (assembly GCA_030015415.1). NCBI lineage: Eukaryota > Metazoa > Chordata > Mammalia > Chiroptera > Pteropodidae > Cynopterus > Cynopterus sphinx. Next base: position 51,496,362 of record CM057389.1, on the reverse strand, counting down.
AACAATATACAGATTCTTCTCTGTTACCATAAAACCTGTGTTCGTGATACCAGGACAGCCACCCAGTTTTTACTTCCAAAGAAAAAGGGAATAATTATGGGGGTGGGGAGAGTAAAAGTCTTATGTGTTCATGAAATTCTGAATGCGAGCAAAAAAGAAAGTGAAAAATCCTGGCTTTTAAAGTTTCTCTCATGGTGGACCGCTACTAATAACCAACACTCACGCAACACTTCAGAATTTCAACACATTTTTATATTGAATGCCAAAGGTAACACCTCCTGCAGGAATTATATGCTGTGCTTTAATTCTAGGAGACTGTAGGTACGAATAGTATAAATAGCACTACTCTCTTTTTTTGCAGTTGTTATTATCACACATCTTAAATATGAGTTAATAAAACCTCTAGTATTTCTGTAAAAATGCTTCTGTGGACAGAGATTGGCAAAAACCCTAACGTAGGAGTTTGCTTTTTGTTTCTTTCTTTCTTTTTTTTTTTTTTTTCAGAGAAAACCTTGAAGTCCAGTTAATCACCAACAGTCTCTAAAAAGGTAGGATGATCCAATTTTACTTAAAATTCTTCCATAATATAAGAAGGGACATGAGATGTGATATATAAAGCTATCATCACAGTCACATCTCTAGTTAATGGTTTTGTTTTCCAACCTTATTGTCTGAGATGCTAAAAGCTATTCCCAAGCAGTAATAAAATTCGAGCCTGTGTTTAGCAACGATCTTTGCAATGCTCCTCTGAGATATGAGGGAGGACTATCGTTACAGCTGGAGAAAAAAAATGATGCTAAGTGAAGTGACTTGCCCAAGCAGACACAATAAATCAGACAAAGGCCTTGGGAATAAGCCTGGACTTCCCTTTAAGACTTTCCTCTCTGATCCTACGTGGCCTTTCTGAGCCTTTGGAAGCTTCTTCATTAACCCCGCAGTTAATTTTCATGTTTTATAAGGCCTCTTCCACATATATAAATATAACCCCCTTTAATACGATTTTTCAGGGAATGTAAATTAAAGAAATCCACTCCTAACAAAGACCAGAGAGAATCTACCTCAGACCCAGATATTGGGAGCAGTAATGACTTCCATCTGACCCTGGTAACTGATACGAGGTGATCGCATGGACCAGCTCATTTCCCCATTATTAGGGACTGATACATAAATATGTTGGGACTACTGGCTATAGTTTTCAATAATGGGAGCAATATGTGGAATATAACATGGGCGCCAAAGTTTCTCAGTGTTAAAGGTGCCTGTTGCAAAAATCACACGCATCATGCCTCTATGGAGCAAAAGGGAAAGGTGATTCCGACAGAGGGGCAGCTGGACTTCACTAGACACTTCCCATCGCAAGGTGTCTGCTCCCAGATACCATTGACTCTGCTGGGTGAGTCTTCCATCAGTCACTGCCTTCCAGTTCATCTCAGAAGACTAGTTGCATCTCATAAGCCCGGTCCATAGTGTTTCTATGATCCTTCCTGACCGAGACTTGCCATCTGGGTTTGACATAACAAAGACACAGGTTACCACTCCGTAAGAATGCCCACCAGGCCCTCTCACGACTTAGTTCTTTACTACTTCCTGCCCTAGCACCGGGTCAAAGAGGCCTGCTTTTCACTTTGAGCCAAGAGAAGAAGTCAAAATTTAGTTTACATTCTAATACTGTCTGCGAAGATACTCTCGACCACAAAGAAAGCAACATTTTACATTACCAAAATAGAATAATTAACACCTTCTTGTGAAGCAACTATATTTAAGAAGCTTTTCTAAGATATCCTAACAGCTCCATCCAGAAACTTTAGGGAGAAACTTGTCCTATGTGGTATGACTGAAGGAATTTACAAAAGTGACTCTTTCAAGGATAAAAGGAGATTCTGCCTTGAATATAAATTCTAGCTTTGGAGATATCAAGAAATTAAAAAAAAAAAAAACCAGGATCAAGTCTTGGATACCCTATTGCACTCATATGTATAGAATATATGGAACATGGTGTCCCATTGTGCCAGCCAGAAGAACAGAAACAATAGATTTTAGATAGATAATAGATAATAGACAGAAAGACAGATATAGATAGATCAATGATAAATGATAGGTAGATAGATAGATGATAGATAGATAGATAGGTGATAGATGATAAACTTACAGATAAGTACGGGTATGTGCACATATAAAAAGATATATGTCTATATTTATCATCTATTACCTGAATATATATATACACTAATTTTTTAAAAGTGGGACTTGAGATCCCCAAAGCTGCCAGACAGCAGTCAGTAGAATCATTGTCGTGTCTCCAGTGGATATAGTCTAAGGTCTCTGGACCAGAAAAGCACAAGGTCATGAAGAGAAGAAACAAACTTTGCCTAGTGCATCACCAGGGGTAATAGAGGGTGGGCACTCCCAGCTCCACCTCTCATTCCCGGCCCGTGCACACTGGCTCTTGGGAGAAGGAGCACCACATACTGGACACTGATCTGGAGCATGTGCAGTTTCCTGTAGAACACGACCCAGTCTTGCAGGGTTTTACCGCCTAGTTAGTGCTGTAACTGCGTCTTCGAAAGGCCATTCCACTGTTTCATCAAGCCGGCTGCTTCAGAATAATGGGACCCTTGATAGTACCGGTGAATTCCTCAGTGTGGGCCCATTGCCATGTCTCTTGCAGCGAAAGGATTCCTTGAGCAGAAGCAATGCTGCGTGGAATGCCTGATGATGGATAAGGTGTTCTCTAAGTCCATGGATGGTAGTTTGGGCAGAAACATCGCATGCAGGGAAAGCAAATCTGAAAGAGAAGGTGAGTGGTCCAGGGAACTAACACCCCCATCATGTGCGCTCACTCGTCCTCCATCCTCGTGGGGAGAAGCTGGCTCACACGGTGAGATCGTATTGGTCATCCAGGGCAGATGGAGAATCATTACTATGTGAGGGGCAGCACAGACCACAGAACCTTCAAATGAGCAGATGCCCTTTGATCTACACTAAGGACACGTCTCTGCAACTCACACTGCTGAGAATAGTACATTACAGAAGAATGATTATTTGGTATCTGGAAACTATGTTCTATTACCTTAAAATTAATAGCAGAGTCAAACAGGAATTTTCCAGTGCTGAAAAAAGACCAAACTCACAAAAAGCATTTTAATAAAAATGAGGGTTTTATGCCCAGGCCTATCTCTAATTTCAGTGCCTATTTGGACAAATTGCCTGTATTAAAATGTTTATGTAACATTTCAATCCTCATTTGAAAACAAGGATAATAGCTGCTTTGTGTATGTGCCCCCATCTTTTGGTGAGGAATAAATAGGAAAAAATTTAAAGCATTTAGCTCAGAGCATAGAGCATTGAAACTGCTTAAGACATTATAACTAAAAAAAAAAAAAAATAGATACTCACCTGATTTCACAAAAATCCTATAAGATAGTTTATAATCAGTCCCCTTCTATGGATCGGGAGATGGAGGCTAAAAGAGATCAAATGCTTTGCAGAAAGTCAGAAAAACTGACCTCTGAGAGATGCACCGTACTCACATCCAGATTTTCCTCTTTACAAATAACGTTTATCAAGGATTGTGTGTGTGAGTGTGTGTGTGTGTGTGTGTGTGTGTATGTGTGAGACTTCACCATGAGTACCAGCTCATAGTAGACAAATTTAAAAACACACAAAGACGAATGCTATTATGTATTTCTTCTATATAAATTACATAACAATATAGATAGCACTATTAATAATAATGAGAATAATTAGAGTCTTTTTATGAAACAGGTGTTTTTTCTAAGAATTTCACACAGATTAAACCACTTGGCCTCAACAAACACTGTAGAGGGTTAAACACTATTCTTATCTCTGTTTGCCATTGAGAAACCTGCGGCCTCAAGCCATTAACTAGCTCTCCCAAGGCCACCAGCCTCAGTGGCCATGGCGACTGACACCTGGGCCAGCCGACAGCAGACGCAGCACCCTTAGTCGCTAGGCTGGCCACCTGAACACAGACCTGTGTTCTTACACTGGAATCAGGCTGCACACTCCTTTATAATGTACTAAGACGTGTAATGTTATATCTCCCATGTCATTAAATCTGCTTCTACGTGATGACGTGTCTTGGCGACATAGTATTGCAATTTAAAAAGGGCACCATTATTTATTCCGCCACTTCTGTATTGTTGGGTGCTTCTGCTGTTACCACGTCGCAATGCTCAGAAAAGACTTTGTGCATGCATGTCGTGCGTGGGACAATGTTTTCATGGGACTAATTCCTGCTGGATCATTTTGAAGGGCTTCTGTTACATCGCTGGGCCTCTTGTGAACGAGATGCTATGCATCGCATCGTCTCTCCTTTACCAAGTGTCCATGAAGGAAAATGCTCTGAACCCAGGTCTTTTGATACTTACTGAGGCCCAACAGCCTCTGCGGTAAATTCAGTTTAATCCTGCCACTTGGTGCCAGAGAACAGGCCTGAGTTCAACCCTCCACGAGCCTGCTTCTATGTGATGCCCTTTTTAATTTTTTTATTCAAATGTTATCCTCTATTTGATGCACCTATGTAATTATTTCTAGAATTCTAGAGGAATGAAATTTTCTCTCTATTGTGAGATTCAGATGAGCCCTCTGTTAGCACCTGATGCCAAAGGAAAATTTTAATTCTTAAGCCCAATTTCTTATGCATGGGTTTGAATTGAACAGGGCAAAACACAAACTTTTGAATAGTCAGTTCTAATGGATAACTCTACAGCATATTAAGCAATCTGGATTTATTATTAATCTCGAGAATTTTTTCTTTCCTTCCTGCCATAATCCTCTCTCCAGAAGGAGCAAAGGCACAGTTAACTCCCCTGGACATCTGCCATACAACTCAACTCAAGGTTTCTCTCGAAGCTCTCTGCCTCTCGGTGGTTAGAGATTTATAGTCAAGAACTCTCATTGGATATTGTGCTGTAAGTAGAGCTCTGTTTGATAATTTTGCTTTATGAAAAATATCATCCTCGTGACTAATGCCTATGTAAATTGAGGATTCCCTCAATTTTTTTAAATTTAAAGTTGAGAAATAAGGCATCTGTTGACTAGGGTAGGTCATTGTAAGTGTACAAACCAGGAAAAATTAGGTTTTCCACTTGGGTCCTATATAAATATGTGTGCATACAGGTCTACCGTTTGTTCCTAGGAAAATTTTATATCTCTTTTTGCCTCTCAGTGCAGAGATCAATACAAAGATGACAGAAGGTACTTCCATTTGGAGTAATGTTTCACAAACTGTAGACGATCATTTTAAAGAGAATAAAGAGAAATTATCAAGAAAAAGAAAGATTCATTTAGGTGTTTTGTTGTTGTTGTTGTCTTCCCCATTCATATAAAGGGAGCTGGATTCAGCCACATCCTAACCTGGGAGAGTACTGGACTAGAACTCAGCAAGGCATTCTCGAAAAGTCTTTTCCTTGCTCTTGACTTTGCACATGCAAAATATTTCAGGCCCTTGGGGGTGAGTCTCAGACACAGCACCATCTAGATGCCAAAATATATTTATTTTTACGCCCAGTGGTCAAGAACTTCACGTGGCAAGAGTCGGGAGCCTGTTTCCCCCAGCGCAGTGCTCCCCCCTGGCCGGACACTGAGGAGTTAAAGGAGGCCGGGGTGCAGGAACAGCTGGAGATAATTATTCACAATCAAAGGCCTTGCAGAAAAGCAGCAGAAAGGCAGGGTGAGGTGTTCTGCCTGGCTGGATTATAGGAGTCATCTGGGCAGAGGCAACTGGGCTTAAATACTAGTAAGGGAATTGTGCACTGTTTGATCTTCTTTTAAGACCTCAGAAAGAGATTGGGATTGGTTTGAACCAGGTTTAAAAAGCCCAAAGGTAGACATTCCTGCCATAAACAGCTTGAACTCTCTTGTCCTGTAAATGGGGATACAGGAAAGATGTTAGGGCCAAGGGGGCTTTCTGTATTAAACACAAGATCAAGTTTTACTTCGAAAATTCTGAAGGATAATTTCGTACTTCTGTTTTCCAACCTGAGCAATTAGCTTCAAATCTGGAACATCTGACTTCGTTCTTTGTGTTCTTCTTTTAAAGATCTCTACATAAAGCATCCCAACTCCCAACTTTTTTCATCAGTTCGCTTTTTCTGCAGTCCTAAATTATATTTCAGCAACTGCCATTTTTTCTCATAGGACCAAGATTCATGAGGCAAATAAATATTTCTTCAGCGAGAGAGTGTGTTGTAGCCAGCACTATTTTAAGGAGATATCAGATCTCTGAAGTCTTTAAATTGGATTTTCTTCTCAGATACAGATTTTTTTTCCATTTAATAACGTGTATAAAATGGATTCACTGCATTATATTCAGTATCTAAACCTTGACTCTTGGAGAAACCTTTCCTTGATGAACTCCAATCCAAATCTATGCTGGGTCTGCTTTTGATTTATCTATAATGTTAAGAAATAAGCTCTAAACTTTACAATATTGGGCACTTTATCAGGGAACCGCAGAATTAAGCATGCCAAACCAGTTGAAAGAAAGCACGCTTCCTTCAAAGCTGATGGCATCAGATGTTTCGAGATGAAATGGAGAAACACCTCGTGTACAAATGCGCGGGGCTGGGCCTACCCAGGCTGCGGGAATGGCAGCCTTTTCATTCACGATATGGGATTTGTGTGGGGCAAAGCTCCATGGTGAAAGTCAGAAACGGTCCCACACAAAAGCACTGTCAGAACCTAAGATGTGCCTTCCTTCATTAGAACCTGCCAGCGGCTCCCCACAGCTTGCAGAATCAAGTCCGAAGGCCTGAGAAGGCACAGCGGCACATCAGGGCACGTTTCAGAGCTGCCCCTGCTGCCTCTTCTCTTTGCAGCTTGGCCTCTTGTGCCGGGGAGCCATCTCGCCCTCAAAAATACCATTGACATTCTTACCCTTGAACTTTTTTAAAAATTAAGTTTATTGGGGTAACATTGGTTAATACAATCATACAATTATATAATTTGCAGGTGTACGTTATCATTTGACATCCAGATATTCTATTGTGTTTCCACCCAAAGTCCCGTTTCCTTCAGCTGCCATATATTTGATCCCTTTTATCCACTTCACCCTTCCCCTCAACCCTATATTTGACCCCATTTACCCCGCCTACCTCCACCCTCCTCCCACACCCCACTAGTAACCACCAGTCTATAGTCCACATCTATGAGTCTCTGTTGGTTTGTCCTGCTCATTTGTTGTTTTTAGGTTTATATCCCACATCTAAGTGATATCCTGTGATTTCCAACTTTTTCTGTCTGACTTATTTCACTTAGCATGATTATCTCAAGGTCCATCCATGTTGTCGCAAATGGCAGTATTTCATCTCTTTTTATGGCTGAGTAATATTCCATGTATATGTACCACAACTTCTTTACCCCATCATCTGTCATAGGACACTTTGGTTGCTTCCATGTCCTGGCCATCGTGAACAGTGCTGCTGTGAACATCAGTGTGCAAATATCTTTTTGGATATGGGTTTTCAAGTCTGTGGGGTAAATACTCAATAGAGGGATTGCTGGATCATATGGTAGATCAATTCTTAGTTTTTTGAGGAACCTTGTTTTCCATAGCAGCCGTACCAATTTGCAGTCCCACCAGCAGTGTATAACCCTTGAACTTTTGAAACTTTTATATCTTCAAATTCAAATAATACCCCTAATGGTTCACTCATCCTTCCCCAGCCCACACCCATAACCAACAAACAAGGGGCTTTACTCTTTCTATTGCCTCTACCACATGAAAATCCATGCCTTACCTTCATAGTGCATAATGAGTATTTGCTGCATAACAGTAGACAGTCACTGCTTGAAATTCTGGAAATTAAGCAGTGAACAGACAGACCGATGATCTCAGAGTCAGCGACCTAGGCACCACCTTCAACTTCTTCACATAATGTTATGAACAGCCACTCGTCTGTCTGTTTTTCTGGAAAGACAGACACCTTCTAAATAACCTTGGAATCCAAAAGGCTTAGTTAGCAGTACGGTTAGTATTTAGGAACGTAATAATATATCTAAATCAATGCTCACTGTGTTCTAAGAAAAGCTTTCATACTTTACATGAAACTTCTCACAGAATCCTCACAACAGCCCTGTGAAGTAGATGCTCATTCTGCCCAGAGAAGGCAAGAAACCTGCCTGAGGTCACACAGTTGTCAGACTCCCAAGAGTAAAGCACACGAACGGATAAAGGAATGAATGCATTGTTGCAAAAAGAGACCAGGCCTTTGCCCAGTGCTCCAGGGAAGGTGGACAGGTAGCTGTTGGCCAAAGAAAGAATGGTCGGAGGAGTGTAAATCTCCATCCCCACTGTGGAGGGTGGCGTAGCTGCTTTCTGTGCGTGAAACCTTTGAAGCTTCTGCTGAAACGTGTCCCTTCCTTGTTTCATCACTTAAGCTGGATCTCTTTGGACTAGTTAGAACGATTGGTTAATTAATTCACTCATTTTTATCCATTTTATAAAAATTACGTCAGACTGCCTCAGAAAAGAGAATAAATCTAACCAACTAAAATAAATAAGCCCCTTTCTTCTCACCTTGGAACAGTCTAGAATCACCCATAGGAGAGGATGCTCCATTTCCCATTAGCGGTCATCGCTGTGAGTGTCTGTCCTTTTGGCTTTTGTTTGAGGACCCACAGCGACACCATTGCCATGTCTCTTTACAAAGCAGCCTCAAGATATTTCAAGAGTGATTGCCTTGACCTTGGAAATCCCTTTTAGCCCCCCACCCAGCACGAGCTTCTTACACACAGCATCATTTCACATCGGATCATAACGAACACACTCTCTAAATTTAGTAAAACTCTTTTCGACCCCTTCTCTTTCATGCTGCTACAGACATATAGAAACTGTTTATTTCTACGGATAAGATTTGAAAATGTAAATAGAGAGGAAGAGGAAACGGCCGTCAAGCAAGCAGGCCGACAGGGTTGTTATGACTGAGCATCAAAGTTGCGTCTGTGCTTACTGATAAGTTTCTTGATTCTCACCATAAAAAGGGAGCTTTTTACTCTACCTCATTCCTCTTGGAGTCACGATTCTTTGTTAGGCATAGCTATTAACTATAGCGTGAAGAATTAATTTCTGCCATTTTGCTTATAAAAATGGCCACAGCAAAAGTTCTGGTTACTTCTTTGATGTAAGTCATTGACTTTGATGCATCTGTTGATATTGTCATTTTTGCCTTTAACTCTTCTCTACATAATTTACTGAATATAATAGTCTTCAAAGTTTTTTTATGAAAAATAACTACCACAGGAGACAGTGGGTGACTTCCTTCACCCTTGGCTTTGCCTTCCTCTGTGGTGAACCATCGCTGATGTGACATTCCAGGCCTCACTCCACACCCTCATTTGGCCCTTCTAAAGGATTGAAGGCACTTTCTGTGGCTGGTGGATCTGGAACAACCAGGCATTCCTAGCTCTGCCCTCTCTTTCATCCTTCTCTTTAGGATGTGCCTGTCTGAAGATAGTAAGTGCTTTGGTCTTTGTGAGTGTGAATAGCTTCTCACAGAGTTTGAAGTCCCCGATCTACCCAACCAGACACAGTGACTCTGTATTCTGAAGTTGGACAAAGTTGTGTCATATTTGGGCCCATCCAAACCTCAGTGTTAGTTTGGAACAACTAAAAGGTTACGCTTTATAAGGCAGGAAAGTTTCTTAAAATTTAGTCTAAGAAAGAGTGCTGAACAAAATGTGAACAATTATAAGTTTAGATCCCAGCTCTAAAACTCAGTGGCATTCGGTTTCTCAAATTATAAAATCTGGTTCTGCTTTTCCATCTGTAAACTCTGTATTAGAATACTTGCCACCACCTTATCTAAAACAAAACAAAACAAAACAAAACATGTGAAAGTAAACAGTGCAACTGTATGAGAGCCTTTTAGGTGTTAGCTACATAACTAACTTCAAGATGACATTACTAGTATGTTTCAGAGCCAAAGTAAAGGGACTACTTGGTCTGATCATAAAATTTGCTCTAAGGACATTCTCATTCTGTGAATAAAGAGTTTTACATCTGATTTTGTTTTCCCCTAATCTTTCCCCTAATGATTAAAGCAAGCGTTTGCATGTGGCAGAGTAGGGCCGTGATTTGTGATATGTTCCCAGCTGAACATTCTTCCCCTCTCTTTTTTTCCCCTAAAGGGAAATAAATTGTCAGACTTTGAGAAGGTGGGGTTCTAATAAAATTCTTCCTGCAGTTCATCTGTTGCTGCTTCTGGTAAAACACTGCACACACACACACACACACACACACACACACACACACACACACACACATTTAGCAAAGGCTAGGATTTCTGGAGATTACTTTCAGAATTCTTGCCTCACCCAAAGCATATATTTAAAAAGTCTTCTGGAAAGGTTATCAGAGGCAGTAAAGGATGTGGAGACATCACTATGTAGAAGTAATGGGGCATAAAACTAAATATTTATTCTACCTACTGAGCTCCAGCTACACCAGTTATAACTAGAGTTTAGGAAAGAACTCCTATGTACCTGCCTCTAATGGCAAATGTGCCTTCCAGATTTATCAAAAATGCCTGGTTTGAAGATTAGGTCCCAGTAGGAGATTCCTTAAACAGAAGAACACTTTGAAAAAGGTTCGTTTGATCCTCACCTCATCTTTACTTAAGTAGGGTTAGAAAGTATGGTAATGTATTTTAACAAGAAGCTTCATTCATTTTAATGAGATAAAATGCCTATGGTGGTCTTATAATGCTGGAAAGATATTTATTTACAGCCCCTCAGTCTTTGTCTTTGAAAAAAGAAATTCTTACAGTTCTTACAAAGAAGTTATTTGTTGCCATGTCACTGCCATAGGAGGTATTAATTCTTTCAGTTTTATTTATTATAAGTGACCCAGGTAAGACCTGTCACTTCACTTCTGTAGATTATTACTTTCTCTGCTTAAGGATTGGTAATGCATGTTATTTTTAAAAAATTTAACTTTCTAAACTCATCTACTTATTATTCAGTACAATGACATAATAACAAGAAACTGGTTAAAAATTACAAAGTAGAAAATTATTTAGCCGTTAACATCATATCATCCAAATATATTTAAAATATATATATAAAAAATCAAGTTGTCTAGAATGTGAAAACCTGTTTGTGCAAGTCTGCATGACTTTCTTTCTTAAATAACATATAGACATGTTACACATGTATAAAAAATTAGGAAGATAGACACAAAATGATAAAAATTGCCCAGTAGAGTATGTGATTTTTCCTTTTAAATGCTTTGCTATTCTACTTTCTCTATTTAAAATCTGTTGAATAGATATTACTTTTGCAATCAAAAAATGTCATTTTTGAAAGTCTGAACTAAGAAAGTTTTGTGGGGAATTAGTAAGGCAACTTTCCGTCCCAGCTCTTAGGAACTATATGCGTTTTGTCTCCTTATATTTGCTTTAGCCACACAGGAACACAAAATCACATTCCTAGAATCCCAGAATATTATTTTAAGTATCAAAGTTTTTATTTAAGTGTGTACTACACATTGCCTTTTTACCAACCATTTACTTAAGGTATTTTACAATAAAAAATAATAAAATAGTAAAATAAAAACAAAACTGAAAAAGAGGACACGAGTCTGACAATCATAAAAGCCAACATAATTGCTATGTTTCTGCCTCAAATCTGTCTCTAAGGTTTTCTTCCCTTTGTTTATGAGAAAGAACATGTCCTTAGGAGAAATATATTTTTCCTAGCCCTGTCTATTAGAGGAAATATATAAGGCAGAAATCTAACACTGGGTTCAATAATTACTGTATAATTCAAAGTTATCAATAATATGTGACATTTGCTATTGCATTTAGCAAAAATGTTCTTTTATTTAAAAAAAAAACAACATAATATTAAAATGAATCCTAATTAAAGCATGATTTTTGGTGGCTAAAATTGTAATTTTATGGCCAAAAGACTAATCTGTAATTTTTTTTTTTTTTTGACTAAGGTCAGATTGATAAGTGTTAGAAACAATGAAAAAAAAATGGCAGAGTTATAAGACAGCACTTCTCAGCTTCTTCATTTGCAAAGGAGAAAAGTGAAGTACAGAATTCTAAAGCGTGATAAGTAATAATACCTCACCCATCCATTCATCCATTTTTCATTTAACAAATATATCAGTTAAGATGTTTTAAACTACAGAAAACATAATGCACACAAAATGGCTTAAAAGGTAGAGTTTATCATTTCATAAGGCCTAGACCAAGAAAGGCCTCGTAGAAGATGTTAAGGCTATTGGATTTTACCCTATAAAAGAAACAGAGCCATTGAAAAATAACTGAGTAGATTTGAACTCTGGGGATTGTAGTGCCTGAATTGGAGAGCAACGAGACTGAAAGCAGGAATACCAGTATCAGACTAGTTAGGAGTCTGTAAAGACACTCACCAAAACCTGGGCCATATAATAGGAATAAAGGAAAAACGCAGATTTAAAATAAGTTAGAGGCAAAATTGGTAAGAACATAAAAACTGATTAAATATGGGACAATTAATTAGGAAGAATGAGGAACGATATAAGGAAGAAGAAAAACTCCCAGATTTCTACTTCAAATAACTGGTCCTAAAAATGTAGACAGAGATGATTGGGAAAAGACTCTTCTTGAAGAGAAAGATGAAGAGGTTCCTTCTGGATTTTTTGAGGTGAAATCGCCAGTAAGAAATCCAGATGGAGACAAATGGGCAGCCTGGATAAAGGTCTGAAGCCAAGTCCAAGTGTGAGATGGAGATTTGGGAATCGGGGCCCTCTGTCCTGAGACCACATCTCCAGCTTCCAGATGCCCACATTCTCGGAAGCACCTCGAAAATAAGTGCAATCAATCTTTTACCGCAACTTCTAATTTTCTGACAGTCTAGCTGAGCTGTCGAATGGAATTGTCCAAGCATTTATTAAAACACACTCAAAAGGTTCAGAGGTAGAATGTTTCGGTGATTTATTTTCATGGGAGCTGAGCAGAGCACGACAAACTGACAGTATGATACCTTACAACACCCAGCGCATTTAGACTTTTAGAAAGAACTTAATGGGACTGCCCAGGCTTAGTAGGTAAAATTGAATGAATATATTTTAAAACAGCTTCCCAATACACCATAATTCTGCCAGGTAACCTTTTTCAAATAACCGAAGTGCTTAGCTCATCCTTAAGTGTTTGGTTAAAGAAACAGAACAGTTAGAAGTGCAAAGTTTCTGACGCTTCTTGGGGGCCACGGAATTCTCATCATGACAAAAGGGTGGTTCGCACAGCATGTTCTGGGGACATGGAAAAGCTGTTAGAGCTCTAGCTTCATGGGGAGTAGAAGGAGATAAAGCTGGCCGTGAAGGCCGGAACCAGATACTGAAGGGCTTTATATATCATGCTAAGGAGTCTGGACTTCATCTGTGGGCTAGCAGAGAGCTATTAAAGACTTTTAAGTAAGGGATTATCATGATCAGATTTCTATTTTCTGGCAGCTACGGTGCGGAGGAGAACTGAAGGCAGACAAAGACTGCAGGCGAAGAGATTGTTGAGTAAACCCTGCTCCTTCTCCACCCTGCCCTCGGCCTCCAGGGTCCCCCAGATCCTTTCGTGCTGTGACCTTTCCTTCCTCACTGGCCTGGGTTTTCATCCCTCAACATACCAATCGTGTGTGCATGTTGTGCTCATGGATGCACGCACGTATATACACACATGCATACACACTCACATACACACAAGCATGTTTTTTCTTCTGATCCTTAGGCAGGATTCAGATGTCCTATGGTACCCAGGACACCTAGGCTTGTGTCAAGGAACAACAGGATATATTGCATGAATAAAGGCCTGCTTGTGTGCTGGGGCCACGTGAATGTAGAAAATGACAGTCAAGCTGCTTAGATGAATTTAATGTAAAATGCTTCTCTGGTCTAGATACTTACTACGGATTTCTCACAAAATGCACCAAAAGGTGTGCAGAATTCTAAAAGGCAGTGGGAGAAAGGAATTAAAAAAGAGGGAGTTAAAAAAGTATGCACACGCAGTAGACTGTGTACTAGGAGGCTCACGTGAAGAGCCTCACCCTCTGATTGCCACTAATTAGCCACAGAAGAGATGACTAAGGAGAACAAAAGCCCACTTCCCCCAGAAAAGAGTACCTGTTAAATGCAATAAAACCTTTGCACGTGGTGATTCAAAAGCAAGCAGATTTCAGGGGAGGAGCAATAGAAGTTGTCCATGGATCCAGTTATAACGTACAGGTGTTTCTAGGTTAATAATTATGGGAAAGCAACATGTTATGGGCAGACCTTGTTCACAGCTGTCTGTCTTGGAAGGGGAGAATCACATAGCCTATGTGGGTTGCTAAAAGATACTGTATTTAAAGGCAACATTAATTCTTATGCAGTCTTTAATATTGGAAGTATTGTCTTTGGAACATCTTTTTTATTCATTTTTATTCCTTGGAAAACAAAGTAATATCTGTGGCTTTTGGTCTTCCGCATATTAAAATATAGGAGAGAAATGGAGATGGTCTAAAATAAATAGCAAGGTGGAGAGAGAGCAGGGCCTGTTCAGGTGTGATCCAGTGGCTCAGATATTGACTATTGCACCCTTGAACATGACTAATAAATAAGCACGGTGATTGACTCTTATTTCGGAGGGAAGCTATCACATGTGCTCGTGCCACCCTGGCTATCTGTGAGAATGATGAGGTGGCCTGAACCAGTGGGTGCCCATAGCTTCCTCTGCACTCCTGGAAGAAGTCACAGCGTCCATTGCTCACCGGGGTGATATCTTTGAGGCAGCAAGCAAGCTGGCCGAACTGGGGAAACTTGAAATCACAAAAGAGAGTATCCCACAGCAAAGCTACTGGCGAGCATCCGGGTGAGCAGGCCAGGCCGATGGAGGCAAGTGAAGCAGGATGCATGGAGCCCTAGGATTTAAAGGTGCCTCTTTCTCTCCTGGGACACAGAAAGCTGATGAGCAGAGGTTCATGGTGTCGGAGGCTGATAACTCTCCCATGTGCACGAGGCAGAGCACTAATCCCAAGACGGGTGGCTTCCAAATACTGTATAAACTTAGCATCACTTCCAGCCTCTAACTTCAGAGCTGAGAGATGATGGGGATAAGCTGTTGGCTCACCCGGTCTTCAAGCCTGAGACATTTCTTACTTCCTTCCTTTCCTTGTAGGGCCAGGACACTCAGTCTTCCAAGTGTCTGTACTAATTAAATGCAGGGCTAGTGTGCCAAAAAATGTTTTGAATGTAAAAGATTAACGTTTGTGGAAGAAGGAAATGGAGAGAGCAGGCCCCCCTCGCTGGCTGGTTGGAAGGCGGAGGTGATCTTGAGGTCTCAGGAACACAGGAGGTGCAATTTTTTTTTTTCAGGAGACACTTGGCTCCAGAGGGAAAGAATGAAGGAAATATGCCAGGAACGGAGGCAGCCGCCACCTAGGAGGGCTCGCCGTGACCATGGGTGACAGATGCGCTGTAAGCGGACCGTCTGCGTAAATGGGGGCAAGGTTAAACCCCTCTCCATTTGCCTCCTCTGGCCACGCAGGCTCTTGTTCTATTTGAGAGCTCACGTCAGGGGAACCCACTGCCCCTTTTGACCTTTCCTTCCAGATTTGGCACTTAGAGGAATAAATCAGGATTAGAGCTGCCATTAAGCTTCAGACGCGGTGTCTTTAAGACAAAAGTAAGACCAGGACTGGCAACTTTAGCTCTTGGGACAATATTGCATCGCTAATTCGGAATGGTAAGAATTAATCAGGAGGGGAGATCTGATGTCTCTGTGGGCTGCGCCAGCCTCCCCAAATATTTTGACTCTAACTCGTTCAATCAGCTGGGCGGTGGGAGGTGAGAAAGGAGACAAAGATTTGTGTTCTGGTGACTTGCCAGCACTTCGATGTTGGCTAACCTTGTGAGAAGCAGAAAGAAATTTTTTTTTTTTTAACAAAAACATTTAGTAATGGTCAGACTGATGAACGTATTCGGAGACACTGAAATGATGTAAAAATGGCAACAATCTTATTTTTACAGTATCAGAAGAAAGGAGGACAACTACCAGCTGCCAAACTCCAGGGTCACATTGATCCCTAATAAATCCTGGGTGAGCCTGCCCAATATTAGTCATAGGAGTTAAGCCTGTGAATCTGTTAGGACTTAGGATACATTACTTTTAGTTGGGAGGGAAAAGAAAATCTTCTGGCAGATGGTAAGAGAAAGGGTCATTTAGTACACTTTCTTAATGTTTTGAAAAGCTGTACTGAGGCAACATTTGGTTTTTTGGAGGAATCTCTTGTTTTCTCGAGAGAAAATGGCAAGTTCTCATCAGAGAAAGATGGGGGTAGTGTACCTCAGAGAAGACAAACTTTGTAAAGTCTTTTGAGTTTTCAAGAAAAGATTAAAAACACACACACAATATCATTTCCATATGCACTGAATTCACACTGACTCAAGGCCGACAAAGGTGCAATACTTCCAATGAAAACACCTTCTTTTTCTAATACATCTTAAGCCGTCACCTCTCTTAACTCCGGTAGCAGTAGATACTGTTAATATCCCCGTTTTACAGATGAGCAAACTGCCATTTACTATGATCCAATAACTTAATATGGCCAACAAGACCACACAGCCAGTCTGTTGTGAAACTGGGATTTCACATCAGGCCTATCGGACTCCAGAGCCCAAGATCCTGAAAATTGGGTGAAGCCTTGGGGAATTCCACCTCTCTGGAGGCAGGACACAGTGACCAGAGGTGCGAAGGTTGACATGGAACATATCTGGTACCTCCACTTACCAGCCATGTGCACCAATCAGGATTTGAACTGTTATTTCAAAGAGTTTTTGTCAGGATTAAATTATATAACAGAGAAGCAATGACCAATACACCATAAGTGCTTCATGAAGAGTGAATGTTTTTTGATGATGATTAATGGAGTTTTACTTATTCTGTGACCAGTGATGCCCAAACTTGGGCCTTACTCTAGACCAACAGGTCACCCGTCATTTTCGGGGAGAGACCTTAGAATTTGGACTCTGGTCCATCATCCTTTGGGATACTTAGACTAGTTTGGGACACAATGCTTTTGGGTTTTTGGTTCTTGTTCTCTACTCCAAGCGAACCAGTTACCTAAGTAATTTTTAAAGGCCCTCAAGGACCACACTATTCAGTTGAAGAGAGATGCGGATCTGTAAATCCGAAGCAACAGTTTCCATGTAACCATATGCAAATGATCATGTTCTGAATATTCCATGAACCCCACAGGTGATTAAAATACTACCGTCAGGATTGTCAACAGCTCCCTGAGGAGACTCACATCTGAGTTTCACATAATGTTTGCTCTCTTGGAGGGCAAAGTGTATCTCTACAAATGTCTGCAGAAAATCAAAATGGTATTTTCTCTGATATAACATCTCTGTCTAGCACTTGTTCTCAAAGTCTGTTCTTTCCCAAGACACAAACATATTATGCTCTTTCTGGCATTTTTCAACTGTAGTTTATGATTTATGGCTAGGTCAGAAAATTTATTTAGGGGCCATGACCATCCTTTTAAAAATATAAAATAGAATAGAAAATACCAGAGACTGTAAACTTAATAGAAATAAGAGTTGATGAAGATTTTTGTTTTCTGCACATGTACAAGGTCACAATGTGAAATATATTTTTTACTATGTCTTCTAGTCAAAAAGAATTTGAGGAACAGTGTGTCTAGTCGGCACCCAGAAAACTGAACAGATAGTCTCAGTAAAATTATAAAAAGCTGGATGCTTGCAACCCAAACATCAGTCGGGTTTCTGACAGAACTGTGCTGAAGACCTGACTGAGACGGTAGGCCACACTGGGCTCTTCCTAAGACTTCATGCCAAGAGTGATAGGGGCATGTGCCACCCAGTCACAGGCAAAGATGCTCTGATAAGCCTACCTCGTGACAACTCCCTGAACCAGGGGATCCAAAACAGAAAGAACTCAGAAGAAGCGTGTCTTCTCCCAAACTCACCAGCACGGTACTTCTCAGTGCCTCTCCAAAGAGAGAAGAGGAGAGAGAAGTCCAGGCCAATGGTCTAGGCAGGGAGGGTGGCGAGCAACGGCCATCTAGATAGAGTACGATTCTGGTGGCAAAGCCTCAGAAGCATAAAGGTGCTGAGTTCCCCCTACACACGCCCTTCTCTCGTGGAGTGACACTTGAGATGTCACTGTCTTCTCCAGTTTACCTGCCCTGGCTTGACAGTGACCCAGTCAGCTGGGGTCCAGCCAAGCCACTGGGGGAGCAAACAGTAGTTTATCGGCAGCCTGATGTCCACCTTAGGAAACTACTACATGACACGTAAACCATGTTTTCTCTGTCTATCCTTCTGGAACCGCCACGGGCGATTAAACTTTTGTACACGGAAGACTCTGAGTTGGGTTAGGATCTTAATTAAATGAACTCCAAGGCCTTGCCTACAAAAAGTCACTCCTTGAACCACCTCCTATCTCTAAAGAAATGCTGTTACATTATACGATTAGCTCACAGAGGCTGTGAGACAAGCACAAAAGGCAAGTTAGACAGTGGCTTCTGTCTAAGCACAGTGTCTCCATTCCATTTATTGAAGACAATTTTATTTTAGAACAATAATGTTAGGTAAAAAATTGAGGGCAAGGTCCAGAGAGTCCACATGTACCTCCTGATGCCACTCTGACATAGGTCACCCGCTATCAGCATCACTCCCCAGACCAATACATTCGTCACCAAGGAGGAACCTACTCTGACACATCGTAGTCGCTCAAAGTCATAGATCCTCTTAGGGTTCACTCTGGTTGTCGCACCTTCTGTGGGACAAAAGTATGATGTCACGTGTCTGTCATTACATCGGAGAGAGTGTTTTCCCTGCTCTATCGGGCTGTGTTCACGCTCCGGCCTTGTTGACTGCTACAGATACTGAAGCTAAAATAAGGCCACAAATTCTGCCTTCTAGATCCTTCGCTTGGCTGCTCCACCTGGAACCACCTCTGGCAGGTGGCCACACAAACCTGATGCTGGAGCTTTGACAGTCTGTGCCCCTCAAGGCCTCGTCAGGCCCAATCCTTGGGCCATGTGTCCTTCTCCAGAGCCTGGATTTCCCTCAGCTCTTTATTTCATCAGGGCTTGAATAACTCGGAAACCTACATTTTGACCAAAACGTTGCCATGACTATTTCTGGAACACTGGAACATGTCTGTCATGTTTTCTTTGTCCCTGTCCTCATTCCTAGGAGACTCAGAGGTGTTTTCATAATTCACTTAAACTTGGCCCTTTCTTTGTCTACCACCTGAAAGGCTCACTCCGTTTGCTGGGTTTTCCACTTTCCTTTTCAGACGTTTATTTTTCTAACACGGTGCTCTGGACTTAGCCTCTCCCCATGCCCCCCCGGCACGCCTGTTTTATAAGAAGCATCAATTCAGTGAACTTCGAGTCTGCCACGAGCGTACGCTTTTCAAACAAATGTGTCTGCTTCCTCCCACTCACCCTCACACCGGCCTATCCCACCGGGGAATGACTCTCTCATCAGACGACCATCTAACCCCACACTGAACTAAGACGCAGTAAATCACAGTCCTCGAGGACCCAGATTCCAGCTGGAACCTTGAATTCGAGATACTTTACTTACTAGTTATATATCCTTGGGCAAAGTATTTAAATGACTGCGTTTCAGTCTCCTCAGATGTAAAAGAGGATTATTCACACCCCCTCGTGTGATTATTTATAAATATTAAATAAGCTCATTTGTAAAATTCTGAGATTAGTCCCTGAGACACAGCATAGGTACTATGTGCCTTCTCTTATCTGTACATTTTACCTTGCGAGAGTGAGAATACCACCTACAATCGCTGGTGAGCCTTCACTCACACCTACTGGGCTGTAACCATGACACTCTCGCCTTCTGACATATATGTGACTTTTGTGACACCGTTAACTGACAGCTGAGTCAGGCCTTAAGGAGGTGACTGTTTGCAGCTCTAAGGGTGTGTCCCTGCCTGGTTTTCTGGGAGAATCAATCCGATGGGCTTCTGGAGATCTAGCTGCTCTCCTTCTGGTAGTTTTCTTTGAACTTCCATCACCCTTTCTGACCAGCGCTCACTAAGATAGTCTTCCCTGTAAGGAAGGCTAAGCCAGGTGTGCTGCCTTCCCCTTTCTTATTCATCCAGCCTGATCCCGCAATCTTCTTCTCCGGATCCTATTGATCTGCCCTCTCCTTTCACAGCTCAGCCTTGCTCCTAAGAAACTCTTTCCCTGCCCCCACTTAGCCAGCTCTTTCTCTTCTATTCTTCCAGTGATCATGCTCTGACAGCTGCCACACCAACTCGTTCCTCCTCATCACCTGAACAAACCTGGTGGTTGGGGACTGAGAATTTCTGGCATAGGAGTTGGCTTTCTTAGCTTTGGCGTTTGAATTCATTTTATTAGGCTGCTTCTCGACCTCGAGTAGAGCTGGTCTATTCCTGATTCAGTGAGGCTCCTCTCCTCAGGGCTGCCCATGGAAGCGAGCTCTACCCCAGGCCTGAATCCAGTCAGAAGACAGCAGGTCGGGCAGAGCTCTCTTGAGACAAAGCAAATGAACCCAGGATGTGAGACTTCCACACTTTGTCCCATTGACACTAGAGCGGACCAGGAAAAAGACTGACTCAGAACCTGCTTCTGAAATTTCAAGTACCAGCCTGAAAGCTTTGATGGAAAACAAACAAAACAAAACAAAAACGTTGAAGCCGAAATCATTCCATACAACCAGTGTCTAAAGAGCCGGCCCAGTGATATCTGACAAAAGGACTCTCTTTTTCCCCCATAATTTTCTAATCCTTCTCTGGGCCTCACCCACAATACCAGAACAAGATGCCCATTCATGGCACACACACGAGGCCTGGGCAGCCAGCTCAGTGGGGTTCTGTCCTGGCTAACGACGAGCTGCCCCACTGGTAAAACAGCCACACGCACGCTGTCCCAAAACACCAGGACAGTCCCAGGAGACCTGGGTCGACAGAGCACTAAATGTGTGCCTTCTAGCTGTGTCATCAGAAGTAAAGATCATCTCCGTGTATTATTTTGTTCCCAAATATCAGTCCTCGTGTCCCTCTTTCAAGGTTAATAAACTGTGTGTCACTTTTTTCTTCTCTTGAAACATGCAATAAATCCCACTCTGTAGCCATGAGAAGATGAAAATAAAAATATCCACTTTCCTTCTGATGGAAGCTGAGCTGGAGGGTATGGCTCAGGTGTGCCTTTTCCTAACTCCTCGCTCCATCTCTACACCTAGCCCCGTGGTCACGCTGAGCAAAGCCACCACAGGACATCCCTGTAGGAGCCTCCTGACCCAAGCACAGACCAGAGCAGCGACTTTCCAGGAGAAGACAACTTCGAAAGGAGAATCTGGAATTACCACGTGTTCTCCAAGCTCGCAAGCCAGAAAATGCCACGAGAAGGCTTCAGTCCATGAGAGAGGGGACAGGCCCCAGGCCCCAGTCTATAGGTTCCTTTTTGGGATCCTGAGTCTAGGTCAACACTTTAGACTTAGCTTTTAAAGGGTTGCCTGGATATTAGGGGGCCAAGAAGCCAGGTAGGGAGATGCTCGTGAATCCCCAGGGAGTTTTCTCATATTCTGCTCCAGTTAGTAAATGCAAATGATGTGGCTAAAGGTGGGATAGCCATTTGTTCAATGATGCACAGTGTGTAGCCCGGACAATAAATCATGTCGATCATCTAGACCTGACGTTGATGTCCCTTCTTGCCCATCCCTAAGACTTCTCTCATTTGATAAACTGCAGAGTGTTAAGTAAAGGTGAGAAAATAGATCCGTGGGACTTTTAAGAATACCTTTTCCCACATGTTTTAGTATGAATTCAATTCACATGTAACATTTTTAAAATTTTTCTCGAAAGTGTTTTGAAAACTAGAGGATACCGTACAGAAGTATGATATTGTTTTCTGTGAGTTCTGAGTTTTATACAGTGGCTTGTTTTTTGTTTTATGTTTTTTGTTTTTTCTTAATAAATCGAACCTAGTTCTAAAGGCAGAGGAACAGGCGCATGGCAACTTTGGAGCATCTCCTCTGCTTCTGAAGTTCTTACTATCCCGGTAAGAGATGAACCCTCTTTAGGTAGATGGGCGATGCCTTTTCTTTATTGTTAGAATGCAAATGGTAACCCACAATTTTTTGAAATAAGAGGCATCAATCATCCCAACTCAATTATTTTTGTATTTCCCCTTCCAGACTCTAACTATATTATGTTCTGTGTGTGTGTGTGTGTGTGTGCGCGCGCGCGCGTGCGCGTGCATATGGAGTAAGAGGCTGAGTGAGAAACTATTCACAAATATATATGTGCATCATTATCTGTAGCCATCAGAGTTTACACAAGCTGGTTGTAAAACATTTGCCACTTATATATGACTGATAGGGTCGCTTAGATGTGACTGGTAGGATTCCATATGACTCGTGTCTACCTTTTTGGCTAGAAAAACTTCTCTCCATTCAGACTGTCACATGAACTGCATGGGCTCCTCAGGGACCTCAGTTGCCCATTTTGATTAATGTCCAGTAGAGCCCTTCCCACGCCATCTTTCTTCCTCACGGGAGGGTATTTGCAAAGACATATAAATGTTCCCAGCAGAAAGGACACTTTCTCCACAATGCACTGTCCAGCCCTGAGCTTTACCATTGACAAACTCATGTCAAAACATCACGTTCAGTTTCATGGGTGTCACACAATTATTCTTTCATGAATAAAAATACTTTCTACCTGAAGAGTTCCTTTATGTGAAATATTGGGTAAATGAAATGGATCCAAAAATCTCTTAATCACTTTTTTGTGCCCAGACCAGATGACTTTTTCCTGGGGCGTTTGTTATAAAACAAGTCACAGACAAGATGATTTTGCTAAAAGAGACTAGGGCCTACTCACAGGTGCATATAAATTCCAAATGAAAATATCTTTCAAAAATCCTCTGGATTCCCTACTGTTATCAAAATAGTCTCAAAGGTACCTATAAACAGAGAGAGAGAGAGAGAGAGAGAGAGAGAGAGAGAGAGAGAGAGAGAGAATACAACAGAGAGTGTTTTTATTTTTCAGAGGCTGCTCCTGCAAGAGCCCAGGAATCCCTCTTCTCCCTATAAGAGAGTCTGCAGAGACGCTTCTGGGTAAACCCTGCCCCTCACCATCTGAGCTGTCCCTCCTTCCTCTCCATTTTGTGTGACGTGGCTGACAGATGTGGCTGTGCCATTCCACCTGACCCGCCGTTGGAGTCATTTATCGCCACGGTCCTGTTAGCGGGCCGGGGACCAGACAGTGCTATGACAGGTATAATGTAGGACTAATGTAGACCCAGGTGTAAATAATTAAAGTTGTAATTCAAGCACAGCTTCCCAGTGACATCATTGATCAATGCCACCAGAATCCTTCAATGAAATTATAGCTTTATATGTAGAACTTAGATGTACACTCTTCATTGAGGTACAGGAGAGATGTCCCTGTTACATGTCTGTAGCAGACACATTAATGCCAGGGGGCAGGTCTCGATTCGAATAACAGCCTCAATTCCCTTTTCTCCTCCTGCCAGAACAATAAATATGACCTTAGTTAAAAATGAGTGTCCTCTTTTTGGAGGGCAGTTCAGAGAACAAAGAGCAAGGTCAAAAAGGTAAAGAGGCTGACTGTCGGGCAAGTATGAGTGAGTGAAGAGAAAAGTAAAAACCGACCTCAGGCTCCAGTGTATGCCAGAGGCTGCCTTTGACTGGCATCAGTTCTTCCGTAGATACTTACATCTCACTGGGTTGGGAAATATGTCAGAGGAACACTTGACTTTCTCACAACTGATATTTTAAAGTGAATAAATTATAAGAAGGTAACATAGGTTACACTGGCATGGGGCTATTTCAGAATGGTTTTAATGTCACGTGTTATAAGAAAACAGAGTAAGAAATAAGAGAGGCTTGAAAATAAATTCTTCTAAGTAGGGTCGAGGGGTATTGTTTATGCTTGTCAGGTTTTACCAAGGCTCATAAACCTGAGTTGCCCACCTATCCATTGTCTGGGTAGAAACTGATCCTGGAAAAATGCGAAAGTCATCCACACTCATTTAACCTATATTCCTCTCACTTAATCTATTCTTCGGTCCCTTGACAGTCAAGAAAGAGGTTCCCAGGCATCTCTCATGCAGGAATAAATAACATGTGTTTATGGGGATTTAACAGGACAACATTGCATCAATGTGACCTTAATACTACTGTCTTTCTGGAGGACACTTGAGTGTCGAAAGCTTTAAAAGTACGTATATCCTTTGTTCCTCAGAAACTCTACTTCTAGAGGTCTATACCACAGCCCACTTGCGCGAAATGTTCATCACTGCAACATTTTTTATAAAAACAAAAATGTGCACCAATGTAAATGGCTGGCAATAGGAGGTTGGCTGAGTTCATAGCCGGTTGTCTTCTCACTGTGCCCCCACGTGGGTGAAGCATGAGGGTGCTCTCTGGGCTCATTTATAAGGACACTCCTTTCATCCATAAGGGCTCCACCCTGCTGACCTACTCACTTCCAAAAGATCCACTTCCCTGCTGTCCCATTGAGGAATAGATTTTAGCACAAGAATTCGGGGGCTGGGGGTCACACACAGACTCCAACTTTTAAAAAGCTATATACTTAATATTTAATATATATATTTAATATATATTTTAATATATTTTTATATTTAATAAAATTGTATATTTTATATTTATAGGAAGGACTTCAGAAAAAATTGACTATGAATTTACAGATTGTGAGCAGTTATATGCTAACAAGAATGTTTTACTGGGCCAGGCCCTCTGCTAAATGCTTCATGTGCATCATTTAATTTAATTCGAATCTCACGACAGAGGGGAAGATAAGCCTTATTGTACCATGTGGGAAATGAAGAAACTCAAGTCCACAAATTAAGACGTTTGATCAAACTAACAATGGCAGACATGGAATTGAACCTTGGCAGACTATGCGAAGAAAACAGATTTTTAAACACGACGCTACATGACATTCCAAATTTGATTCGTCTAAGCTTTATATCTTTGTCCCAATATTCGAGAGTAAACATGGTTTATTTTATCGTCAGGAACATTATCTAATACATCTTATTCTTAAAGCATGTTAAATATGGTAAGGGAAAAGCAAAAAGCTCCTGAGTTACATAGTATATCTCTATTTCAAGAAACAGATATTCTGAAGCTGAGTGGATAGATTAGAGTTTTTTTTTTTTTAATTTTCTTATGGGATAAAATAAAATCACATGACCGATGAAATAACAAATGACAAATAACAAATTTCTGCCTTATTAACCACCCTTTTCTTTTTATATATATATTTTTTTGTGTAAGTGATCACCTTACCCAAGAAACCTTGTTTCTGTAACATGACTGCATCTGTGCTTGGTTGCAACCTTTCCCCTTCATTCCTCCTTTCTAAAGAAGCCTAAACATCTCATGCAAACATATGACAACTCGTTCTCCTTATAAATAAGGAGAGAACAGAGCACGGAAAATGATACCACTCTGGAATTAAGCCTATCATCCTTTCAAAAAGAATCGGTCACAATTTGCTTTGTTGGAGCAATCTGTCCCTAGTCACCGATTTATATTGCTCTTTGGGACTGTGTTAGAAAAACATTATTATTATTAGCAGTAGTAATACTTGGCAGCAGTTCAGCACATTTCATCAAAGCCTCTAAAAGCTTAGCCATCCATCAAAGTTGCCTTGGTGTGCTCCTGGGAGGAGGGGGTATGATTTCTGTTTGGAACAGAGGTTAAGTGACTTGCCCAAGGCCTTGAAGCCAGTGAGAGTCGGAGCTGGGAATTAAACCCCGGAGACTTGACACCCAGCGTCTCACTCTCCTTCCTGGAGCACACTCCCCCGCCTGTGTGAAAGATGTAGGGATAAATAAAGTATCTGATGGAAACATGTCCTGCTCCCCAGCATGTGTTCTCGTGTTCAGGCTCTTTCTTCTGAGCTGGTAGCTTTCAGTTTGGGCAGCCAACTGCATTCCTTCATCAGACATTTATCTAATGCTGCCACGTGTTGCGGATGACACAGCTGTGGCCCACAGCGAGTTTTCGGTCTAGTGGGAAAGGCCAACAAACAGCCCACGGGGACACTCAGCGATGCTGCTTAGTGTGTGTTACTGAGTCACGGTCCACCCTTGAAATCTCCATCTTCTTCTTTAGCCAGACGTTATTGATTTTAATGAAGTGATCCCTGCACCACAGCAATCTGATGCCACGCATAGTATATACACATACCTAAAAATCCGGTTTGGTCCTTTGATTTTAAATATAAATAGGTGGTAATCACTCTGTATCAGTTTTTAGAAGTCGGTAGAGGAATTTTAGGAATTTTAGAATTAGATCATGACTCCTGAAGGGCAAAAACACATACAATTTGCTGTTTGAAGAATCAGTTGTAAAACACGGTACGACCACTTTAAAAAATGGTCTGGCGACTTTTTACAAAGTGGATCATACGCTCACCGCAGGGCAATGCAATTGCACTGCGAGGTGTTAGCACAAGAGAAGAGAAAATGTAGTCACACTGTCTCACACCCACAAGTTCGTGGGAGGTGGATTCATGATAGCCCCAACTGGAAACGAACCAGATCTATCCAGAGATGAACATGTAAACTGTTTTCCCCTCATGGGGTGAATGCAAAGTGCAAAAACAAACTCATGCAATAACACGACAAAAAAGACTGCATTTGGTGTGATTTCATTTATGTGACATTCTAGAGGAGCAAAATGAATGATGGAAATCAGATCTGCAGGTGGCTAAGGTGAAGGACTGAGATCGACTCCAGGTGGCCATGAGGGGACTTAATGAACTGTTCTGCATCATCAATGGGGAGATGTTGTCATGGCATCCGCATTGGTCAAGTTCATCAAACTGCTCCCTTGAAATGTGCACATACTTTGCATTTGACACGAAATCTATCCTACTTTTATAAAATTCTCTTGCAAATTTAAACAATCAGGAAATATAAATGTTTCCAATCAATCAGTGAACCTAATTTCTAATATTAAAATGACACTAAAATGCTTCCTGCCTTCACATGAATTTAGATTTGTTACAGTTGGTGATTGTCTCCTGCCCTCGGCCCTGTTTCTGATCCCAGCATAGGAAGGGGAAGTGGGCTAAAGGTTTACAGTTTTAATATTCCCTTTTATAAATGGATCTGAGAGAGAATGTAGCTGTCTCGTGACGACATGTGGGACTTTTCAGTCCAGTGCAGTGGTTTACACTACAATTGTCACCACCATTATTCTCCTGCTTTATTTTTTGAAGCAACAGATGAACTCCAAACTATTTTCATTCAGCCTCATTTAATGCAGCTCCTTCTTTTCCATGATTGCATTTTGGAGACCCCACTCATAGTTCCTTTTTTTTTTTTTTTTAAGGAATTTACTATACTCTCCTCCATCACTCTAGAGTAAAATTAATCTCAGTCGATTTAGCGTTCTCCTCTTCCCTGGCGATGTGAACCCTAAATTCTGGGCAGCTTAATTAAATATCATCAAAGCGTGGGGAAGGGACAGCCACTGGCGCCCAGTGAGATGTGCCCCTTCCCACTGTCTTCAGCTGTCCCCGGCTCGCCACTCCCCCACTGGCATGGGAACTCCTGGGACAACTGTGGATTAGCATCTCCCAGAGATTCTTTGGCCAGGTCGGATTTATTCCCCTGTTTTTACATAACGCTGAGGGGCTGGTCACTTCTGCAAGGCCATTTCCATTCCGTAAGCCTAGACCCATGTTGTCAATCGAATACCTGTGGGAGCTGGATGGGTAAGAGGACTGTCAAGGTGGGTGGGCAGTTGGGCCTGTGATCGCTGGAAAGCAAGCTGTCCCGTTGGAAGCAGGGACCGTTATCCTGGTCCAGCAGACAGCTTCTCTGTGCCAATGTGGATTCATGTTCACGGATGGTCTGGTTTTCAAAAGAGTGGACATGAGGTACTATGTGACCTTTCCTAGTCGCGGCTGTATCTGGCCCGTGCATAGCTGTGTCCATTTTCTATCTCTGTCCTCACACGTTATCTCAGGTCTAGTAGCTGAAAACAATGCAGATTTATTGCGTTAGGGTTTAGTAGGTCGAGGATCTGACACGGATCTTACTGGGCTGGCATCGACGTGTGACAGCCTTGCTTTTCCCAGTTCTAGAGGTCACGCGTCTTCCTCGGCTCATGGCCCTCTTGCCCAATCTTTAAAGCCAGCGATGTCTCTGTCCCTTTATCAGTGGCCCCAGCTCTCTCTGAGCACAGCTGGTTGAGGTGATCCTATTTGAGGGCTGCAGTGATTAGATGTGACCTACCTGGATAATTCAGGATAATCTCATCTGGAGGAGCTTCACTTTAATCACACCTGGAAGTTCCCCTTTGCCATGTAAATGAACGTATCGACAGATTCCAGGGAATTAGGATTTGGAACAGCTTTGGGAGGGGGTTAACGCTACCTACCACAGGTGCCGCTTATGACTTCTGACCTAGACATAGCCTCTGAGGTCATTTTACTCTGAAATTCCTTCTCCTCCCTAGATGAGAAGTATGGGCCACCTCTGCTTTCTCTTCTGGTTTATCAGGATGCTGTCACACCTGTCCCAGTGAAGGTGTGGAGGTGGGTGCTGCCAAGGCTCAGGGTTCCCTCAGCCCTTCTCAGCGCCCTGCAGGTGCTCAGAGAAGCCCCTGGCTTCATCACTGATGTCTTCAGAAACGGGAGGATGTGGTCTCAGGGAGCAGAGCAAACGGCTGACTCTGGCCTCCCCTGAGTGAGCTAAATCTTAGTAACCTCCGAGCCAGGCTTTTTTACAAGTTCATTTCGAAATCACAGTTTGTTTTTGCCTTGAGGCGACGGGTGCTGTAGGACAGCCTGCGTTGCCTGCCTGAACGCAAAGGCCACCAGGCCTTCTGCTAAGCTCCAGAGCTGCAGAAGCGAACCCCTGCGACCCAGCAGCCTTCAAGGAGTTTACATTCTGGTGGTGTCATCTCTGGAAACAGGATCATTCACAGGTGATGGGAGTACGGACAAGGCAAGCTCGGGAGAAACTGCCCTGGTCTCGCCTGGCTTCACAATGTCACAGTGATCGGTGACATTCTCTATCTGGGTCAAGCATGGGGCATGATCCTCACCGAGTTCTAAGGTTTTTGGAGCACAGTTGTGAGTAAATCCCCCTCCCCCAGGCTTAAACCTCCTCTAAGTAATGTCCCTGAACCCTTCCAAGCCCCTCACCCCACCCCATGTCCTCACCTCTGCTTTATTTAGCTTGAAACCCGGCCAGCAGGCTTTCGTGTGAGTCCTCAGCTCAGCCAGGCACTGAGTAAGCAATAACGCTCGCTGTCAGAGCAAATGAAAAGAAGACACAGAGCAGAGCCTCTCGGGCGTTCTGATGGGATTCCAACATTTGCATTAAGCAACCATAAATATTTTTAATCAAAATTCAGGAGTTCCTTGTGCGCAGCCTGATTTTCACAGGAATAATAAGAAATCCGGGAGAGGTATTTTACAGTCAGTGGGAAAGATGGCTTGATGTTGGCTGGAAAAAAGAGTGGAAATAAAAACTCTGAGCTCACATAGTTCATGAATTTCTGAGGCATTTTTTTATTTTTTATTTTTGGTAGGTGTATACAATTCCATAGAATGGAACTTGCCTCTTTTTAAAGGGCTTTCCAAATCATTGGTCTTCTTTCTTGTGCAAACTAGAAAGGGTCCTCTCTTTTTTCTCCTTTGGACGTCACGTGGAACGAGTAAAACAGGTCAAGACATCCTAGTTAAAAGGCGACGTCAGAGTCAGCATCATCACTGCTGTGTTAGAAGAGTGTGGTACCTGGGAACGCAGAAGGGGTGGAAGCTTCCAGCCCCACTCCACCTTGTTCAAAGCACAAAGCACAGCTCTTTCCTTAGCACTAATTCCCCTGATCAACAGCAATCCTGGCAGTGGGGAGATGTCTACAGGTGTCACTAATGACAAGCAGTGGAAGCTTCCAGGTGTGTGTGTGTGTGTGTGTGTGTGTGTGTGTGTGTGTGTGTGTGTGTTTCTAAGAGACATTAAGCCTTTTGAACTCATACGGTATGAGGACCTTCACCCAGATGACATTCATGGAACTTAAAATGGAAATCTCACATGTTCCATGACACCTGTGTGCAGAAGCAGTTTCACAAAAATTTTTAAAATTAAGCAGGTGGCGGTTTATCACCTGGGTGCATGACAAAGATGAGAGGCCATCCCCAGGATTTGGGGCTCCCCGTTTCGTCTTTGGGGGTCCTCCATGCTGGTGGTGCTGGGTCTGTCTTAGACACTGAGTGCAATCCCATGCTCGGCCAATGAGACTGCTGCTAGAAACGAGACAGAAATGATGAGCTCAAACTCCAGGCGATTACATTAAAGTTACCATAAGTGGAAAATCAAATTGTCATTGTCTTTGAGGAGTAAAGAAGAAAAAAATCTGTTTCTACCAGACACGTCTGAAAATTAAGTTACTTCACATAAAATATGAATTACTTGAGTCTCAAGAGAAAGCCATTCCATATAAGCAGATACAAGGACAGTTTTGACTGCAAGAGAAATGAACTAAACTCAGGGACTGACTGGGTCCTTACACAAGGTGGGGCTGCTAAGCAGACGCCCTGTAATGGGGGCAGAGGGGCGGCCTGTTTCTGTGAGGACAACAAGTTTTTAGTGCAGAGAATCTGGTGATAAAGGGAATGAATCTGACAACGGGAAAGAAGGATCCAGGAACACTTTTGCTGAGACCCAGTCCCCACTGCCGAAATCCAAGTCTGATCACTTTCTGTCATTGCAGAAGGTTCAACACCTGAGAATTTGACTAGGAGATGAGACTAAAACCTTGAACCCTCACGTGACCTACTTGCAGGTGTGCCACCAGCCCAGAGACAGAGGATGGGAAGCAACCGGCCACAGCAGCACATTCCAGATTGGCTATAAATCTCCGATGGGAAGTGTGAGACTCCCATTTGGCTGCTATACTGGGATCAGCTTCAGAACTAAGAGCATCTGTGTCGGGAGAACATCTTCCCTTAATTCTCCCAGCTTTTTGAAGAACTTCAGCCGGGAATGGGTGCCCGTGGCAAAGGCCTGTTCCTGGAGGAAAGGCTTGTTTTCTTTTCTGCTTTATTACTGAAAGTGTTGAAACTAGGGGCAGCCTGAAGGAAAGAGAGTTCTCTTCTGAGATGCAGGTGGGGCCAGAGCTTGTGGAAGCCAACTGTTTCTTTCGCCACTGGCAGGTCCTTCAGCCTTTGTCACTCAATTTTATCTTCCAACGCTGCTCAGTGAAAAACCCGACAGCCTTTCTCCGTGGAATTGCTAATAGCCTAGGGACACTCATGCCATCTTCAGGGGTCAGCTGATACTGAGGGACAGAGTGGGAGTCTGTACACTGCCAAGACTGAGCAGGCAACGCTTTAGGAGCTAGTCTTAATCCTGGAGGCATTGTCTTCTCGGCCCCAGGGCCTTTTGCGGCCTGTGTGCTGGAGTGCTTGCAGATGCAAGTTTTGAACTGGGATAGCACTTGCCACCTGAGTTCTCATCACATGTTGGAAGTCCTTTCTACACGTAAATATGCCCTGAGAGTCAGCCGAGCCAGTTACTTTTTATTCCCATTTTTCCTCATGGAAATAAATTTTGAGAACAAACGCTGCGGTGGACAGTGTGCGTGGTAATGGGGCTAAAAACGAGAATACGTTGCCTGATCTTCAAGGAGGAAACAATCTAATGGAAGAAGCAGATGTAGAAACAAAGGTTACCATGTAATGTGATCCGAGCTGTTAGGGGTCACGTGAAGCACTTTCCAGGGACAGCCGGGAGTGACAGGATCGTTCTCAGGATCACCCAGGGCAACTTCTGGTCCTGCGAGCTTCATTCATAGTAAGTGCCCTGTACCATTTTTTATCTTTTTAACCATATTGTTACTGTACCACACACACACACACACACACACACACACACACAGCATGTTACTGTACTGAATACTACAGGCAATGCTAAGTATTTGTGTATCTAAATATAACTAAACATAAAAAGAGAAAAGGGATGTAGACTGCCCAAAAGGAGATCCTGCTCTTTTTCCAACCTCTCTGGATAAGGAGTTTTATTTAGGAAGAATATGGCATTATTACCAGAACTAAATTTTATGTCATTATAGTTTATTTGTATTTAATTTTTTTGCCTCCTTCTCTTATGTTAAATTCAATTTTTTTTTGATCTCTATAACTTCCCAGTGATAAATACCCCAAGTTCAGGTATCAGTATAACAAAATATAGGGCCTTGATCATCTCACATGACATTGAACCTGGTAGGCATCATGAGAATGAGAAGAACAGTCAAGTAGTGCCTCTTATTGGGCACTGACAGTCATTAGATCTGTTTCAGATTGGGAGGAGGTTATCCCTTAAGACCAAGGGTTCTACCTGGGGGCAGGGATCCAGGCTGAACACCCTGTATGGACCACTTTCTTACCAATATTCTTAATTTCTTCACTCAATATTTCTTTTGCAAATGTAGTTCAGGCCAGGATTAATTTGACTATTGGCTTTTATTTTAGCAGGATCCCTGCTATTATAGTAGCAGGATGTTATTTATCCTCCCGCTGTCTCTCACTTCCCCACAGATCCTTAAGGCCTAGCTACACGAAATGTTTACTCTTCTTCAATGACACATATTCACGCAGTCTCCCCCAAAGGCAGATCCACACGTGTCCTCCTGGAAGCAGGCCGGTCTCCCAAGCCTGCATATGTGCTCACCAGGTATATTCTTCCTAGTCTAGTGCTTAGTACAATGTATAAACACATATTTGTCTTCCTCTCTAACTACATTGTAAATTTATGTGGCCAGGATCCAAATCAGTATCATTCACCTTTGTGTCTCAGAACTGAACACCGAACCTCACTCATACTGAATATTCTATAAATACACACTGAAAAAAATGGATGCTCTTATTAATGAGTAAGTGAAAGGGGCTGAGAAAATAAATAGAACCTTAGTAGAGCTAAATGGCTTGTAACCTGCTTAAGAGTTTTCTTAATACGCACCCAGTAGGGTCTGATGTTATTTTTCTTTCTGTACCAGTTAAGTACAAAGTTAAGTAAGGAATAAGACCAGATGGAGAGTACAATATATTCTGGAGATTTCTCTTAACCTCCCACTAGGCAGCTAATAAGCTGAGGCAGGGACAGTGGTAGTAAGGAAAGAATAAAGTATCTTCTGAACAATGGCTCTGCTTAAATATTTCTTTAATAAATGCCATAGCATTTGGGATTTCATTAAAGGGAAGAACACTCTTTTCTATAAGTTAACTGCGGCTTCAGAAGTAGAAGAGGTAATTAAGAGATTCTTTGCACAGACCCCAACTTTCTCAGCAGCAGACTAATAGCTATGATTTTCCTTAAAAGGACTTTCCTAATAACCTGTAAGCTTTCCTAATCCCTGGTTCAGGCCTGTTTTCTGTCTGTGAATAAAAATAGAATAGTTCTAGAACCCAACTCTGAAGTGGTTAAAATTTAGCATCTCCTTTAAAAGAGAAGACAGATTGACTAGTGAATATCTTCACTTGCTGCATTTTTACTTCTTACCTATTCAAGGCTCCAGTTCACGACTAAAATTTCTAGCCATGTGTATGCATAATGTTTGCCTTAAAATTGGGATGCATTCAAAAAAAGTTTAAAAAAATAATTTGCTAACTTGTATTTGAAAAAAAATATTTGGGATTGATAGAGTAGATTTTAAAAGTAAATACATAGTATCTGAAGAATAAAATTAGACTCCAGACTTATGAGGTCCTCTCAATATTGGGAAAATATTCTGAACATATTCAGTTACAACACTATTAGCATTACAGGACTCTGTAGAATGTCCTAAGTATAGAAAACAAAACACAGAGGTTTCATAACTGTCTGGATACAGAAGTGAAGTGTTCCATAATGAACTCACATTTCTCACAGATAATGAATCTTAAGATAAAAGTTTGAAATGTTTATAAACTAATTTAATAATAGCAAAGCAAAGGAGAAAACTGAATTATGCAAATGATCCAAGTTCCCACAGAATTTTCACCTGTAACATCTAAATTGCTGGGCACAAGTATTTGTCCTTGGGTTTTGCCTGATAATTTCTTCAGGCCTTCGTTCTGTGCAATTGGACCTACATGTCTCTAATACTATTAATATTAATGTAGAATGGGTGTTAAAATTTTACCTAACAGCATCAAGAAACCATATGCTATAGCACAGTAAGAGAGGAAAATGCAAACTAAATCCACAATAAAATAACACATCCACCAGAAAGGTTAAAATTAAAGACTGTTGATAAGGATGGGAGCAAATGGCAATCTCGTATATTTGGGGAAGTCTCATATATAGGCTGGTGGAAGTTCAAAATCATAAAGTCGCTTTGGATAACAGAAGGAACTTGGGTCTCTGATGTCTTATGACCCCCCCCCCCCCCAAAGCAACCTCGTGATACCTCTGGATTTTTTTTTCAAATGGGAGAAAAATAAACTTGCTACTATCAGCCTATTCTCACCGAAAATCTATTTTCAGTATAATAGCCACTTACTCCTTAAAGAGAAAATTATAGTCCTTTTTTGTCTTAGTCATTAATAGTTGTCTTAAAATCTATGTTGTTGTTTATTGGTATTGGCATTTTTGATTAGTACGATAGCTTTGTTACTAATAACTTTGGCTATGCTTATTTTTGTTCCTACTTTAACCTTTGAAATGATCATAGATTTTGTCATAAGTTCTCAGGAATACTCTTATCACCATGTTGCAGATGAGGGAATGAAGGCTGCAAGAGGCAAAGTGATTCGTCCAAGACAAAGCATCTGGTAAAAGGCAGAGAAGACATTGGGATCCAGACCCCTCTGAGTCCCAGTACTTGCTCTGCTACCTCGGAGAGCCCACAACTTGTCAGGTACTGTTGAAAGTACTGTTTTCCTACTATTTATGAATATCATGTATTATGTAATATTTTGTTCAATCATTTTCTTACCTTTTTGGGGGGCTTCACTCCAGTTTTTCTTTAATCTGTCAATGAGATTCATCTCTTGAGGGCCTGGAGTGATAGAGACAGTCAGAGACTACGAAAAGGAAGAACTGGTCCTTTTTTTAGACCAGAACATCTTGGAATAATCACATTGTTGTCAAGATGTTTACTATTTCATGTAGGAAGAACCAATGAGCCATTCATGTCTTATATGTGAAATATAAGCAAAATATGAGTGGAAAGTTCTAATTATTATCTAATTTGTGATTCAGTGATTTAAGGTTAATATTTACTATTAAAATCTCTGTCTTTGTTCTTCAGTTAGATGTGCCACAGATAATGAAACTAGTGTAGTTTCTTGATTTTTCCTTTTTTTAAAAAAAAATTTGTTATGATTAAATGATATTCTCACACACAGGGCGTCTCTAGACAAAACATTAAAATGTATGTGCCATGAGGTCACTGGCCTGCATTTAGTGACTTGAAAATATAAGAAGCATACAGAAATGGGATAAAGAACAGATAAGACAGATTCTTGGAGACTGAATTTTTAAATCTTACCATTATTGCAAGTAGACACTTACTTACTAGACGTAAGTGATTACCAATTTCTGCCAGGGATGTAGTAAGAAACACTGACTTTATTTGTCAATGATCTGCTCTGTTCACGTTAAAAGTGAATACACACAACTCACATCCTTCCACACATCTGACCAAGAATTTCTAAGAAGAAATTTTCAGCACCACTCAAAGAACATATATATACATAAATATGTTATTCTCAATCTTTGGCTTCAACAGAGTATTTTACAAAGTGTTATTCATGTTATTCTGTTTTAGAGATTTCAAATAGGCATCTCTTTTTGCATATAATTATTCTGTTGGAGGAAGGAGTCAAAAAATTGAACTAGAAATGGAGAAGAAAACATATTAAGATCAGAGTTTGAAAACCGTGAAAAGAGATTGAGGCAAAAAGGGAATATTTTAAGCAGATATTATTAATTTCAAATTATATTTTCCTAGACTTAGCTTGACATACAGGCAGTGCCTCCACAGTTGGAAAATTTCTATTTGTCTGAAAAAAAAAATGACATAACAGAAGATATACAAATGAACCTGTTTAAGCTTCAAACCATTTTGTTATTGAAATGTTAAAAAACGATTGCCTTTTGAGTTATTCTGGAATGAAACTAATCTAGAATGAAGTTTATGACTTCTGAAAAATTAATCTTGTTAAATTTTCTTTATATTTTTAGTTTACCATAATTTCAAATTTTGGTGACAGCCACATTAAAAATCAGTACAGAAAACTGCTTTTTTTCTCATGAACAAAACCAAGAAAAAGATATTTCTATGACCTTATCTTCATTCTCTTATGGATAGGATGAAAAGTATAACTCTCCTTTTGGAAGTAATTATCCTAAACTGTAACCCACATTTTAAATTAAGTTGAGAAACATTAAATGTATAGAAATTACTCCAAATTTTAAAGAACGTATTTTTCCACAGGAAGAAAATAACAGCTGACAGAGTCATCAACATCCAATCCCAGTATCATATCATAAATACAGTGTCTCTAGATACTAAAGGACTATAAATATAAGTAAGATAAACTCTCTATCTTTATGAAACTTTCAGTGGGGGAGACATACAGAGCATAAATAAGTGTAAGTCAAAACAGAACAAATTCCCAGACTCCTTGGCAGATGCCGGCCTGCACCCCTTTCCCCCCAGAAATAAAAACAAACTCACACCTTAGAGATCTTTTATGTTGGTGTTCTCCAAGGATGGATTGTTGGTTCTTTGCCCCTCTTATGCTCCATCTTTTCTTCAGGCTAGTGAGTCTCAAATTTCCACCAACACAGACTTGATTGATCTTAAGTAAACCTGAAACACACGCTTCCCAACGCTGCAAGGATCTTCCCTTCAGACTTGACCTTCCAGTGCTGCTTACTGTCTTGGTGGGCTGGTGCTGCCACTCATACACACAGTCCTGAAACACTGACATCTCCCTCTCTCAGCCTCTACATCCAACCATGGCCATGTCCAGATGACTTTACTTATGATGGAAGCACTGCTCAAATCTGTTCACTTCTCTTTATCACCATTGACACCACCATAACAGAAGCCACCAATGTGTGATAGTCTTGTAACGGGTTAATCTGCAGCCACTTTTGTGAGCCTCAGATAACTCCCCATGCTACAACCAGAAAGTTCTTTACAAGACCGTGTCACCTTTCCTGCTTAAAACTCATCAGATGTTTTCCATTTCTCGTTGAATAAAGATAAAATCTGGATACTTCCTGTCAATAGGTCCTCTCACATCGTTTGGCTCTTTCTTTCTGCCCTTCGGCTTCTCTGACTTTCTTTCATCTCCTTAAATAAGCCAAGGTCACTCCTACCACAAAGTTTCTGCATCCTCAGCCCCCTTTACTTTCTTCCCTCTTTATCTAGAAAATTCCTCCTGGTCCTTCAGAATGCAGTTTGCCTGATAATTCCTCAGAAGATCACTTCTCAACCACACAGAAAAAACCTACTTCTGCATCCTCAGAAATTGTTTTCTGTTCTTGCAGAGATCTTTCTTAGTTCATGTCAGTTCAACCTTCTATCTTAGGGTTTTTATTTGATATCCATCTTCCCCACTAATCTAAGCTTCATGAAAGCAGAAATTCTCACAGGACAGAGCAGAGGACCCGGTTCATATTAGCTTTTGACAAACATGAGTTGGATGAATGAATAAATGGGAAATGGAGGAAAAGATAGTTGAATGAGGAGAGGAATAATAGTGATGAAATCAAAGTAGAGGGAGAGTTTATTTAATTTTGAGAGAAAGATCAGGTTAATTTTGAGGTAATAGCTTTTGAGCTGAATGTACCAGATTGAGAAATAGTGGAAAGCTTTTGTAGGTTAAGGGGAGAAAAGATGTAAAAAGTGAAAATGTATAAAAGTTGTTAGATGTTTTTCATATGATAACTTAGCCCGAGTGGCTAGAGTGGGAAATCTGTGAGGCATAGACAGGGCATATAATGACACATAAGAACATATTTGGTAGGTGGTGAGAAACCAATGAAGATTTGGAAAAGAGAAGTGTCTTTATCTGACCTGTCGAAAGGTAAGTTGTATTTGAAGGATGATCTAGAGTCAAGAAGTTGGAAAGAGAAAAACTTGTTGAGAGGCTACTCAGAAAAGAGAATTGACAGCTCAGCTAGGGCAGGGAAAGCAGAGTTGGAAAGGAGAAGAGGGCTAAATGCATTTTAGAGAATGAACCAACAGTACCAGGTGACCATTTGAATGAAGGAGGGTAAAAATGATTAGATCAAAGGTGATGTGATTTCCCAAACTTGTGTGATGAGGTAGATGCTACATATCTAGAACCATAGGTGAAGAACCAGCATTAGAAAAAATAATCTCTATGAAATAAATTCAAATGGGAATAAATGAAAATCTGATAAAGCAGCATAACATCATTATGGAGATGATTGACAGGTAATAATTGCAATCCAGCCCTTGGAGGCCAGGAAAAGAACCCTTGCCCTAGAACCTACAATTTGGAGGGCTCAACCTTGTCCCTATTCTGGATATGCTTCCTCTTGGGGGAAAAGGAATCCACAGGTCCAAGGGGGATATTTCCTGGAGTCCACTTTCTATTGCTATATCTGCTCTGGGTCCCTCAGACCCTGGATATCATGGCCAAATCGCCCCAAGTCCACTTCTGGGATCAGCACAGTTTGCTTCATTGGGTCCATCTTCTGATGTGCCCTCTTTGGGCCCAAAGGGCTTTGATTCAGTCTGCACCTGAGGTTTTGGGTTTCACATATCAGGGATCTACATATCCACACATGAGGCTCCACGTGAGGCTGGATAGAGACAGAGGGGAAAGAGAAAGGGAGAGGAGACAGATCTGGGGTGGTTCTCCCTTTTGTTATGCTCTTGGAAGAAAATCTGAGCAATTTAAATCTGAACCCAGACTTTCAGATATTTAGGGATGCATGTTTGTCAGGTGAGAAGAATCGACTATATTCAACATGGGGCATCTGTTATGGTATCAGCCCTGGAGACAGAGACTCAAGTGTAATCAGCATAGAGGTGTTCACCAACACTGACACCATCGATATGTGGGAGAAGGTCTCCTTTGGACCAAGGGCAGATGGAGAAATCATGGAGGATTGGACATGGGACAGGCAGAGAGAGAGGACTCAGCCAATGGGACTCAAGAGATTCGTAAGGTGAGCAGTCGATAAAAAAGTACACTCACGAAAGCCAGGGGAGACTTTCAAAATTAGCAGAATTCTTAATAATATCTTTTTAGAGAGATCAGGCTACGAGAGAACTGAGCTGTGACCGATAGATTCCAAATGACCTGTTAAATAATTGTCGCCATCATATTTTATGGGGGGTCAGAAGGTCTTAAGGGTGAGATATGAGAAAGTACAGTTTTTAGGTGATGACTATTTTCCTGAAAAATTTAGTAGTGATGGAAAGAAAAGATGGACAAGCTTGTATCAGTATTGTAGCCAATGGCACAGAAGACATGAAAGATGCAGGAGAGAGCAGGTCGCCAACGGAGAGGGTATCACAACCCTTGGGAAGGAGCAGTATCCATAAACTGGGTTAAAGTGGGGAGCAGAGTTTGCCTAAAATGTAGGCACCACCAGTATGTTTGAAAGGGAATAAGTGATAAACAT
This sequence comes from Cynopterus sphinx, assembly GCA_030015415.1. NCBI lineage: Eukaryota > Metazoa > Chordata > Mammalia > Chiroptera > Pteropodidae > Cynopterus > Cynopterus sphinx. Next base: position 51,456,693 of record CM057389.1, on the reverse strand, counting down.
TGAGAGAGCCTGCACCTATGACATACACACCTTAAAGATGCTCCAGACACCGAGATGAAGCAGATATCATAATAAAGTCACACATTGTTTTGTGTTCTCAGTGTGTATAAAAATTATGTTTATACTGCTCTGGAGTCTGTTAAGTATGTAATAGCATCATGTCTATAAAAGAACCTTCCCTGATTTAAAAAATAGTTATTGCTAAAAACAATAACCGTCATCTGAGCTTTTACTAAGCCATAATCCTTTTGCTGGTGGTTGGCGTCGCCTTGATGTCGATGGCTGCTGACTGACCGGGATGGTGGTTACTGAAGGCCAAGGTAGCTGTGGCCATTTCTTAAAATAAGATAATGCTGAAGTTTGAGGCATTGGTTGACTTGACAATCTCTCTGTAGCAGTTGATGTTGGTCGGTAGCATCTTAACCAAAGTAGAACTTCTTTCGAACCCTGCTGCTGCTTTGTAAACTGAGTAATTTATGTCATATTCTAAATTTATTGTCATTATTTCAATAGTCTTCAGACATCTTTACCAGGAGTGCATTCCATCTCAAGAAACTTTGTTGTTTGCTCATCCATAATGAGCAGCGCCTCATCCATTAAAGTTTTATCACAAGGTTGGGGCGATGGTCACACCTTCAGGCTCCACTTTGAATTCTAGTTCTCCTGCTATTGCTACCACATCTGTAGTCCCTTCCTCCACTGAGGTCCTGAACCCCTCAAAGCCATCCACGAGGGTTGGAGTCAACTTCTCCCAAATTCCTGTTAATGTTGACACTTTGACCTCTTCCCATGAATCATGAATGTTCTTAATGACATCTAGGATGGTGAATCCTTTTCAGAAGGTTTTTCATTGACTTTGCCCAGATCTATCAGAGGAATCACTACAATGGGATTCATTTCCCCAAGAAAAAAATAAATAAATAAAAAGACTCACCTCTCAACTTTCAATCTACTCCTTAAATCTAGAAAGATCTAAACATGACTTAATTCTAGCTGTCAATCTCGAGAACCGCTCCAGAAAAAGAAAAGAAAACTTAAAAACGGCCTCTGCACCTTCCTTGATTTCATAGCAGAGATGAGTTTCAGCCCATCCTGTTTCCATTCTAGTCCTCCAGGCCCCGCTGGTCTGGGGAAATCGTTTCTGACAGAGGGACGAAAACAAATGGGAACTTGCTGCATTTTGCTGATGTGCAGGCGAGATCTTTCCCAGAATTTCCTTTTGGCAAAAGCAGGTCTCTCAATTTACATAAAAGTGACCGTGTTTTTCCTTTCACTCTACCCTTTTGATTTACATTCTTCCTTGTTGACTCACTTCTTCCTGGCGTGTTAAAAATCACCGCTCTGATTCCAGGATGACTGCGAGTCCTTTCTGGCTCTGGACTTCGGGCCATGCTTCTTGGTGACCACTCTCTCTTTCTAATCCAGCTGCATCACCACCATGACTGGCCCGAGGAGGGGGGCTCATTCTGGGGTGGTCCCTGCAGATCTAGGCTCTCTGCACGTCAGGGAAGTAAAAACATATGTATGGCACAAGACCTGGAAGGGTATTTTAGTGCCTAAAATATTAAAAAATGGTGCTATTTTGTTAAAAAAGTTAAATATATTAAAGTTTTAGCATATGGGATAGTAAAATGCCATTTTTTTCAGCATAGTAAATAACAATGGTTTGAGGAAGATTTGCAAACAAAATAAATGCAGTAAATAGTTGTGCATTTAAACGAATGAAAGAAGGCAGAAAACAATAATGAAAGGACCACAGGTTTGGGAACTGGATAGAAGTATCTCTGCTGTGAATGCAAGTTCTGTAACATACTTGTCTTTGACCTTGGACTTAATCCTTAATGTTTCTGAGACCCAAGGGGTTTTTGCTGTTGTTTCACTCTGGGAATGGGGATGGCGACACCTAACTCACAAGGCAGTCGTCATAAGGCAGGAAACAAAATATCCCTGACCGTTCACTGTCCTGTGTGGCTGTTGGTGGCGGGAACTATGGCTTCTCACTTTGTGTCTCCCACGCTCGGCACAGCGGTCACCTGGTAGACACACAATAGACGTATGCTGAATCCCTGAACATGGACAGCAGTGTGAATAATTTAGAATAACAACAGGTCATGGGATTAATGTGTTCCTAGTGGAGGAAGCTCATATGTGGCTTTCCACGGAATGAGATTTACATGATTCATGGGTAGCCGAAATTTACAATCACAGGGCAGGCCATGGGAACACACAAGTTGGGCAGAAAGCCACCCAAGGCCTTGCTGAGCAATTAAGGGGTGACTGGCCTGAGATGAATAACTCTTATAAAAATAAATAGAGGTCGATGACAATGCTAGTCCCTTGAGACTCATTCTTATTTTTTTTCTTTTTCCTTTTTCACAATGGAATCAATGGATCTAGGCTGTCATCATTCAATATCATACCGCATTAGAAGCTCATCTTACATCATGAACCTCTTTGGGCATATGCAAATATAGTGAGTCTATTTGGGAGGGCAGTTTGGCAATTTGGGGGTTTGATTTTTATCCCATGAAACACCTGATCCCAGAGTCTGGGTAAAAATAAAAACTAGAATTGGGCACAGATTAATTGGAATGGTGGCTTTGAGTTATACCGTCTAATTCCCACAGTTCTTATAACAGGCTATTAAGTTATTTGGAACCCTGTACTGAGAATGCCTTTGAGCTAAAACTTGGAGATCTTTTAATAAGTAAAGATGGTAACTCAAAGAGTAAGACAAACAACGTTTCCAGTGATCAGGAAAAGACTCATCTTGAAAATAATATATGGGTTATTATTAGTATTAGTTTTAATGTACTTTTTACAGCCAATACGACTTGCTGTGGTTGCATTCAACCCAAAATGACTCAATCAAATTAAAATAAAGCACTTGTTGTAAAAAAGCATATTTAAACCTTCAACTACAAGGGTTTCTTTTAGCCTTTAATGGCTTTCTTCAGCGACGCCAGGTACACCAGGGGATACATATGAATCACTCTTAATTTGTACTGATCTATTTATATCGCTTTTCCTTCTTTAAATAAGCAATATAACGATGGTCGGGTTTTTGAGAAACCTGATGTTTTGTTCTTATTAATTTTGCAACAGTTTAAGAAATTCATCGTATATATGATTTTGGAGTGCCTATGAGTTAGAAAGTAATTAAAGATTTGCGATGGCAAACATTTTGGTACCTGATAACATAAACCCAAGGCATTGAAGAACTTAGCTTTTTTATTTTATAGAAATAAATATAATAAAAAAGAGAATCAGATCACAGTTTTTTTTTAAAAAAGAAAATAGGACAACTTGATTATATATAATTAAGTCAATCCATTAGCTACATTATAATAACTAGCGCATTAAGAAAAGTGTTGATAAATAATTGAGTATAGAGGCACTCAATGTTAAACACTGCATTGTTTTAATCGAGGTGTCAACTTCAGTCATGAAGATAGATGACAATGGGTCAAGAATCTGGGGCAAAGCAAGCTGAAAAGGTTCAAGGGACAGAGAGGGTAGAAAGCAGAGGAGTAGGTAACAAAGAGATGACTCAGTGGTGAAGGCATAGGACCACGTGTTGCACATTTTGAAGTCACAGGGTTAGGGGAGACCTACCCAACCTGAACTGGCTTTGTGTGAGTGCAAAGGAACATTTTTTTATTGCGTTAAAGCCACTTAAATAACAGGAATGGGTTAGCTTATTTCTGATTTAATGACCCCTACTGGGTCCTAATGTGTTGTTTGAAAATCACCCTTTCAAACAATGCTAGAGTTTGCCTAAGGTAATGGGATGCTTGCCATGAAAACAGATGCACCGACTCATATTCTTAAAGACTTTGGAGCTGTGGTTCAGACTGATCCCAATTAGCGATTCCATTACCTTCTTAGGGAGCTAAAATCCTACCCCAGTCTTCTCGTCAACAGCTAATGATGAAAACCAGCTCTAGAGACTTGTGTCTTTCAAAATGAGGCTAATACCATGAAAACATCACCTATATGACATGCTCCCTAGAAAGGACCAAAGCAACAAGACACCGATTTTGAAATGATCGTGTTTCTTTTCTTCGATCTATTGGCTTTCATTTTTACACAGTCTGCTTCAAGCCAGGCTTCCCAACCTGTCACCCACAGCTCCCTGGCGTGGTCTGGCTGTGGCACGTCCCTAGGAGCTGTGACCTGTCAGCTGTTCTTCCTCCATGAGGCCTGAATCCTCTGGGAGAAATGCAAAATCAGTTGGGTGTTGACCTGTCAATTAACTCAAATACTTCATCTTCCTCTGAGAGAGGTTTTCATTCTCTATATGTGTCATCATGTAGAAGACCTTTGCTCCCTGTGTTTGTGACAGCATGGAACTGTTTTATGAAACTCTGAAATGGTTCTCAACGCGAAGAATGTTGGTGGTCAGTGTAGCAGCCTCACCCTTTTAGCTGTTTTTGATTCTTTTTTTTTCTTTTCTTTTTTTTTATAAGTACTATGTTGATCAAGAGAAGGTTTCCATCCTTTCTGAAAATTTGGGCAGTCTGGACATCCTAGTGAATCCTAGGTTCAGATTTGTCTTAGCCCTCCCTCCTAACTGTGGGCTTCAAATTATCTTAAACCCTTAGGAGATTTTTTGTTTATCCTGTTTCTATTTGAGCTGTCAAGACAGTGACATGACAAGGATCCAAGTAAGTTTTTTTGCTGATAAAAACTTTTATTTTTTTCATTAAACCATTGTTGTATTTCAACAAAGCATATGAGGAGCAAATTAAAAACAGATTCAGACCTAACTTCTTCACAGGTCATAATCCTCTGATGTTACTTAGTTTGAGGAAAAAATGATTAGTAAATGTTTTTGCCAACATAGTTAAAAGCTCTTATGTGAAGATTCCATATTCTGTGGACTTGCAGCACAGGAAGAGCAGTTTTTGCAGCAAGAAAGCATGTAAAAATCACCAAGTTCTAAAATAAAATGAAATAGCAAGAATTGACAAAGATGTGAAGACGTGGAACCCTCAGATACTCTGGTAGATGGTTAAATGGTGCAGCCACTTCAGAAAACTGTCTAACAGTTTCTCAAATGTTAAATACAGAGATACAATATGACACAGTAACTCTGCACCTGGTTTATACTGACGAGCGTGAAAACATATGCTCACCCAAAAACTTGTACACGAGTGTTCCAGCAGCATTATTCATAATAGCTAAAAGATAGAAACAGTCTAAATGTTTACCGACTGATGATGGAATTGATAAAATTAGTATATCCATTCATGGATATAATTTAGGAATAAAAGTAAATTAAGTAACTGACATATGCTATGAAATGGATGAACGTTCAAAATATTTGCTAATTAAATCTGTTGCAAAAGATCACATGTTATATGATTCCATCTTTAAGAAATATCCCAAATAGGAAAATTTATATAGAAAAGAAGATCAATGGTTGCCTAGGGTAGGGTGAGGTGGGGATACACCTTGGAGGGAATTGAGGAGTGACTACTGATGGGTACAGGTTTCTCTTGGGGTGAGATAAAAAGTTCTAAATTTGATTGTGTTGACAGTTGCACAACTGTCTGAGAAAAAAATCATAAATTTCTAGCTAACAAACAAAGGTACAAAAATTTACTGCTCAGCTATGATATTGCCATTTACAAGGCAAAGTTTGCTGAAAGTGGAAGTGACACCATTATGTCAGATATTCAAAGGAAAAAACAGGCAGAAATCATGGTAAAATTTAAAGTGCTGTTCTGAGGGGATTTATTTTAGCCATAATAACTTAATTGGTACTATTAGTTCCTACCTTGATTATAAAGTGTGATTATTGCTCAAGGCCACTGACAACTGCCACAAGCTAGAAGCAAAGAAGATGAGGTTATTATAGCCATGATGGCTACTGACACTTGGGAAGAAGTAAGAAGCATGGGATTACGAAAGAGCAGGAATCTGCTAAAGTGAGCAACCAGGCCAATGGACAGTGTTTTGCAAAAGGAGGACAGAATCCAAGACTCGAGTTGATATTGTTTCTTTCCATAAAGGGGAAATCGTCAAAGAAGCTTTAAAGCAGTTGAGAGACCTGATTAATTTGAAATTAAAGGGGAATCCTTATTGTAAAAGATGGATCGAAAGGCCAGACTGGAGGCAGGAAGTCAGAGATAACAGCTTAAAACTCAGGCAGGGATGTGGAAATGAAGAGCAGTGAGGAGAAAGCATAGGTGAGAACGAGCACACAGAATGACCAGAGCTAGAGGGTGACACAAAATCAAGGAATGAGCTCAAATTTCCTTTCGTGGCGATATAATTAGAAGAACACAGTAAAGATGCAGGTTTAGAAATAATGACAATCAATTCAGTTTGAAATCTGTTCTGTTAGAATTTTTGGTTTCCCAGTTTATGATGGACTTTGAAACCGAGGTCAGAGTTCGACTTTGATGCAGGAGTAAGACAAGGGCTGATGAAGAGCAAATTATGGAATAATAAGAATAGTGTTAGAGTTTAATTTATTATATAGCCATGTATAACTTTTAAAAAGAAAAAAAAATGATAAGGAAAAATCCACCTTTGAGAAGCTAGTCATGGAGGCATGGTGATAGCAAGAGAGAAATTTAGTGAAGGACCCCTCCGAGATTTGACATCATGTCATGGAAGGAACACAAACCCCCCATCCTAGATACCATCTGTGTCTAAATAATAAGATGGGAACTTCTCCAGATAAATTAAGTCCTGCAGGTGAAAAGCTTGGCAGGGCAACCTAATGGGCCGTTATCTTCGTGAACATCCTAAAAGACACCTCCTCCTAAGAGTGGCTGTCTTAGCAGGGCAGTGTGGCCTGATTCTCACTCCCATTTGCCCCTCTGACTCAGCTTCCCCTTGCAGTGTGGGTGTTGGTGCCCAAGGGAGGGTAGATAGGCCTGGTGGCCTTTGGCTAGATAAGAAAAAAGGAAGAGATCCATGTTTTATTAGATAAAAGTAGATAAGACTCCTTTGGGGAAGGAAGATCAGACTTTTTCTAAGCATTTACAGGGCAGAATTAGGAACAGCAGACAACTATTTTGAAGTGGCAGGTAAATGTTTTAAGTAAATAAAACGGCTCAAAAGGATGACCGACTTTCTTGGGAGATGGTGAATTCAGCCGTTGGAAGTAATACAATGGAATCTGGACTCCTAATTGATAAATATTTTGTAGAAAAAGTCTAAAGATCTTTTCGAGCCTGTGATTTGAGGATTTCTTGCCAAATGAGTGTGATGGCCAGAAGACTATGATCAGCATGACCTGATTATAAATAAATGTATGAGTGTGATGTATCTACATATAACTTAAGAATGTAAGAATAATAAATATCAAAGATTTTGCCTTCATTTAATTTCAACTTCATTAGCCAACTAATTTAAGGGAAATATACTTTTTTATGTAAGTTGATTAAAAATTAAGTTTTTGTTGTTGTTGTTGCTGCTGTTATTTTGTTTTTTCCAAATACTTCAGCAGGGAGAACATAGAAAATGGAAAAACAGGTGACTGGGGATGAAGAGGAACCCAAGCCAGCAGGTTAGTTACACAGCAAATGTTGCTTCTGTCTCCTCAAAGAACAGGGGAAGAAAAATCTACTTTTCTGGTTCAGAAGGTTGCTGCCCATATTGGAACATATCTTACCTTCCAACTCAGGGCCCTCGCTGGAGGTGAGAAACGGGTTCTGAGAGATCAGAGTGTCTAAGAGCTAGTGTTTTCAGCCCAGTAGGACACTGGGGCTAGCAGCCTTGTATAGCAATACCCATTTCTAGTGACAGCAGAGTAATCAGAATCATAAGAAACGGAGGGAAATAAACCTTTGAAAGGTCAGTGGTGCTGTAAATTTATGAACTCAGACTCAAGGCCTTATCATTAAAAAAAATGGTTCTCATTTAATTTATGAGAAATCCTTTCATCAGTATTCATTCACAGAATGCCTGTCATGTGACAGGCACTTAAGATCTGAATAATTAACCAACTAACTAAGACTATATTTCAATCCAAATGGCTTTATTAAGTGACTAGAACTGTGCATCTTTATGGTGTATCAACTGTGTATTGGATTTAGGATACTATCATTGCTACTTAATTAAAAGGACTTCAAGCCAACGTGCAGAAGGAAAGTCAAAATAATATTTGCTCTGCCTCACATGGCAACCTTTCACAGTTTGTTGCCATTTGGCACCAGTATAAGCTAAAATCAGATTCAGTACCTATGGCTGTGTAACAAATTACCTCTTGAAGACAGGGCCCCGTTTGCAGGTTCGCAGAGTTGAAAACACATGTGGTATCTAAACGGTGCTGACTCTTGAAGCACTCATTGCATCAGCCCTTGCTGTTTTCCTTATAGACAAGAAGAAATCCTCCATCCTCTCTGGCCAGGGTTCGTCCCTCAGGGCCCAGAGCAGAGCTGCACATGCCTATGACTAAGAGGAATCTTTCTGAGAACTTTTCCTGTATCTTCTGCTGGAAGCCCCTCCATCACGGGGGGTGTGGGTTAATTTCACATGTCCATTTGGGGCCCAGACAGTTGGTCAAACATTATTCTGGTATTTCTGAGTGTGTTTTGGATGAGACTGACATTTCAAAAGGAAGGCGGTGAGCAAAGCAGATTGCTCTCCCTAGTGCAGGTGGGCCTCATCAATCAGTTGAAGGCCTCAATAGGACGAAAAGACCAGCCTTCCCCCCGAGCAAGGGAGAACTCTCCAGCCTGCTGGCTTCAGACTGGAACTGCAGCAATGCTCTCCTGGGGCTCCGGCCTGCTCCCCTGCTGTGCACCTTTTGGACTTTGCACCCTCCATGATCATGCGAGCGCGGAGACACCTGACCAAGGGATGAGTCGCCTGCAGGTAGAATATCATGAGATTTCATCATTCTACTCAGAATGGCATGCAACTTAAAACTTATGAATTGCTTATTTCTATAACTTTCCATTTAATGTGTTTGGACTACTATTGAGCATGGGTAAGCAAAGCAGCCGAGGATGCCTCTCCTGCTGGCCCGGGGAAGCAGGGTCTCCACTCGAGATGACCAGCTCACTCTTTCTTCTCGAAATGACGCCTCGTGTTCTGAGCCTGCTGGTGTGGTGCTTACACACAGACCGTTGTTCTCACCAGCCCCCTTCCCACAGTGGTTACTAGTTTTCAGGAAAAAGCTCCTTATGGGCTTAAAATATGTCTTCTGATTGCCCTGCCTTTTCCTCTGGGGTCTCTCCTAGGCCAGGGTCTGGTACACTGCGGGTCCTCAATGATCCTCTGCTAAATGACCGTTCATTTGACTTGGGTGCGAATGGCTCATGTGTGAAATCTCAAGAGTATTTTCTCTTTCTCATTTCAATGTCCTTCTTTCATTTTACCTGCAGATGTCCTACATAGCTATCAAGACTGAACCCAAATGTCACTTTCCCTAGCAGGCTTTCTCCAGGTCCCCGATGGGATAATTAGTCACTTCTAGATGCTCTCCCAGCATTTATCTATTTACTCTCACCATGCTTTTCTGAAGTAGAGTTTGATATCTTATTTATCTTTGGATTCCTGGGGATCCACATACTTATGTGTTCGAAAATCCTTTGTCTGAAATAAAAGGGGGAGAGGGAGGCTACATGTAATCATTCCTGTGACTTTAAGTTCTGCATGAAGGAGAAGACAGACTGAAAAGTACTTGAAGCAAAGTGAGAAACACGAGGCGATGTGCAATAATTGGGATGGGAGATGGGATAGGTTTGAATTGGGGGCTCCACAGTTCATGGGCCTATCCAAGGGGCCAATTCTCCCTTTCTTTGGTGGCTTCTAGTCTCTGCCTGGTGCCATCAGGGAGCCACTAGAGGTGGCAGCACTTGCATGTAACCCTCCACAGACGACAGAATTCCAGCCACCACTGCAGACTCCTGGGCAGGGATTTATTCTTCTCCAAACCCACTCGCAGTCCTGTGTGTACGAATAGTCCTGCTGAGACAAGTCCACGGTCATCCTTATGTAACTCATTAAAGGAAATATGTGGGTAACCAGAGCTGCAGAGGAAGGTGGAGGGGCAAATAAGGACCAGCTTCAGAATCTAGTGGGTTATCTTGAAAATCTGTCACTTCGCCCTTGCAATACCCCATAACTTCGCGTTATTAGTAAATTCAATTATCATGCTTTTGATTCAGCCTCTCAATCCAGCGAGTGAGGTGTTTTTTAAAAGACTGGGCTTTAATTTCCTAGGGCTTTTAGGAGACATTTAACCTCTTTCTTGTCAGCATTTCTGAGAAATTTTCATTTAGCATATACAGCCTTAGACCACCACTGAATCTGCAGGCATTTCTCCCCTTTTAACTCCATTTTTTGGATTTAAATGCCCATTTTCCTTTAGTCAACTTTGAAACACTGGACAAAACCACAAATGTCAGTGGAGGTAATTTTCCCAAGAATCGCCCTCAGCAGTTGACAGAAAGATGGACAGTTCTGTTTTCCACAGCCCCCTACACCCTTCTTCCACCATGGAGTTGAAAAGAGTGAAAATAAACATTAATAAGACAAAACTAGACTTGGTAAAATTTCGTTTCTCTTAATATTTCTAGTTTGACTTGGGGAAAAGGAGTGAGTGTTATTATTTTCCTAAATCAAGTCATCTGTGGGCTTTGAATTTTCTACCAGCTGTGGGATCAGCCAATGCAGGAAAAAAACAAATGGGAGACTATTACTTAATTTTTTAAAAAATTAAACGGATGAGACAGCAAATGATATTCAGTCCGAGTAAAGAGACTAAGTAAGCACAGACCTTAAAAAAAAAAAAAAAAAAAATCCTTACATTCTTTCCTTGCATTGAGATTGTGTGATTTGGGTCCACAATTCATGGAGATTGGAAATTACAGAACATCTGCAATGAAATTGGTTTTCTGTGGAAAACTGATGAATCACTTACTGCCAATGACTAGAAGGAAGAACACTTGTTTATACCCGTATGTAATGAATTTTTATGAGGTAAAGTTTGCTGTTTATAAAAAATACACTTTCAGCTGCTGTAGATGTAAAATAATAGAATTCAGATTTCAGAGCAATGCATTACTGCAAAGACAGTAATATTATCTGCTTACAAAACACCAAAACAGGGCTATTACTTCTATAATAGAATTAAAAAAAAAATCTCATCTACCCAGTTGGGTTCTAGAAGAAAAAGTATTTAAAGAGACAAAGCTGAAACTGACAGCTCCAAAATTGCATGTATTTTCAAAAAAAAAAAAAAGTTATTCTCTCTTATTATGCTCCTGAATTCCAACTGCGTTTTCCCTCAAAGCAAGAATGCCGCAGAACATTTTAAATTAAAAATGGCACCCCTAAGACACACTACGAAGACAAATCAGGGGTGCTGACCTCTCCAGGCTGTCACAAAAATGCCTGTGGGAGTCTTCTACGATGCTATGGGTTGCTCTGTTCAATATTGGGGGGAGCCCTTCTATCAAACCCCAAACTCGTTTCTCCAACTAAGCGTCTGAATTATGCCAGTCACTGTTTTTGGCTATAGTGACACCAAAAAGAAAATAAGAGAGAGAAAGCAAGCTAGCTGTAGTCTCTGTTCTCATGGAGCTCACAACCTATTTTGCCATTTGAGCAAATAAAACTAAAGAATAACCTAGTAGGTTTGAGAAGGACACTAAGGATCACCACATACAGTAGTGCATGGGGGTTCTTGCTTTCAAAGAATTTATTTGCCCTTTGCATTTGGTCTGGCGTTAAGCCTTTTTAAAGCAACTAACCACAGTGTAGTATTTTATAATTTTGGTCGATTGAAAAAGCACTTGAATTGGTGTGGATTTTAAAGAATAGACGCTGTCAGAAGAGGATGCTATTTCCTGATGGGTGAGACGTTTACGGGGGACCAGGCCGCACCCCTCGGAACAGTAAAGCCTCTGGCTCCTCCGATTCTGAATTGTGACTATTTAGATAAAGTCTCAGCTGAAGTTCAAGTTTGCATTAAGTCTTATTGGCAACCAAACCATAAAATACCTCAGAAATGTCAGCATTTTTGCGACCACATCTGGAAAAAATACAAAATCCTGGGTCAGACCCTGTGTCTTGATCTCTAGTTCAGAAAATACTGGTATCTTATACGTTTAGGTGAACTGATTATACAAAGTATTTGTGTCAATTGCTTTGATCTGGTGTACTCGTTCTAGGTATTTTATTTTAAAGTTAACTAAACTACATTTACAAATACTGCACGAGTACTTTTTGAAGGTGTGGTTTCTTTCTGATGCCTCCATGCATCTGAGTGGTTAAAAAAAATGTATCTGCTATATGGAGTCAGACTTAATATGTAATTTGAACTGTATGAAATAATTCAGACTTTTTCAATAGTTGTGGTTGGCCATAAAGGCAGGCTTTATTGTGATGCAAAATAGGTACTCTCTGGTTTTTAGCATCTTACAGCTAGCTCCCAAGTTCATATACCTGAGACTTGTTTACTAACTATGCAGATGTTTACTCTGAATTGAACTGAAACAAAATTGGCCACAAGACTTTAGAGAGACAAATAACCTGTTTTGGTGTAATTCAAAAGTATGACATGCTCGTTGTAAAAAACTTGAGGAATATAGAAATGTATAAAAAAAAATCAAAAAGTTGGATTACCCAGAGACATTTTATTAAATATAAACATATGCCTGTTTACCTCATAGTTGAGATCATATAGTATGGAATAGCCTACTTCTTTTAAATATTGTATTGAGCACTTCTGCATGTAATTAAAATTATTCAGATATATTTTTGCATAACATCATTTTCCATGGCATTTATATAACATTCTTAAGTCAATTAAATAGCTGTCCTACTTTGTTTCTTCCCCTATTGTTGAGCAATACCTTGTTGCTTCCTATCTTTATTACAGACAGTGCCATACTGAACCCTCCAGTAAATCTACATCCACATTCTCACCATCTCCTTGAGATGAGGTCTTAAGGTCAATAGATACAAACATGTCCACACCCTTCTGCTTTTAAAATCAGCTTAACTAAGCAGATTTATGTTTTACTGTCTTTGGGGATTTCAGCAAAGGAAGGAGGGGACACTGTTGATGAAGACACCTTAGCCTGAGAAGGTCCTGAGAAGGAAAGTGACCCACGTGCTGGGTTCTGTATCACGTTTCCTGCCCCGGAAGGGACCTGGTTCCACCTCCTTGGACCTGTTTTCATTGCCAAGACGACAGCTCCAGGCGGGACTCTGCGAAGGCCGCCGTGCAAAATGGTGCTCACTTGGATTTTGTAGATGACATTTTGAAACCATAAGCTTTTTCTCAAACATTTTAGAAGAAAATCAGAGACAACCTAGAAACCTGAAAGCATAGTGTGTTGTTTCATGATTTATGTGCTCTTTGAAGGAAAAAAAAGCAGACATAAAAGTGAAATCCTTGCTGGCTCGCTTGTGAACAGCACACTGCGCATCCGGTTTCTCTGCAGCCGCCGTCGAGAGCCAGTTCTACAGATAATACGGTCGATTTGTGGCCTAAAAAGTACATTTGGAATCGTTCTGTTGAAATACCTTTTCTTAACATAGGAACACTTCACTTGTGAGTGCTGTTAGGAAAAACAGCTTTTTGTTAAAAGCAAATGTCCCAAATGAACCCGTTTTTGCCCTTAATTGCCAACTCATTTCGAAGGCTTCCTTGAGTGTATCCATGCCCCTGCCTTCTTAACCAAATGGTATAAACTGATGATCTGAAATCACTTTTAAACCACAATTACTGTCCCGTTAGTCCTCAGAGCCTGGGTGTCCCTACTCTAAATGTTAGCAGATGACAGTTTTCTTTTTTTAGCTTTTAGTTGATAGCAAGTTTTATTATTTCTTATTACTGTAAACACACCTGCTTTTCCCAGTTTTCTGGCCCCTCTTACCTGTTATTTTTAACTGGCTGGTGACAGTTCACCAAAACTCTATTCCCAGTGAAGTGGCCTATGGTCAGGGACTGGAGGGAGGGGCTGGCTCATGAGTAGAGCTTTGCTGGTGTGTCACCTGCCAAGTATGCTCATGAGCAAGGAAAACCAAAAAAGAGCAACTGTACAGAAAAACAATGGGGAGAGAGCACTAAAGCCACCTGGCCCTGTCGCCCAGCCATGGGGAGGGGGCGCTTGGACTCTGCTGAATGTTTGGGTAGAGGCTCAGAGTCCAGGGGGGCAGAAGGCCGGCAGGACACACGTCTTCAGCTTCCAGTGACATTATTCTGCCTGAGGACGGGGCCTACCAAGCTCCTCATGAACCGGCTCCAGAGCAAAGCTCAGAATTACAACCTGGCCACCGGATCATCAGATTTAAAATGCCAGAGGCCTCATCACTGTGAGACTACGAGGCTGTAACACCATCTCCGAAAATAAATGCACACTCATCCCAGAGACTCCAAAATCGTTCACTTTTAGTCTGACCTTTTTCTACGAAGTAGCAAAATGAGGGAACATTCTTAGTAGTCATCTGACGAGACTGTCCATTATTCTGGACAATAAAGGCTGAATGCAATAATTAAGAAAAATACAGAATAGATTTAGACTCACGTGCATTCCCGTGATTAGGATTTAGTCACGCCTGGCAAGGGACAGAGACAGAGGAGCACAGGTCCTCAGAGAAACCTAAGTGGTGTACTCAGGATGACTCATATTAAGAATTTCAACATAATACAGTTTTCCTTAGAAGGAACACTTTTACTTTCTAAATGGCATTCACTTCGGACACCTCAGTCCCCGATTTCAGAGCCTGCACGCCACGTGCCTCTGTGCCACACACAGGACACGTGAAGGACATGTCAAATAAAAAGCTGCTCTTCACGCAGTAGTAGCAGAAGACGTGCTCGCACCCTATGGTGTGGGGCATGGTTGGCCACTCCCCGCACAGGGGGCACTGCCTGCCTCGGGTGGCTGTCGTGCTGTCGCCATTAGGGGCACCGGGAAGAGGCCTGCGCCAGGAAGAGAACCTGGCTTTCAGCTTTTGGATATTGATGAGGGGTAAGAGAAAGATGAGAAACTCAGCGAAACCATGCCAGAGGAGCTCCCTATTCATGTACTCGAAGCCGACCTCACGCGGGCCCTGGGGCCTACAGAACACTGACCGGATGCCCAGGAGACGCTCTGTCAAGGTGGCAAACTTGCCCCTTCGGAGGAACATCAAGAAATTAATCAACCCGCCTAACTTCAAAAGTCCGATCGCAACATTCACACACTGTTTGGCTTTTCCGAAGGATGCTAAGTGATGGTTCCGAAGTAAGTCATAGCATCGCTCCTCCAGCCACTGCCCCCCAATGGTGCACACGGCGTACCAGACCTTCTGGTTCGTGCTCGGTGGCTGGTACCTGGGGTTCGTGGCAAAGTCATTTTTGTACCGAATGTTTAAAACGGACTGTCCCACAGTGGCATTTTTAGAGTAAATGGTGAATCTCCACAAGAAAAGCCACAGGATCGCTTTCACCTCTGGTTCAAAGCGGGCGAAGAGCCCGGGCTTAAAGCCGTGGAAGCACTGGGTGAACTGGGCCCACACCAGCTGCTCCAGGGCCTTGTTGAGTTCAAGTGCATCCAGCTGGCTTATCCTCAGCACCCTGTGCGCACCTCTCGTCGTCTCTTCTGCAGAGGCCATGTCTTCTCCCAAGGTCTCTAGGAAAAAGGACAATCAGCAAACATCAGACAGCGGCGATCTTGTGCCATCTGCTCAGCCTACACCTGGAAAATGGTGACACACGAGTGACACGGCACACCCAGAGGAGGGGCCTTTCAGTAGAGTGAAACGGCACAGTACACAGTCACTTCTCACTCGGAACTTCTTTCTCTTCTCTTCTCTCTCTCCCTCTTTCCTCCCCACCTCCCTCCCTCCCTCCCCTTCTTTCTTTTCGGCCCTCCTCATCAAAGGAATAACAGGTTTTAGCAAGTTGCATCCTACTGCCACAGTTGCACCCCCATGTGATCCTCCTTGGACAGATATTGTAGTAGGGAGACAATGAAACTCTGAAGCTGACAATTCTGAGGCTGACGAGCCACATGACCAACGGAGAAACGCAGGAGCTTAATACATACAATAAACCTCATGGCACATGCAACGGGCGGACGTCAAGACCTCACAGTTTATTTCTGGTACTTCTACTGCCCCCAAAGGTGTATTTTTCACCCAGTCGCTGACTCTCCTCTGTATTTATAAGGGACAATAGGAGAAACACATAATGAATGACCAGTGTTTATTATTCTATCACGTGACTGCAGAAATACTAGCACAAGGCAACATGAATGCAGAAATGTCTTTATTAATAAAAAGGAACACTCCTACACTTTCCAAGAAAACTATGATGTAAAAATATATCCTAAGATCATTTCACAAATACACTAAGGAAACAAATTTGTGCTACAGAGACAAAAGTTTTTTAAAAATAAAATTTAAGAAATTTTTATTTTAAAATTTTAAAAAGCAAGCCACAGAGGCAGGGTCCGCTGGCGCTCACTGCCACCTCCGGCCCTGCGGTCTCGCATGAGCCATCTCACCTGATCTCTGTCTCGGTATCTGCACTTCCAAAGTGAGGACCAGAGACAAAATGACCTCTGAGCCCTTTCAAATTCTATTACTCTAAGGTTTATACTAAAAAGATGTTAAATGCAATCTGTTAGAAGGTAAAAGGACTGGAAAGTGTATCCTAAAATCAAGTTGTCCTTCTTGAAACTGGAATATCTGTGACAGTCCGAGTTTTTCAAGAGGGGAGGTTTAAAATCCCCAAGGCACCTAGATGACTTAGTGGCAGAAGACTACACGGAAACCAGAACGACTACTGAAGAGCAGGCTAAGCGCTCTCAGTGCTTCTCACCGTGAGTGCCGGCACCTTCTGGGCCGGTGTCCCCTTCCTCCCCTGCCTGCAGCCCCCTCAGGACATCACGGCCCACAGCAGGTGCTTTTGGCTCTAGGTCCCTCGCCTCACACCAGCCAGGAGCTGCAGGGGAGAAAGAAGGGGGTCAGGACAGCGTTCTCCTTCCTCCCTCCACAAAGCTAATTAGTCCCCAGGGTCCGCGCTTGGTCGAACATATTTCTCTAAGTCATGCACGACCCCGTGCCCCGCAAGCCTCTCCCTGAACCCCTCCGCTCTCTCTCCCCTTCGACACCTTTACATACCATAGTAAATCATTTTGACGTATTCTGTACTGCACATAAACTACTTTTCAATTGTCTATTTCCTTCGCTAGAGAACAAGCCCTTGGCAGACATTGAGACTTGTCACAGTTGAATCTTAGCAACCAGCACAGCGCCTGGCACCCAGAATGCATCCCACGAACACTAAGTGAATGGGTCAGTGAAAAGTGTCTCGGGTGGGCAAAGCACACAAAATAGACAGTCCCGTGCAGTAAAACTATGCCAAATGACCAGACTGTGGATCATCACTTATTTCAACATCGGTCTGTTGTGCGCCTCATGGCCACGTTCCCTGACACCGCACACCTGGCTCTCCACCCTCCTGTGCTGCGGCCCCTGTCCTTCCAGGTGAGTGGTTTTCAAATCTGAGCGTTTATCATGGTCACTCGGAGTCTCTGATTCAGTAGGCCTGGAATGGGGGCCAAGAAGCTGCAGTTCTAAGAAGTTCTCCAGTCATGTTGAGAATGACTGGGCGAGTGCATTTCAAAGCAAAATTGATAAGTTTCTGGTCTATAACCCAGCCAGCTCAAAGCTGCATGCCAGCCTCCTCCTCGTTCCTGGTTAGTTCTCGTCCCTGTATCAAGAGGGGCCAATCGAGCCTTGCACCGACTCAGGCCTCCCCCTTCCTTCTCTTAAGTGGTCCTTGTGAGACCAGGGACCATTCACGGAGTCCACGAACTCTGTGCGCATCAGAGTTTGTGCTTGTGACACAGATAAAAACTTGTCCCGGTTCTCTCTTAAGGACCCTGGCCAAGGACTGCAAGGGAGAAAGACAGGTAAATGAGCAACTGGAGCAACGACAGAGGTAGATGGCATCACAGGGTCTCAAAGCCAATACCCAGAATTCTAAAACTGTCCCTGTAGGGCAAACATTTCAAAGTTCATGCAAAAAAATTATCAACGAGTAAGATTTTCCCCATTTTACTCCAGTTTACAAATTTTCTCTAATAAACCTATAACATGTATATAATTAAGAGAAAACACCTAAAACATTATTTTAAAAAACTCATAAGTGAACCAAAATCTACAATATTATGTTCCCTAACATTACCAAATCGCCTTTTTCTCACCTCATGATTACCCCTGGGATAAAGCACAAACTTCTCAAGTACAATCGTAGGCCAACAGTCTCCACCTCTGCGACCATCTCACCTGCCATTCCCCAGGGAGCCTTACATCCCAGAGCATCCTTCAGTCCTGCCTGTCTTCTCACACCCCTAAAACACTTAGCTCCCCCATCACCAACTCCCACCGCCCTTGACTATCTGCCCTTCCCATTCCAACCGTCAAAATCCTGCACCAAACCTTCAGAACCATCCCCAGCTCCCACCATCACCATTTCTAACTCTGACGGCAAGTGTCTGTGCCACCCGCTTGAGCCCTCAACCACCTGTCACGTTGGTACATCTTTTCCTAACTTGACCACAAACTAGTTAAGGAGAGAGCCTCATCCTATACTTATTTCTCAAAGCACCTGCCACCTACAAAGCGACTTTGATACCTAGTTCACTTTTTGTCACGCAACACTCCACGGTCGTTCATGGATGCGGGAATGTGGTATTTGTAAGTCTTCTACTGGAACAGTGTCTGCACATCTGCTTCTTCCCAGGATTAATAGTCTGTGGCCAGCAAGATAAGGGAGGAAGCCCTGACTGTCCTGGACCCGGATACTGAGTCCAACATGACAGTTCCCCACCTCCTGTCACACCCCCACACTGAGCTGGATGGATGGCTATCGTTTTTGGCTTGAGACTCAGCCAGGGTACATGGCTCGCGTTGGAGGGCCAGTTGTGCCAATTTATGTGTCTTTAATTAGTAGAGTCGCAGTCAGTTTCAGATGTGGCTGATGATTACCTTATCATCTTACAGAATTTACCACGACGATGGGCGGGTGCATAACTGAACACTGAGAGCATCTGCATGAACCTCACTCACATTCTGTGAAAAACTCCTCAGAGGGAGTGGTTTCTCGGAGGCATCGTGTATTTCAAATCCCCCGTCTCTGGAGCAATCATACTTAAGACACTGAGTAAAGACAGGAATTCTTGACAGATGCCAGAAGAGAAGCCTTAACACACTCTCCCTATCCTCACCCCTATTCTCAGAGAATTCCTTCTCATCCCTGTCACTGCTTGACATGTCTTCTTCCCTCCTGTGCCCAGGCCTGGCCTGTGTAGATTAAGAACAGCTTGGCCCGATCCCACCACCTGTGACCTTGACTGTAACTACACCGCTCATCAGCCCGTCCTCTTCCAGATGAATAATCTGTTTCCCTACTTTTTGTTTTAGGTTTTACTTTCCAACATTTTAGTCATTTTGGGGTGACTTCTTTTAGTTGCAAACAGAGCAGACGCTGTCCATTACACAGGGCAGTTCGTTTAAGAGGAATCGGCCTCCTGGACTCTGTGTGCCTACTCAGGTGACTAAGGTAAGAGTGGAAAAAGTGGATCTCAAACCACGCAGGCCTGGGCTCTCCTTCTAGCCCTGACATTTACTTGCCGTGTGACCTTAAAGAAAGTCATTAGCTTCAGACTCTTCAAAAGCTGGTAAACACAGGGACCTCGCAAAGCTGTTGAGATTAAACCAGGTGCTGTCAGGAAGCGCGTGGGGAAACTGGAACGCGGGATCTGTCACCATCAAGTCATTTCTGCTGCAGCCAGGATTGGCCATACGCAGAAAGGATATCGGGTTGATTTTGGCAATTCTGCTCTCAAAAGACCGAAGTTTTTGTTATTCCTCACGCTAATGCTCCGACTCAGCTGTGCAAAGCACGCTTTTCCCCGGGAGGTACCTGCTATACCATTAAAGTACACCTGCGGCAGGTGGACAGCGACCTGGTGCCAGTGCACGTGCCCGGTCCTGGACTCGGGGCACTCGGCTCGCATCTCATGAGCTGGGCCCTGAGAGGATGGGTTGGGTGCCAGGAGGGGGGGCTCCGAGGGTACATAACCCCCATCACATGGCTGTGCTCGCTGCCTGGGAGCAAAGAAAGCTCATGGCGTGCACCGACAAGAGCCGACTCTGAACGGGGCACCCTAGGGACAGTCCCAGATGAGCACTGGACTGACCTGTCTTCATCACCAAGTGACGTCCGGTTCCTCCTCCTCCCCACCCCCTTCTAGCAGGTAGCTATTCTAGAAAACCAGCCTTACAGAAGGGCAGTGCCCAGGAGAGTAGAAGGAACTGATGAATCAAAATAACCATGGAATTAGCTAATCTGATCATGAAACCTCTTCCCTCCACTGATGTATGGTATTTGCCCATAAGGTGTGGTTCACAGGAAAATGCCATAAAAGCCTTTAAATCACATCAAGTTCCTGTGGATATACTGGAAACAGGTTGTGTTTTAGTGAATTCTAATTCTCTGACAAACGGCTACTCAATTGAACCAAAATTTACTGAGTGCCTACCAAATGCCAGGCATTCTCCTAGGTACCAGACGCTCGATCCAAACACTTAACACAGTTAACTTACTTTTATTCAAGTATTTTTAAAGAAATAAGCTGCCACTGTAATCAGGACTAGCCGTTGATCTCTGAGCAAAGAATGGATGTTGAAACGTGGAAACACTATTAGAATCACCGACTCCCCAGGGGAAGGACAAAAACGGTGTTACGGTCAGGGGAGGGGCTGTCACAGCCCCAGGAGCGTGTGAGACACAGGCCGGCCAGGCCTGTGTCACATGGGGATGGGTCCCCATGAGCTGCGTGTCTGGTGTTTAATCCCCATTGACGTGCCTGCGCTTGGCATGTGGACGCAAAGAAACAAGCCATCTGCAGTGGCCAGAGCTGCCTGGCTCCGTGGCAGACGCTGGCCGAAGTGTCGGCCACCGTAAAGAGACCGGGTTCTAACGGCACTGATCCTGTAGACACAAGTCATCACCGAGGATGGGAGACATAACGGGGGGTCAATTTCAGAGGGTGAATCTGACGATGGAAGCAAAGGAAGCCTGCAGTTTAGGGAGACCCATCACCGGATGGACCCCTGTATCAATTCTGGGGGCTGAGCTAAGGAGCGAATAACCTTCTGGAAAAGTCCAAGTAACTTAACTTGCTTCACTAAGAACTACGAACATCAAAAAGCAGATGACGGTGTCATTGGGTTCAAATTAAAACCCCCCAACTCAAGTCTTCTGTAAACCAGCAGTGTCCTGATCTGGCGTACTGGTCACCCTCCACGCCCGAGCACCGGCCAGTCTAGCTCTGCGTGATTTTCAAGAATTTACCTTAAGCTCTAACAATCCCCACAGTGTCGGTTCCTGTGGGTGAGTATCTAGTTCCACGAAAGTTGGCTCACACTTGAATACTTGAAACAAGCCAATCTTTATTAGAAAAGCTGGGATTGTTCTGAGCCGAAACAAACACCAGTGGATTTAATTCAGTTTGGTTTTTCCAGAAAGCCAAAAACAAGTAATGCTTTTTCCTATTCTTCCAGGAAAAATCATTCTTTTGATACACGAGCCTACCACCTTCTCCCTTCCCACTCCCCACTTCCCAAACTGTACTAAGTTAAGATTCTAAAAGGCTAACACAGGAAAAACATTTATATCAAGCAAAGAGATTTACAAAAAAAAAAAAAATTAATTAAAAGTATAATTGATGCTAAGTAATATTAGTGATTAGTGAAGGATGGCACATGTGAAAACGATGCTGAAGGCAAAATTGAGACCAGATAAAAAGTATAGCAACTACTAGGGTTAGTGTGATTAACTTGTCACATAAATATGTTTAAGACAAAATGATCTAGCACTAAAAACTATTAAGAAGGTCTCCCGCTGACATTTTATCACTACACATGTCACACTGCTTTCCTTTCACAGAAAAAAAAAATCCCACAGAAATTCGTTTTCTAAGAGCAGCGATATATAACCTTATCCCTTAAATAACTCATGCTTTCCTTTTATGCTTTTCATTCCCCCAAATAACCTCTGTCATCCATATCACATTCTAAAACCCAAACTAATGACCGTACTTCACTAAAGACAGAAGACTTTTTCAGGATGTATTTCGGGGCTTTTATTGAGTATAGCACAAATTATGAATGAATATATTTTATTTAAAAACCTGTTATTGACAGAAACCTATCAATAATAATGTGGGTATTGTCAAGGGCCTGCCGATATTAATGTAATTATGATTAAAGGGATAACATGGATTTTTAGCTATAATACCAAGTAACATCTCCTACACCGCTGCTGTCGATACACACGTTAGTATTGACCTGTTCCGGGACTCTCGGTACTAGATGTATTACCAGCAGGCGTATGTGTCAATGCGTGCTGCCCACAAAAGTCCTACATTTAAATTTACAGCCCTGTACACCTCATCAGCAGGAACATGTGATTCCCAAGTAATCTCTAAGGCCTCCAACCCATCCACGCACCCCCACCGGGCTATAGATCCATAATAATCAACTAATGTTCAATATGATAATTTGCTGCCTCCCTGTCTGAAGGGTTTTAGTAATCGAAATGGACAAGACCAGAGATTCATTTTTCTTTAGGTTTAAAAAAGATTTAAACTAACATTTTACGTTATGAGGGTATGTGAGTAAAGTTCTTAAACCTGGGATCTGAAGCTTTGAACCTGTACCCTACTATTTCCTTTGTGTAGTCAGATAGATTTACTGTTCATTGTATTGAAATCAATACTAATAAATGGGACATGCATCAAAGAGGGATTTAACAGGACACCGGTTCCCAGAACACATCTCAAACGCAAGAGAAAGGGAAAAAGCTATGGCTGGACCCCTTAGAACACTGCGATCTCTGGCACTGTGAACGCACCTAGAAATCAACGACAGGAAGTGCAAATCTCACTTTTGCCCAGTGACTTGTCATGACTGTTTTGCCGCTCTTTCATCAAATATAAACAAAGTTGTAGTAGTTTACAGATATCTGATGTTAGATATTTCAATTGTGCTCATCTGGCTATAGACAAGACATGTGGAACTTTAAAATTATGGGCATCAGACTTCTGAATTAGTCTTAAATGCAATCCTCATCAAAATCAAGAGGATTTTTTTTTTGGGGGTGGAAGTGGGAATACAGCAAAATGGTTCTAACATTCATCTGAAGGATAAACTTCAAAATAACATGAATTTCTCAAAAAGATGAACAATGATAAGGAACTTGGCCTAGCAGAGGGGACGTATTTTTTGTTTATCTGAAGAGAAGAGGGAACTCAACTCAAATACTACAATCTTCAAGAAGATAATCAGTCTTACACGACTGAGCAGCACCTTACATAACTGATTTACAGTATATTTATCCGAGTATCTAAAACTAACACAAAATACATTTTTAAAGCTTAAAACACAATCTCCAATACCTTGGCCTACCTTCACACATACATTTTTAAGAGGAAAGCATGGCACCCATGATCTTTTATTTCAGAAAGCTGATACTCTAAGCCTTTAACAGAGAAAACACATTGTGAAAATAAAGAACAGCTGTTTGAATGGATTTGAGGGGAAAGAGCATTAAACTGGTTCTGACCAGTTCTACATTCTAGCCCACGTTCGACAGGCTTTGTGACTCTGGACAAGTCATTTTACAAATCTTCTCAGTAATTAAAAAAATAAGCAACCATGAAAAAGATCTCTCTCTAGAATCCTTATAAGAATTGTTTTAGGAAACTTTGGAAGAGGAAGAAGAAAAGAACAGCCATTTCCAATGGCAGAAACAGTATCATTGAATCTGTGTTTGGAAAAGGCTAAAGAAAGTAAAGAAATGAGAATATAACATGTGACACTGACACAATCCTCACGGGAAAAAAATGCGTGAGGATTTCACTATGGAAAACAATCCCCACCAGCTTGTCATTTTACCACTGTGGTCAATGTATACCACAAACTTACCAGGTATTGAGTGTTAAGTTAAATATTAAATGGTTTAATCCTTACTTATGACGAAAGAGGTTCTTCTATTATTTGTTTAAAACAAGGAAACTGAGGCACAGAGAGATAAGCTGACTAGTGTAAAATCACAGAGCTAGAAGTGGCAGAGCTCTGCTCTGACCCAGTGTATTAAACTGACACCGTGGTGACAAAGGCAAATATGAACACTTTGGGATGGTACCACAGGACACGCAGATGGGGCTGTATTAAGGGGATAAATACTACGAGATGAAGACGGGCATGAACTACAGCAAAAATTCCAATTCAAGGATGAACAAACGAGCCACATGACACATGAAGCAACCAGATCTTTAACACTCTATGAATTTCTAGAAAGGCTCTAGGATCTAATTGCCTCAGAAGAGAATTCTAAATGATTTGAAAACTGCGGGCACGCAATTTAACTGCACATTTTATGGCACTCGAGAGACTGTGGAAATATCCACAAAGGGACAGAGGTGCTAGCAGTAGAAGAGGAGGAAGCACCACAGGATACGTATTACGTGTGAGGCACTGTATGTTTTCTTTACAATCTTTATCTCACTTAATTCTCATAACATAGTAATTATCATCATGTCCACTTTAAGAAGACAGAAATTAAGGCTTGAGAAGATGAACTCACCTGCTTAAGGTCAAGCTGGAAATAAGCAAATGTATGGTAAGTACTAGAGAAGCTGGGGGATGTGCCAAGGAAAGTGAGTAGTTTGGCTACACAGTAAATTGGACCAAATTCAGTGTCGCAGAGCTCAAAGCACATTTTCTCTCCAGACCCGACTGCCAGTCGCTCTCAGGACCGTAGATGGGGAAAGAAATGAAAGGAATGTGGTCAAGTTGCCCGCGTTGCCTGGGAGGCATGTCCTGTATGTCCCTTCTCCCTGCCTGTACGTATGTCATCGGAGAACCATTCAAAGAGACTGTCAAATCGGCACAAAGAAATGGGTAAAGAAATGAGGCGTGAACGTTCGTTTAACTACTATGAACAGGTGCTATATGCAAAGGAGAGGCCAGGCCCTGGAAAGGGAATGGTTATGCATGGGAAAGCATTTCGGGTTTTACATTTTAACAGTCAAAAGAAAGAAAAGACATCATGGTAGCCATTTTATCTCACCTTGGTGATGGGCAGGTAAGAAAGGGATGCTCCGCTAAAAATATATTAAATACAAGCAAAAGCAATATAGAAAAGGGCATTTTGGTCATGCAGGCGGGCAAGGCTGGGAAGAAGCTGAGTGGTGGCCCACGATGGGCCGGGCTGGGTGCCTCCCACCCTCACCACCCTCCTGGCCTCGCGTGGCATTTGCAGCATGGGGCCTACAGACTGGGGCAAGAGGTTCCTCCTGAGGTTGCTGCCTCATGCTCAAGGAACTGAAAAGGAACACAGGATGCTGAGACACTGCTGTCACCTCACAGGAAAAGAGGTAAAGGGAACATCCGATTTGCTTCGAGGCTGCTCCACCAAATCAAGGGAGGAAAAAGAGGAGCAAGGAACTCAGAATAGAACTTTTTTCCAGGATCAGAGGTTGTCTGCGTGGCATCAATGCTCCCTGAGCACAGTTGGGTGCAAAGGGAAAGAAACTTTAAAGTTATTTGACGCTGTGAGAGACGCATGGGACTGGGACTCAGAACTTTACTAGCAATGTGACACTGGGCGAGACTGCCAGCATCTTCAAGGTTCTGCGCCCAAATGGGTCAAATGAAAAGGACCTGCCATCCCTACTGCAACAACTACTACAGGCTTCAAAAATAAGGAAACAGTTATGGCTAAAATAAAAGGGTGGTGGGAAAAATGAAAGAAAAAAAAGAATTATGATTCTGCTCATAATGAAAGAATTAAATTTGAAATCTGCAACTATTTAAAAAATGAGATTGAATATAGATGTGTTCCTGGCTTTTAGTAATGAATTAGCTGTGAACATATATCTTTTATTATTAGAAAAACTAATAAATGCACATCAAATAAAAATGAATAATTATCCTAAGAAACAATTTTAATGCTAAAAGGAAATACAGATTGTCTAGTCTAAGATATGAAGTTAATTTTCTTAATTGGAACCCTGTTTTTCAGGCAGAAAGCATGAAATAGCTGTTCTTCTAAAAATACTGCTGAAAGGGTGCTTGCTTTGTCTCTCCCCTGCATAGGTCCAGGACGTTTCTACAGCTCTTCGAAAACACAGTTTTAAAACCACAGGTTGGGTGCTACCCTTAATTTCTAAAAAAGAAGAAAATAAGACCAAGACCTGTCGCTGGTCAAAGGAAAACCAGGTAGGTCTAGAACTCAATTTTCTGGAATTAGGGTAGCATTCTCTCTATTAAGTCCCGTTACTTTTATTTTCACCACCCTACCCACCTCTGCTTTTAAGAAAAAAATGTGAGATTCTTTTTCACTTTGTAAGTCATTCCACGCTCTCTTCTCTCAAATCTCCTCTAGGTCAAGGTCATTCCACTCCCACCTCTTTGGATACAAGGAACTGATCACATGAGTGAGATGAGAGAACAGAAAGTGGGAGAAAAAAACAACTCGGCCACCCCAAGTTTGTCACGTGCAGGTATTTAACTGAAGGTTAACGTGTTAGGGGAAGGTGTTTAGACTACAAGCTCCGTGGTGTGGACAGAGCCTCCGTCTCCTTGTAATTGCTTGAAATCGTTAAGATTTAAAAATTTCCAAGGGGCATCGTTAGATGTGAACGACCGTTCAACCCCTTGGTCTCCTTCTGTGAAAAACCCTACCATTGGCAAAACGTATTTCTGCGAGACGGAACCTCGAAAAACAATGTAAACAAACAACAACTTCCAACTTCAGGCCCCAGGAGAAGGCTCATGATGCTCCAGCATTCTCGTCTTCGTCGGAAATCCACGGTAAGTACAACACTCCTTCCAACAGATCTCATGCGGAAAGGCTCGGGAGGGCTTCCTCCACCAGGAAATGAAAACGACTTTCAAGTTCACAGGCTCTCAGCAACGCTGGAAACTTCGGCACAGTTTTTTTTTTTTTTTATATATATTTTTGGTCACAAACAGACGCTCTAAGGAGCCACCTGCTACTGGGTGCCGCGTGGGCCCTTCCCGATTACGTCGTCCCTGAAAGGTAGATCCCACCAGCGCGCAGTGCGAGGAGGAGGCTAAGTTTGGGCTCTAGAAAGTCACGTGGTGAGATGCAGAGCGCTCAAGTGCAGCTGATTTTTCTTTTTTCTTTTGTTTCTAAATTTTCTTTCTAACGGTGCGACCCTGAGACCCTGAAGAGGGGTCTGGCTTGGCGTCCTCGCCTCTCCCCGACCACCCCGGGATGGGCCTGGGCCAGGGAGACCGGACGCCAGGGCGCGGGGCCGCTCCGGCCCGGGGAGCCGGCCCTCGGGGGGCCGCGGCCACGCCCCCGGCTGCCGCCCGGCCCCGGCCTCGGCCCCGCCCCGCCCCGGGCTCCGGGGCGGACACTGACCTGAGGGCCCGCTCCGCGGCCCGCTCCGCGAGACCGTCCCCGAGGCCTCCTCCGGGGCGCGCGGCCCCTCCGAGCCGAGCCCGGGCCGCCCGGGCTTCCGGGGCTGCGGGCTTCCGGAGCGACGCCGGACCCGGAAGTGTCTGGGAAAAAAACACAAAACACCTAAACCAACGGGAACTGCGCTTTCGCGCGGGCGGAAGGCCGGGGAGGGCCCGGAGCAGCGACAGCGGACGGGCTGGAGGGCCGAAGGGCCGAGGAGCCGAAGAGCCGAACGGCGGACGAAGATAGCGCGCGCCCTGATTGGCCAAAGGGCCCGAGAGTCGAAGGGCTGACGAAGACAACACGCGCGGTGATTGGCTGGAGGGCCGAGAAGCCGAAGAGCCGAAGGGCCGACGGGGGCTGCACGCGCCGTGATTGGCCCGCGGGCCGCTCAGCGGCGGGCCGCGTCTGATTGGCAGGAGCGTCGCGACCCCGTCCGCCCGAGGTCGGGGCCGCGCGTCCCGAGGGCGCGGGGTCGCGGGGCGGCGGGGCGGCCGGGGCTCCCCGGGGGCAGGGCTTTCCCTGTCATCGCGGGCGGCGGCGGCGGCGGCGGCGGCGCCGGGACAAGCGCCACGGGGTGGCGGCGGGAAGCCATGCACCCCAGGCGCGGCGCGGGGCGCCTCGTGGGGCGGGGGTACGGGGCCTGCATGCGGCCGAGCCTGGGGCCCCTTGTGGCCCCCGCGGGCCCCGCAGAGCGGGGACGGGCCGGCCCGGGCCTGACTCCGCGCGGGGCCCCGGGAAGCGCGTGGCGGCCCTGGGAGCCGGCGGGTCCCCAGACCGGCCCGGGGGGCGGGTCCCTTGGGCGGTCCCCGGGGGCCGTGTGTGTGGCCGGCGCGCGTCGCCTCCGCCCTCCCACTCCGTGTCTGTCCGCCCTTCCCGCGCGTCCCGACGCCCGACGTCAGGTAGGTCAGCCGCCTGCGCACAGTAGGGCCTCAGGGCGCCTCAGCGCATGCTCAGTTCACTGCAGCAGGCGCCCTCAGCCACGCAACACCTGCAAAGCGGGGCCCCAGGGCAGCTGTGTGTGTCGTTTCTACGTGGAGCAGAGTCGTTACCCAGAGGGTGACGCGTGGACGAGGGAGAAGAACCCCTTCTCCCGGCTTCTGCTCCCGTTCAAGGTCACGGCCACACGAAACGTGCGCAGTGAACATCACTGACACCTGGATTGCTGTCTTCCACCCGCTGAGGCGATCTCGGGATACAACAGGCCCGAAGGATGGCTTCCTGAGCGAGTGCCGGGCCTGCCCGCCCGTGAACCCGCCGCAGGGAGGTAGCAGCCCCTGGCTGGCTGAAACAGGGCCAGTCCAGAGCGAGGCCCCTCTAAGTGTGACATGTGCCCTGGGTTTCTGAGATAAGCGTGGAAAGAAAAGCATGTCACCAGTTTCATTCTGTATTGATTATGAAATGAGAATGTTTCGGAAAATTTGAAACATCTACATGCTTTTCTCGTCCTTTTGTTGCACGGCGCTGGTCTTCCCGGTAAATCTTGCGGGTTGCCTTCTTAAATACAGTCACGTCCCGCTTGATGATGGGGACACCTCCTGAGAAAGGCGTCTTGAGCGAACATCGTCGAGTGCACTCACACAAACCTAGATGGAATAGCCGCACACCTAGGCCCGTGGCAGAGGCTGTTGCTTTGGGCTACAAACCTGTACAATCATGCGACTCTCGGCCATCCAATTAAATCAAGCACAAGAGAAAATGATGCATTCAAGGGATGTAAACACGAGGTGTGTGACACAGCCCGGCCCCAGCATGGCATACAGCAGACGATTTTTTTCATGAGTAGAGTGTACACTAATGATAAAAAGCATATACAGCAAATGCATAAACAAGTGCTACCGCCGTTTATTATCATTATCAAGTATCATGTGCTGTACATGTGTGTGCTACATTTTTATACAACAGTAGGTTTGTTGACCAGCATCACCACAACACATGTGGGTAATGCATTTCACTGGCCATCACGGTGGCTGCCATGTCACTAGGTGGTAGGAATTTTTAGCTTCATTATATCTTATAGGACCACTGTCTTACATGTGATCTGTCATCGACCAAAACGTGGTGGTGCAGCATGTGACTGTAATCTGTCTTCTAGGTAAGAGGACTGAGTCCCTCATCTTGTAATTGTGAAGGAAGAAGCCAGGTTGCACATCTCAGGCCTCCATGTGTACTGTGCATCATATGGAAGGGAAAAAAGGACTAAATAAAAGACTGACATTTACAGAAAGCAAGTTCCAGTTCAGGGAGCCTTATGTAAGTCACATGAACATCACAGTGCTGATAATAAAGATACAGATCAAGAAATTTGTGTTATGTTTAATGAATCTGGTTAAGAATATAATGAAATGTAGAACATTTAAGCTTTTTGTTGAAAATATTGAAAATAAGTTCTGGCTTTTATCATTGAATCTCATCTGATACAGTATACCTTTTTCTTGAGATTTCCAGTGAACTAGTAAGCTGAGGTTTAAGGGAGCTTTGTTTCTGGTGGTTTATACTTGCTTTATATTTATTTTCATTCCCTTGTTTAACTGAAGCCTGCTGGGGGGCCAGGAGTGTAGCTAGAGAGTGCCATTATGAAGGTGAACAACACGGATGCAGCCCTTAATCCCTCAGAGATAATGAGTCTCAATTCAGAGACAGTGAAAAGTAGATAATGACCATGGCATACTGTATTTTGTGTTTAAGCGGGTGCTGTACCTCTGTAAAGCCAACAGGTTAATTGTTTTAAACCTAGAATTTATATATTCCTGCCGACACGTTAAGAAAGAGCCTTATTAGGATTTGACTTGGCTTAAATATTAGTAAAAAATAAAATATACTTAATTCATGCATTAATTATGAGAACGTAAAGAATAAAAATTTTCGATTAGAATATTTCTTTACCTTTCAATATAAAAAAGATGGAAAAAGTTATAATAGCATCTTATTTTAGCCCTTAGGTGACTTTTAGGTTCTCAGGAATTTTATAATAGAATGTAAAAGAGACATTGATTTATGCCCCTAACATAGTGTAAAATTGCTGACTTAAAAAAGTTAAATTTATTTTAGCATATTACATAGTCGTTAAATCAATATATTTGAGTCTTTTAGGGAAAAAAATAAACAGATCTTCTGTTAGTTATGACTGCTGATGTTCCAGTTCCACAGAGTTCGCTTCTCAGATACCACCAGTGGAGTGCCGCTCAGGTCTCACGGGAGCCTGCAGACAACCAACAGTGGTCCCTGCCACGCAGTGTTTACTCCCTGTGGAGTCTCATCCCTTTGGACGTGGGCTCAATCTGATGACTCCCAGTGAATGGCGCAGGACCATGGTGATAGGGTGTCTTTTCTGGGACCTGCCAATGACCAGAACGTGACCGTGGAAGCCGCACTCTCCAGGTGAGCCTTCGATGACAGCTGTCCCAGTGGGCACCTCAGTCGCAGCCTTGTGAGAAACCCTAAGCCAGAGAGCCGATGAGATAATAAATATCTTTAAAAGCTACTGAGTTCGGAGTAATTTGTTATAAAGCAGTAGATAACTAATACTAAGTCTTAATACTAAGACACTAATACTATTTTAGTGCAAATGAAATCTTGAAATGGAGATGCGACTTTGTAGATCTCCCAGTCGTTAGCAAAAGCTCTTTCCGCTGCAAATAATGATGATGATAATAAAATTAGGATATTAGTAGTGGCTTATGTTTATCAAGTGCTTACTAGGTGGTAGGCACCTTTCATCAGGTCATTTTATAGATTATCTTAGATTACAGCTCTGCAATAGGTACTATTGTGACTCCCTTTTACAAATAAGGAAGTTGGAGCTAAAATTAAAAGGACATGCCTGAGGTCTCCAGTTAGTCTGCTCGTTGGCAGGACTGACATCATTTATGTGACTAGGGTTTTCACTCTCAATCACTATAATAAATTTTCCCCTGAAAATCCACACTGTGGGGCAAAAGGTGATGGGTGCAGCAGGAAGGGTGGGAGGGTTTCAGGAGTTCTGAGGCAGCTGCGATCGACCCAGGGGAACTAGGAAGGCACCCGATCCGACCCAGGAAGGCTGGGCAGGGTTTGGGCACGTGGCTGCCAGGGGGGAGACTGCATCAGCTGAGCATGAGGCACAGAGGAGGAAATACCAACTCAGTGTCTAGACCTGGGGCAGGATGGGAACAGTGAAAGGTAACACTAGAAAGTAGTTTGGAGCCTGATTGTAGTTATAAAAATGATTATGAATATTTTTATTAAAAAATTGATTCTGAGTTTTTTGACTAGTAGCTTAAATCAACTACATCTTAAACTATACAATGGAACTATTTATAGATAATATTCTGGTGAATTTGGAATGGGATCTGATCATATGAATAGTATGAAAATATGAAATTTAGTCTCAGCGAAGTGCAAAAGGAAAATAAGAATGCATACAGAGCATCTGGCGTGGTTACATTTCTTAACATAGTCAAAGATGTGTTCAGTGTATATTTAGTTTCAGTAAAACTACGTGAATATCAAAATTTGCAGGACTTTTTATGTCCTTGTAAAAACAATAATATTAGTGGTTACATTCAAAGCACGTTAAATATTTCACTAAAAATAGAATATATTGAGATAAAGGAAAATATTATGATTGTGTTTCAGTTACCTGGGAGTGAACATTAAACACAGAACTGTGGAAACAAGCAGGGCTTAAAATATCCTCTCTTTCTCAAGCCATCATTCAAATTCACTAGATGGAAATTTAATTTTGTAAGATGTCTGAACTCTTCAAACTTGTTTATGGTGTGCGCTTTCAATTTAGACGATTTATCATTACTTGGAGAGGAGCTTTTTCTCTCAAGCCAGATCGCATTTCCTTTCCAGGGACTAGTTGAGTCCAGGAGAAATGTTTCCACAGGTGACATCTTGCCAAGAGGGGTGGCCATGCAGGAACGGGGCTCACTGCATGATGACAAAGGAAAGTATGTGACCCCTTTCCCCATAGTCTCTGCATCCTTGACATGCCCGGTAACTACAGTCCACAGACTCAAGCCATGTCCCTTTTGATTCTAAATGTGGGGACTGACCTTCTGCTTCACTACAGTACTGAGCAGGCCATTGCAGATATGAAACACACCCAGAGGCCTGCCTTTGGGTGGTCTCTGACAGTCATGTGACCATCGAAAAGTCCCTTCACCGTCTTGAGCCTCCGTTTCTTAATCTCTCATAGGTTTGTCCTGTCCTCTAAGATTCCTTTTTGCTTTAATGGCTTATGATCCTCAAGGCCAATTCCATGTACTGGTTTTAACCCAATTCTGCACTTAAACACGAGGGCCTCTGTGCCATCTCTCTGTGTTTTTTGAAGCCGTCCTTTCTGTGCCTGCAGGTTTTCTGCAATAACGTCATTACACACGTAAGAAAGGCTAAGTCCTAGATTCTTGGCCTCCCCGGAATCTGGCTCCTCTTCTTGGTCCCTTTGATCTCATAATTTAGGAGAGGCCATGCCCTGCACCCCTCAGACAGACAGACTCTGTACCTGCCCTAGAGGAACAAGCATGAAGTCATCTCTATAAAACATCTCCCTTTTCCACTTGTACTTAAGTATTCATACTGTATGTCTTACTGTAACGGAGGAAGTCAGGAAAAGAAAAATTACGTGGCAATAATTGGCCCTGACATCATTAACCTTAGCAAACTCAGCATCTAAGCCTAGTTTCATCCCCAGCCCAGGACCCCCAAACCTGGAGGATGGTGGGGACTCTCGAAGGGACTTCCTTCCAAAAGTATGGTGAGGCGTTTTGAATGAGAACTACCCACTCATCACGTCAGAGTTTCAGGACTGGTCTGTCAATCATCGGACCTCCCTCAAAACATGAGGCATGGAATAAAGGTTCCTAGGGGTTCCCTGGGGTTTCACATGCTTTCCGAATAGTCTGGAAAGTATCCGTGAGTCTGATTCCTGTAGAGCTTCTGAATTCATGCACAGACCTTCCCGTGACTCATTTGAGAAGGATCTAACCACTAAATGTTGCTCCTGGTTTTGCCTGGGTCACAGAAATCCGCTGCGGGTTGGAGAGGGTGGGGCTGTGCCCTTAGGGAACTGGCCTTGGCTGTTAGGTACTTGGAGCCACGTGCCCCAGGCAAATGGGCAAATGAGAGAACTCCAGAGGGCCTCAGTAGCTCGTGGAATGAAGCATCCAGCTAGATGAATTCTGAGAGTTTTCCTGCTTCTAAAGTTGTACCATTTCAAGAGTCAGTTGCCATGCACCTGTAGACACCAGGTGAGACTGCGTCGGCAGGTGCCTTCGCTCCGCTGGCCTTAGCTCATCCTGTGGAGGGGCACGCGTTTCATCCCTGTGGATTCAAAGTCCCGAAAATTAGCCCTGAGCACACATGAGGTCTGTCATTGCTGTGCCTTCTCCACGTGCTTCGCTTCGTAATACTCAACTTACAGAGCTTTAATAACGTCAAAATGTTCTTTTTAGCCATTATTACAGAAATACAGCATAAAATCCATGATTACTCTATTTACTCCTTTCAAATAGTATCATTTAAAAGTTCCCTTGTTAGAAAACCCTGCAGAGCAATGACAGCGGAACGAGGTTTTTGCTGACCGTGTGACACACACCAGTTACTACGTAAGGGTAAGGCCACTTACAGGAAAGTGCTTGGCCTTCAGTCCCTTGTATTTAAGGGATGGAGAGAAGCCACAGAGAAATAAAAATACGAGCAGAAGTGAAAGAATCAAGACGCCCAGGACATTTTGCAGAATAGAATTAACCCCAAAGGGAAAATGGATGCTTTGGTTTTCTAATAACATAATTCTGTGAGTGCTTTGTTAAATTAATGATTATTCAACTTAGAAGTAGGTTGACATCTTCCTTTCTCCAGTGTGCAAAGCTCTCTTGCAAGATCAGATCAGCGTTGCAGTGGTGTTTTTAATTCTCGAGTCTGGGCACTTCTTTCATTCACTCACTACCAAAGGGGTCTGGAGCATAGGAGTGTTTCTTAGCTGTTGGGAGGAATGAGAACCGAGGTCTTTAGAATTATGAGCGTTGCCTCCCAGATCTAAGTTCAGATTTCATCAGCTGTAGGACTGACCCTGCCACATTGGGTCCCACATGCAGAACATGTGACTGAGGGCCAGGATGCCTCAACGGTGGTGACCATGTAGGGTGCAGGAAGGCGACTTTGCTTCGGCCAGCTTTGCTGTGAGTTACTGTTTTCTGTGTGGTTAGTGAATTACCAAGCTAACATCTAATTTAAGAAATAAAGTTTTATAAATTTCTTCTTGTTTCCAAGTAACTGTAGCTCCAGTGCAATGCAGCAATAACATGATCTGCCTACCATGGGCCAGTTGCCTAAAGCCACATCCAAGCAGGCTAACCAGAGGCTTACAATGATGAGAAAGTGCTCATTTTGAGGTGCTTGGGATGGGTTCCTGCTCACCTACCAAAATCTTTTACCGTTTTCACATATGTTTAAGTCGTGTTTGGTGAAGGCAGATATTCCCAAGTGTTATCACATATCATTTTAAAGAATAAAATGCTAATTCATAATAAAATTTTAATTTGTAATAAAGCATAGGTGGCTCATATTTCCCCCACATTTTGTGAAATAATATTAATGGCTAGTATTTATGTAGTACCAACTATGTGCCAGACACTCTCCCAAGTGTTTAGCTCTCTTAGTAATCACAGCTCCATGTAATAGGCATCATTATGACCACAATCCCACTTTACAGATGACGAAAATGAGGCACAGAGAGATTAAGTGAATTACCTATGATTATATATAAGCCCTTCCCTGCAGGGCACTGGTGGCCTGTTCAGATTCTGCCCTCATCACCTCTGCTGGATGCCAGGCCAGTTACCAGGGACTGGCTTTCAATGAGTGCCTCATGCAGGAGCCAGACAGTAGTTCTAAATAAACAGGGCTTTATTAACTCAGGTGCTTTCTTAAGTAATAAAGATCAACGCCCTCGCAGAGACTAGGCCTAGGGGCACATGTGCTACTGTGGTGGCTTCTAGATAACCTAGAAAAGCAATGGCCAACTCCTGTGTTGGCCTGGTGAATGGTGGAGGAAGGGAAGAAAAATATTTGACAGAAGTGGGCTTGTTGGAGTGGATATATTAGGTAAACCCGGAAAACCCACCCTGAGATTATCTGCCGCAAGAGGGCTGAGTTTTCAGACCATTCACCAAAGCCACCAGGACGACGCTGGTTGATAAGAGAGAACTTAGTACTCCAAGCCGTGAAGCCAGGTGGCCGATGTATGAACCGCCACTCTGTAACTTGCTAGCTGTGTGACCTTGGACAGTGACTTCAGTCCCAAGACAAAGTTATTTTAACTGCACTATGGGGCCAAGGCCAATATTTGAATTATGTATTGATGGGAACATTTCCTATCACGATCCAGCTAAAATGTGTAATATTTATCAGCATGTTAGTATGTATGCAACACATATTAACTCATAATAAAATGCATCTTTTTAACCTTTACAATTGCCTTTGCCACTTGCATCTGAAGCGTATATCAATTGCCTGTCTGGTCTTTCAAAACCTATTTTTATTTTGGAATTCTAATTACTGGAAAACATGACACACTATAATTTCTTCAGGAACAAATTAGTATAAAAGAGGAATTTTGCCACTTCCTGTGAATTTTCAATTCCAAAATTGACAAATCAAGGCAAACCAAGTTTGAAAATGTGCAGAGAGGGAGATCACCACTAAATCACCTCATTTAATTTATCTTTCAAAAATATATATTCTAAAACAGCAGGAGAAAAAAGGAAAGCTATGAGAAAAAGGGCCATTTCCCTACTGCATCTCCTCAGTGGTTGACTGTATTTTCCCCCAGGAACCGAAGAAAAGGAGAACATGAGGGTTGATTGCACCCAAAGTGCGACACAAATAAAAGAATCAAGAAATCACATATGTTTGCACAGAAGTCAACTAATAAATCAAAAGTGTGTTCTTAGCTAAGTCAGATGTTGCTTTGAAATAGCATATGGTGCAATTCCAATATACTCTGTTCAGCTACCTAACAGGCTGTCTCGTTGCTTTCAACTAGTGAAAAATCTAGCAGCACAAATGTTTATAAGGCTGGTAAAACATTTTAACTTTATTTTATGCCCTGATTAGCTATTACTGGCCTGATGATTACATTGTAAAACCTAAAATCATAAATGGAGAGAATAACCTGTTGGCAGGATTAAACACTAATTGTTACAATGTCCTACATTAAATGTGTTCATAGTTTCTTTTTAACAGTTATGCTGAGGTAAAACTTAACAAGTTTTCTTTCATCCCATATCGAGTCTGCATTTAAAATATCTGCATCATTTTTAGAGTTAAGAGTTTGAAAATTAACATGTGTCATAGTAACTTTAACCATATCAAACCCTCATGATGGTGTCATGTCCTAACCAGGTAAGAACCAAGATTAGAACCTTTAAAAATATTATGATGACTATATCTGACTATAAAGGATAAATAATCCCAGCATAATTAAAGAAAAATAGTTCACTTGAATTTTTAAACTTTCAAATGCTAAGAAACCTATGACTGCGTGAAGGCGGCTATGGGTGAACACAACTTCATGCCAAAAGAGAAGCTTGTGAGATTACAATTAATTGACACAGGTAGGAGGGTTTACTTCAGTCAACCATTATTCTCTCTATTTTAGAATTATATTTAAATGCCATGATATTATCATGCCACAGTGTTAGTGTGAAATTTGAAAACTATATTCCACCCCCACATATCCCTTGACCAACAACTGTGACCACTTGTGTTCGTTGATCATTGATACCATGTAAGGACAGTCTGCTAGAGGAAAGTATGGAGCCTTGTGTTTTTTCAGACCCAAGAGGGAAGAAGAGTGGGAGGGTATTAGTGAAAGAGTGATTTTGGAATAAAAAAGTGATAAAGGAGACGTTGATATAAATTCCTGTCTGGTTCGTTTACTTTCCACATATATTGTAAATTGGATCATTCTGAATGAAAACCAAAGTGCCCCATCTCCAGGGGCCATGTTCAGCAGCGTCCAGGGGGTTCAAGGCATGGTGAACCCCTTCCTGCATGTGGAGCCTCTTCTGTCTTCTGAGAGGGCCCTTGAACCATTTTTCTGGGATTCAGAAATCCAGGGTCTCTTGCTGATTCTCGCTTCCATTAACTCTACTCATTATTTCCAAGGCCACTAAATTCTATATTTATGATCCATTTGCAGCACACAGTATTTCAAATGAGTTCGGTGCTATCAGCAACACCAAAACAGATCATGGAAATGCTCTCAAAAAATCCAAGTGGTCAGATGTTGGTGGAACTGGCTGTCTGTCACAGCAGGTATGTGGGTGTTTTAGTCATGTGATTTTTCCTCATCTGGCCCCTAAACAAAAGAACTGAACTAATAAAAGAGGAAGTGGTGCTGGTGAAGCGTCTGGCACATGTCACCTCCATCGTTTCCCACCGGTCCAGGCCCCGATCAGTTCTGCTTGTAGCTGAGAAGCACTGACATGTGCCTTGGGACAGTAACTTGCTGACTGAGCACAAGCCACCCATATGCAAGGTCTTGCACCTTGCTTGTGCCCCAGTTGCAATAAGGGGTGTTGTCAAGTCGTTGACCAAAACTCTGCCCTTTTTCGTTCTCCTACTTAGTTTCTCCGTGACCTATTTCTCTCTCTCTCAATGTTTCCTAACACAGGACTCCTGGATGCCTCTACATCCTGTCCTGTTCTGTGAACCTTGACCTTGCATCGCCTGTAGATGCCCCCTGCTGATGATCACGTCCCACTTTCACCTCTGCCTTGGGCTCTTGCTGCCGTCAGGTGTCTGACTGCTTAGGTCTCTCTTTGGGAATCCAGCCTGTTTTGCCTCCTCTTTTTATTTCAGGCAGGCCAGTTTTACTGTGTCTCTGGTTCGTTGCTTATGGGAAGGAAGAAGGCGAACATGGGTCAAGGGATGAGAAATAGCAGTGGGAAATAGGAGCCTTGGAGTGGTCTCTGCTGTGGCACTGTCTTGGATGGATTCTTCCTTTCCTCGGTCTCCTTCTGATTGTATGGAGAAGGGGTCTGTGAAGCCTTACTAAATTTGAAGCTCATAGGTAGTGATTTGGGCAGTTATTTTGAATTTCTCCATTTGTCAGTTGCTGTGGTTGTGAGCTTCTTTCTTGTTAATTCTTAATTTGCCTTTCTTTTTTCACTGCTGTAAAATGGTCCCTCTCCAAAACCGAACGCTCTCTTTTTTTTTTTCCTCATAAGCAAAGCACACTCATTAATTTCTCACTTAGTGATGATTCATTAATTGTGGAAGGGCATGTGAGCTGCAATAAAAGCAACTTCTTTAATTTAATTTAATTTAATTTAATAACAAACATTTATTGAGTATTTAATGTGCAGGGCAAAGTGCTAAGCATGAGACCCAAAAAGACCCAGTTTGGGTGATAATGTAAATTATTTTTCATTGGGATAAGTGTTTAATAAACTTTTCTGAATCAAATATAATTGGTGTAGAATTTATTATGGTTTTTAGTTTAGATAATAAATTCTAGCATAAACTAGCCATAAATATAAAGAAACATGCTTGGGTCATTTTCATAGAAAATGAATATCTTTTATTTAGGTAACTTATGTACAATTCATATTTTCATGAAAAGAATACCGAATCAAGAATTAAACCCTACAACATACCAGTGTTTATCCCTTCTTTTTGTTTTTTTTTTTCCTCATTGATTTCATTATGGAGGAATAATACAGAGTTAGAATCTGGTAAATGGTTAAAGAAAAAATAATATCTGAGCAAAGTAGGATATAATATGAAATAGTTATTTTAATTTGATTCTGTGTTGAGTCATAGAATCATGGACCATTAGAACAGACAGACTTAGGTATCAAGTTCATTTCAATCATTTTACAGGTAAGAAGGCTCAGGCCCCAGGGAGAAGACATGATTTGCTCAAGGTTGTCCAACTAGTTAGAATAAAAAAACAGCTTTGGGTTTAAGTGTGAAGTGTTAATCATGTCTCTGAATGGTAAGAAGCAAAAAAAACCCCAAAAAACAAAAAAACAAAAAACAAAAAACCAAAAATCAAAAAACAAAAATTCAAACTAACTTATCATGATGTCACTGAGATTTGGGCAGACTACAGACATGACTTGATTTACTTTCCTGTCTTCGGGGTCATTTCCTCCTGGTGGGGCCAAGTTTCATCCAGAATGCTGATAAAGCTGGTCACAAGTAGCCATGGGAACATGGTTCCGAGTTTACCAACTTAGTGAAATACCTGAAGTGAGACCCTTTATTTTTTGT
The DNA here is from genome assembly GCA_030015415.1 of Cynopterus sphinx. Classification (NCBI taxonomy): domain Eukaryota; kingdom Metazoa; phylum Chordata; class Mammalia; order Chiroptera; family Pteropodidae; genus Cynopterus; species Cynopterus sphinx. Next base: position 51,416,954 of record CM057389.1, on the reverse strand, counting down.
GTATCGTGGGGATCCTGATTGCCCCACGTAGACCACATGTGGGCAACCATATCAGTCACCAAACCCTAAGAATGGCTCTCGTGCCCACCTGAGAGGGCCAGGGAATCCTGTTTGCCCCCAGAATATGGGTGATGCTAGGAAAATGTTCTGGATAGACAAACACAGTGGCTCTGTAGCCCACTATATTAGAAAAAAAAAAGCTAATTTTTTTTTAAGTTTCATATATTTAGAAGAAAACAGTTATCATTAAAACCTGCCGTTGTATTTTTAGAATGGTTTAAAACGTTGGAGATATTGATAAGGATATTATTTGCTGTATTAGATCTTATTGTAAACATTGAATAATTTGTCAACATAATGTATGTTTCCTTTTCTATAAACCTCCCCCCATGATCTGGACATCTCTGCTAATAATTAGCAAATCCAGCTTTTCCATTCTCTCTTCATCCCTCCTGTTGTTAACTGTACCACTCCAGTTAAACAGCAGAGGTGATCCTTATCTAAAAAAAATGTTCACGGGCCCTTTTTATTCATACTCACTCGATTCTTTAATAAAACTAATGTTTATTATACTGTGATGAATATTAATGGGTAATGAAGTAATGCGTAATTTGCTTAGACCATTGCTGCATACGTGGAGAGTGCTTTTAGAAAGTTTATTCTCCTGAATGTAATTATTTTTGTCCTGTGCATTATCAAATTGTCACTAGAGTTCAATGCACTACATTCTCATAAGTTTTTTTTCTAGAACGAGTTAGCAAATAAATGACTACATGGAAACAGAAATGCATACGCACATTCACAAACGGACACCTGACTGCGAATACCAAGCTGCTTCTTTCTATTCGTGCTTTGTGAATTTTAATCTGGAGCACACCTGCATGCTCTAACACAGACACAGGCACGCACACACATGAGCACACACACAGGGATGTGGCAGTTCGCCACAAGCCAGAAGTCAGAATCTAAATAAGGCACATCATCCTCCAACACCAATTTGACTCAAAAGTTTTTGAGGAAAAGGTAAAGAATTTAACTAGTCAGATGATTTGTAATATTTTAAGAATCAATGTCCTTTTGCACAGTTCCTTCCCGGGCATCTGAGTATCCCCACCAGACCCCAGACTCACCTCCCTGAGCTTATCACTTCCAGTTCCCGTCGCTTAGGTCCCTCACTCACTCACTGAGAATCTTGGATTCTGTTCTTTCTACCTGTTAGCCTCCTTTCTCCACCACCCATGGGCCCATGGTTTAGGCTGACTTTCTCTTAGAGGAGACACCATAGATTAAACCCAGTTCTCTCCTGTCATCTGTTGCTCTCTGTGCACTGCGACCTTCAGTCTCTGCCCACCTCCCCAGACTCCAACGCCACCAGAACTGAAGGTCCTAGATGTTTCCTGAGTGTCTCCTGCCAGTACAAGGTTTTGTTCCTTTGCTTGTGCCACTCTCTGCTTGAAATACCTGTCATACAAAGATACATTTAATTTTAAAAGCTTTCTTGGAAAAATCTCTATAAAAGCTTTCATGATCACCTCCCTAGACTAAATATCACTCACTCACTGGATGTCCCGCAGTGTTCCATGTCCTTTGCATTATATTCATTGCCACTTATTTGATTTTTGTGTCTGTCTTCCATGGCTACTTATCCATTGTGTGCTCAGTCATGGCACACAGTACCTAACATGTAGTAGGCAATTAATAAATGTTTATTGGATGAAAAATTAAAAGTTTTTCTTATTCCAAGAGTAAGGCGTATGCAACTTTTATCCCTATTCTTTGCCTATTTCTCTGGCTAGTGGGAAATACAGACGTTACTAGCTATCTTGATCCTCATTGGTGGTGTATTTGAATTCTTTATTTTCCTCTATCTAGGATTTTACATTATTAACTTGAGATGTGATTAAAAAAAAAGTTTGTGTGTTTATGTGTGTGCGTGCAGAAAGAGGTGGATAAATAAATAATTTCAAAATGTACTATTTTGGGAAACAGTAATATTGGCACTTTTTTGTGCTTGTAGGTATTCCAGATTATCAAAATTTTCTACATACTGTAAAATAATTAAGATTACCATTTCACATGAAAGAAAATTTGCACATGAAAAAAAGTATTCCAGCACCAAAAGAGCAAATTTCCTTGTTTTTGATATTCTGATTAAAATCAGTGCACAGAAATATGAATATTTGTAACATTTAATTATGTAAACTTTAAGTAAATTTCTTGACATGAATGTTATCTATGGCTTCTGCAAATATCTAGTCAAACACATAAATAGTATTGAGTTAAACACTAAGTTTAAGGTCCATGATCTAGATTTTTGAAAAATTTAGGGGAAAACATTGAGATGTACAAATACAGAAAAAGAATAACTACAAAAACACATGCCAAAACACTCACAAAAGTCCTAAAGTTTGGTAAATTTGGTCACAACAAAAACAGATCTAATTGTGTTAAATATTAGGATGTTTTTCAAAGTTTTATAAATAATAATAAAATAGTTCTATGGTCTAACCTATTGTAATTAAGATATGCACACAGCAATTGTTGTTTGGGTGTGTGCATATGTGTGTGTATGTGTGTGTAGAAAAAGGTGAATAAATAAAGTAATAAAATGAATCGTGTGCACATGTAATTCTTGAGAACTCAGAATGAGTGAATTTATGATTTATTATATAATTTACATTTATAAACAGAATAATTTATAGTTATTGATCTCAATGCTATCGATATTTAGATATTAGCAGTAGTACTCTGGTAAATGTTTAATAAACAACTTTCTCGGGGGTGTGAGTTCTGGTTTGCATGTTTGCCAGTTTCTGAGGTGTAAATGCTCTTATCACAGCCAGTTTTAAGCTACCAACGTGTGGTTACAGAATCAGAGTTGGGGAGAGAAGCACACGACTGGGCCTGTGACCTGGAAGCCAGCCCCGGGGTTGGCCAAACTCCTATGCTTCTGTGGGTGTCCGGGGAAACTTGTTTTTGATTTAGATACCCCTTTTAATAAAACGATAAAAGAAGCCATCATATGTGAGGCAGATAACCTTGATTTACAAGGTGTAGTCACACATTTAGCGCTTCCTTTTTTTCTTCAGATTTTTAAAACCTTTCCAGATGCCATGATAGGCTGGTTTCTAAAGATCAAGTTTCTGAAGAGTTGCAGAAAGGCTTTGCAGAGATAGAATAAGACATTTCTTCATCTGTAGGTTGATAGAATGTAATCTTGTGGAGAGAAACAACCTTGGTTTAATGGTCAATATCTGTAATACGTAAAATACCACTGATAAAATAGGCAGTATTTTACCTACTATAAAAATTGTGCAAAGTCTCTAGTTACTTAAGCTGAAGTTTGTTTGAATATTTTAAAATATCCAAATGGTTGTGGCTTCATCCTTTATGTAATATTTAGGATCTTTGGAATTTTTCAGAGTGATACACAATTAAGGTTTGAGCACGAAAAATATCTGAGTCGAGTAAAACTGAGTGTCTTTCTGAGCCGTTGAAGTTTATGTATTTTTGTTGTGTTGTTATGAGTTTTCTAGAAGGGATTGTCTTCCAGAGCATTCCAGTCACATCAATTCTGAAACTATTTCTGCAATAATAACCTGGCTATATGGATTTCTTAGTCTCTTTCCTAAAGTGTGTGCACACATCCCATGAAATGTTCCTTGAAGGAAAAGGGGCCTTATACAATTAAGTATGGAAAAGATCACACACAACAGTGCCCCCTTAAAGAATCAGGGTGCTGATAGAGTATTAAGGACTTCTAGAAGTACCACAGAAATCTTTAATATTCGTTTCAAAGTATTTCCTAATGATATTGAACACTGATCCTCTTTAATGTTATTTCATTAACATCCACAAATACAACTTTGGTAATATCTCTTTGAAATTCTTCTTGAAAATACTGGATTTCTACTTTTCAGACCAATATTATGCAACACATAGCCAACTAAAAATTCAGGAACAAGTTTCTAAATTTTCCAAGAAATTGCGAATAACAAAAATCGACTCAAAAGCTATATACTAAATAAAAACAATAAACATGGAAGGAATTCATTATGTTAATTTAAGGCTTTGCCTGTAAACATACCAAAAAATTTCACAGATAAATTTTTTAAACCTCCAAAGAATAGGTAATTCCTATGCAATTTAAATTGTTTCAGGCATAGAAAATAAAGCATTCCAATTCTTTTTTAAAAAGCCCAAATCTGACACCACAAAAAAGAAAACATAAATCATCTCACTTATGAATACTAATGCAAAATGGTAAATAAAATTCAGCACTATGTTTAAAAAAATTAGATGCCATGACCAAGTGGGGTTTATTTTAGGAATACGAGAATGTTTAACCATATGAAAACTCCTGGTACAAATGACTACAGGTCAACGAGGAAAAATTCTTTACAAGATAGGGAGGGCATGATACTTTTTGAATAAAACCATTTACCTTTCTCAAACTAATTGTTAGCAGCACAAAAGTCAGAAACAAGGCAGTTATGCCTAGTTGCCACATTATAATTTGATATTTTTCTAGAAATGCTATATATAATTAAATTAGACAAAGTAGTTAAATAATGATTATGATCCTTGGAAAGCAAGGGGCAATATTGTTATTTACAGATGATACAATTATATATTTGAAAAACTCAAGAGGACCAATAAGAAAAAAAGTATGTTTAGAAAGAATCCAGTAATGTGACTGGTCACAAAATATGTAAAATGGCTTGATAAAAATATAAGCAAGCAAATGATATAGGGAAAACTAATTCAAATATAAATGCAAATAATAAAAACATAATGATAAACCAAGTACCGCAGAATAAATGTAACAATATACCATCAATACACAGTTCCTCAATGAAGAATAAGATATGAATAAACGGCCATATATACCTTACTCTGGATAACAATACATAGTATTATAACTATGACAAAATTAGTCTAATTAACTTACATACTTGTAATTGCAATTAAAATCCCAATAGAATAATTCTGAAGTTCACCTAGAATAATAAATATGTGGGATAGGCAATATATTTTTGTATTTTTCAAATTTCTACCATGAATAATATGATGAAAAATAACATTCGCTGAGTAATAGAATATCCCTAAGACCTCACTGGCTTAATATAATAGGAACTCAGTGCAACAGGGTGTACCTTGTGGGATGAGCCTCTTTGTGATCATTCAGGAATCCAGGTTGAGTCCTACCTGTTAGAGTTGCTTCTTAATGCATTTGCCCATAGACGTACATCACCACAGGCCAGATCTCAGACATGTAGTCTCAGCTGTTTGTTGAGCTAGAGAATGAAATCACTGGAAAAAAAAAGAAAAAGAAAATGCATTTTGATAAACAGAGCAATCTGGCAACACTTTTATGATCAGAAACAAAAATTCTAAAATATATAATGGACATCACTGTATCTGTCTTGAAGAAAAATAACCATAGAGTTAACTAAGGGTTATCAATGCTTTGTAAAATATAAGTGGGTTTCCCTTCATTGGTTGAATAATACTGTCTTTCAGAGAGAAACTAATTGTTTTTAGCCGACGGTGTGTGTAGAAACATGGCTTAGTGTTTGGGCACAGCCGGGCTAACTGGAGAAGCTAAGTGGATGGATTGTCTAGCCGTTCTCAGTGCTTTATACTGTTTAGGAAACAAAACTTCACAAGTTTATGTGGGTTTGGTGCTCACTCCTACATCTGGAATGTAGAATGAGCAAAGCAGATGGAACTCAGTCTGGCGAGGGCATGGTACTGAAGACATCTTGAGAACACGGGTGTCTTTCAACAATTATTACAGCCTGTGAACACTGATTTTATGTTATATAAACTGTGGGCTTGGGAATTATGGGAGGATGTTTCCTACACATATATTCTAAGTCTAGCCACTTCATAGTAGTATTCTGAGGTTCAACTGCAGTGTTGTGTGCAAAATTACTATTTTGTATAAAACATTATGTAAAATTTGAGAAATCTTTATTCTTTCCTCAAATATAAATTGAGCATTTAAAGCACTTAGATACTATCCAAGGCACTGGGGGTGGTGGCATTGATGAAGATGGACACAGTCCCTGCTTTCATAGAGCTGTTTGGGGGTGTATGGCAAGCAGGAGAGAGAAAATAAATATATAAACAACTAAACAAGGTAAGTTCAGACTGGGATAAGTGCTGCGAATGTCATTAAACAGGATAATGAGCTAAAGACTCAGGATGAGAGGGGCAAGTTTGCAAAGAACACTCAATAAATATTTGCTGAATGTGTGTGTTTAATTATATATATTTTTTGGTTCATCTTTAAATGCATTTTACACCATGAAGTCAAAAGCAAAATGTTTTAAGTAACTTGAATAACTCTAAATCTACACACAAAGGATTTTCACGATCTAAATCAAGTTCTGTTTGGACATCAGGCAGAACGACCCCCTCAATCTGTCAGCTTTTTAACAGAACTAGACATTTTTAAAAGAAGTAGAGCTTTTTATTGCAAATGGAATACTTAAAATTAGCTGCAGATGTAAATGTGTGGCCTCTCCTTCTGGCCGTTCTCCCCCACATCTCCGATTGCTTCGGCACCCACTCTGCTCCCTTCCTTTCCAGTGTCGTCATTCCTGGCGACTTCATCCATGTAGCTCACTCCTTCATACTAACATTTAAACAACCAGACCTGTCTCCTCATCTATAAAACTGGACTAACAGTTTCTTGTCACTCAGAGGACTGATGTTAGAACCAATTGTCATGATTTATCTAAAAATGCAATGTTATCGTAAAGCATTATTTTATGATTTTTTAAAAAAGTTTTATAGAATCTTATAATGCACCGGTGCCATAATTTATCGAGCAGGTACGTTAATGACATTCTTCATTATTTCCTTCATAGGAAAAAATTGCACTTCTGGTTAATTAAATGGATACCTAAGCATTATGTAAAAACTTATTTCCTATGATTCCTTAAAAAGTAGTTTGTGAGTGAATAGGAATGATAATTCTCAGAAATTTTTCATCTCCTTAGCTGATTGTTATTACTTTGGCTGGCTGTGTTGTTCATGGAAGTGCTTTAGAAAATTTTGATGATTATCTTCCTCTTCATGAAAATGAATTTTTGGGCTTGAAAAGATCACAAAACAAATAATAAAAACTGCCCATCTTCATGTTAAAATTCTCCGATGGGAGGAAATGAGCTGATCAAAGGTTGCCCTAAAATTTCCTTCCATAAATAGTATACATAACTTGATTTTAGAGATGCAGCATGCCACTAGCTGAAAGATAAAGATATTGGCTACTGTCAGTAGGCCTTATAAAGATGTTATTGGTTCAGTGTTCAATATACTACATAGTGTAATTTGGTCAGGTAACATGAAGTTACTTTTGCTGACAATTTTTGTCAGAGTTAATGGCAAGTTTGTTAGGCAAAACTAGTGTATTCCTCAATTCCTCTCTCAATTATACCAGAGATGGTTGTGATTAAGAACTGTTGGTGAGAGATTCTTGCACAGATAGAAAACGTTTGCTCAAAATTAAGCTCTGTATCAAACATTGATATGTCTTTTTAAATTATTATTATTACTGATACTCCTTATTTGTTAAAACTGGGGCTGTGCTCATTTTATTCTTTCCAAGTCAGTGTCAATTTTGGCCCCATAAGCATAAATTCGGGCCAATTCCTGGATGTGCAGTCGGTAAAGTTTCTACGTGTCAACAGCCTTCTAGAATAGTGGTTCAGTTTTCCCCAGAAGAAGCATTCTTTTTAGGGAGAAAATTTATGTTGATGATTTTCAAATTATTGGAACTCTTCAGGCAATTTTCCAGCTGGCCAACCCCTATTCACTGATTTAAGAAGAAGTGCAAATTTTGAAATTTTGGCAGACGCAGGGATGACCTGGTCAACTTCGAGAGGCAGCGCAGGCAGAGATTTCAGCATCCACATTCTAACACTGTTACCGTTTTGCTTCTGGATGAAATCCAGCACTTTATTTTTAATATATGAAGCTCAGTATCTTTTTTAAAAACGCTTTCCCTTTATGTTCTCATCATGAGAAACTGTAGAAGCCCTAAGTCAAGAAAAGTCTGAAACAAAGTGTTCTTTAATTTACAAATTCTAAACATAATTTCTCTGATTGTCTGACGTGTGTTTATTATTCTTAGAGGCTCAAATATTCTTTATTCAGACTATTGATTGCAATGTAGGTTTAGGATATTAATACTCAGTGTTTAGGATATTGAAGGTGGGGATTATTCTTGCAATATTTATAGAAAATGTATAAAATTTAAATGCTAATTGTAAAAAAATGATAATTCATATTAAATGTTTCCATTGGTTAGGTGATCATTTTGTATTCTTAGTGAAATTAAATTATTTACAGACTCAGAGTAATAATAATGATATCTTTGAACTCTTGAGCAGTGTATACTGTTATAAAGAAATGAAATTGTCTCATCTCTCTCACACATATACACATACACATGCATGCACACACATGTGTGAACAGATTTTTACAATGCATTTTCAACCTCTGGAATAGCCAACATTTATTACTAATGATGACTGACTGTAGGTTGACCTGAGACATTCAAAATTGCTGGAAAATAGTTTACTGATGTCAGAAAAGAGACACCTTTTGAAGGAGTAGCCATGAATAGGTTACCTGACTTATCCAAGTCAGTTCCTACGTCTTTAAAGTGAGGATACTAATACTCAGCTTATAGGATAATTATGAATATTAATTAAGCACAGTGCCCAGGACCTAGGAGATATTTAACAAATGGTAACACTGGTGAAAATCAGTATGAACTCTGGAGTCAAATTGTCCTGGGTTTGAATTCTGCCTCTTGTCATTTCCCAGCTGTTTGACCACTGGGCAAATTAATGAACTGGATCTCACTTTCCATCTAGTGTTGGATGAATAAATGAAATAAAGCATATAAAGCATGCAGCCCAGATGTCAATAAATGTTGCTCTTATGATTAATAAAACATTACCGCTTTAAGGATTTCCCAATGGTAGGACTGGGTGGCACCAGCTGGTTCAGTGCTTTCCAATTTGCCTCCCATGGTGCTTGATTATTGGATGGACACTCTCTCTCTGTTTTATTTGTTTATGGGCATGTAAAATATATTGCTTTTCCGCATGAATTTTCATTCGAAAAAAGAGCTGTGTTGCTAAGAGAAGCTGGAGAAACATGCAGTTAGTTCACTCATTAACACAGAAGCAGTAGTCGAAGCTCAGGGGGTGACTAGCGAAGTGGGCAGGACTGGAATCCAGGTCCACAGAACCCCGACTTCAAGTTACGTGACATCAGCACTGTGGCATTTGGGGCTGTGCTTTAGTTTCCATCTTAGTCACATGACTTCAGGAAGTGAGATGACATCTGCAGGTTTTTTCTTGAAATATGTGCTAATTAGAATTTTTTTCCTAAAATTTATTTTAAGAACTACTAAAAAAGAAATGACAGAAAAATAGTATTAATATATGGATTAGTATATGTGGGTTAGTCTGGGTTCTCCAGAGAAAACCAATAGGAGATGCATGTCTACATGTATGTCTGTTTATATTTATCTATCATCTATCTATCATCTATCTATCTATCTATCTATCTATCTATCTATCTATCTATCTAATCTATCATTTTTTAGCTATATCTATCTATCTATCATCTATCTATCTATCTATCTATCTATCTATCATCTATCTAATCTATCATCTATCTATCTATCTATCTAATCTATCATTTTTTAGCTATATCTATCTATCTATCATCTATCTATCTATCATCTATCATCTATCTATCTATCTATCTATCTATCTATCTATCATCTATTATCTATCTATCTATCATCTATCATCTATCTATCTATCTATCTATCTATCTATCAATCATTTTTAGCTATATCTATCTATCTATCATCTATCTATCTATCTATCTATCTATCTATCAATCATCTATTATCTATCTATCTATCTATCATCTATCTATCTAATCTATCATCTATTAGCTATATCTATCTTTCTATCTATCATCTATCTATCTATCATCTATCTAATCTATCTAATCTATCATCTATCTATCTATCTATCTATCAATCATCTATCTAATCTATCTATATATCATCTATTATCTATCAATCATGTATGTATCTATGTATCTATCTATGGATCTATCTATCATTATCTACCTATCATCTGTCTAGGATTTTTATAAGGAATTGGCTAAGAAGGATCTACAATCAGCAGGCTGGCATCCCATGGAGGCTGATGACATAGTTCCAGTCTGAGTCTGAGGGTCTGAAGGTCTGAAGTGGGAAGAAGACCAGCATCCTAACTGGAAGACCAAATGCTCTCTTCAGCCTTTGTTCTATTCAGGCCTTCAGGGGATTGAATGAGGCTGCCCCACGCTGGGGAGTGCATACTGTTTTAGTCTACTCATTGAAAGTTAACTTCATCCAGAAACACCCTCACAAACACACCTGGAATAATGGTTAACCTAATATCCAGGTACCTCATGACTCAGGCTGACACATAAAATTAACCATCACACTAGGCAAAACATTTTTATCATTGATTCCAATAGACATTTTTAAGGTGTGCATATAATCTCCAATATTAATATTCACTCATTCTCAATATATTTTTCCTGTATACATGAAAGTTTGTTTTTTTTGTATGTCTAAATTCTCTACATGTTTTCCCCCCACATATAACACTCAGATAACACTGTCTGAGTCTTTCACTTTTATGATAATTAATCGCTTAAGTAACTTGTCTATCAACTTGGTCAAGTGGTGGCCATTGTTTTATTATGTGTAGAATTCACGTTATAGTGATATTAATTTATGATACTTGATAATAATTCACCTAATTTTAAATATCTTTCTTGTAATCTTGGGTTTTATTACTATTTAAGTTCATATTCTTCTAAAAACTATAAAGTGCTTATTCTTAGGTGAAAACCATGCACATAGAACCATCTTGGTAAACTCATATATTCTGAAATAAAGATCAAGTAACTGCTATGAATTATATTGAATCCAGAAAAAAAAAATAAAATGAAAAATTTAAGGTATAATGGCAAGGATTTTCTGTGGTCATTCATACATAGCAAAACCGAATCAATCAGATCTTCTGTCTACACTATCCAACTCATTATTATTTCATGGTCCTTGGGCAGAGAAAGAGGGAAAAGCAATATGTTGCTTCCTCTATTCTGTAATATTTGACACTTTATGGAATTATAAAAACAATTAGGAAACATGTCTTTCAATTTTATGTTGATAGTATTTGATAGCACATTTAATCCCATAGTTGATATATTCTGACACCTATTTATTAAGATATGTATTAAATTTTCCAAAAAATGGAAAGATATCACGTTAATAAATGCATTTCTCCCTTTAAAATACTGGTTTAGTGACTGTCTAAATATTGAAATTGTTACTCAAGTGAAACCACTGAAGTTTCACTTCTCTCTGAACAAATTGTGATGAATTTCTGCTTCACCGATGCGGCATTTTCAGTGGTTTGACTGGGACTTGGAAGAGGCTCACAAAAGTTTTGTGAATAAGAAATACCGCATCATGACAGAAACATTAAGCTAATTAATGGAACAAAGTTGAAATAATTTGGAATTGCTTCTGTATATGTAATAATTGGACTTAAAGGGATCATCAGTAGGCCATCTTCCCTCGTGTCCTCAATTCCTTAGCATTGTTAAGCATCCCCTCCTTCTTGGACATTCATTCACCTCTTCTGGAGTTGGTGGCATCATTCAAAGTCCACCCCAGTGATGCAGTGGGAATGTGCATGGCCGAGCCTCCAGGTGTCCTGACTGGCTCTCACCTCCACCACTCACCTCCTGGATGATGGTGTTGGCACTTTGACCCATAGTGCAGCGGGTCCTCAGATAACATCATTTCCTTGTAACTATGATGAAAGCCATAGTCATGGTCCTTCCTCCTAAAGCTGCAGAACCTATTGATGAGGCTAAGTGAGGACTGGCTGTAACTGGCTTGTAGCCTGGCCTTATTAGTGCCGTTATGAACTGGCCCAGATGTGCACTCCCTAGAAAGCCAACCTCTTCCCTCAGGCCTTGGCTCCAGAGGGTCCAAGATGATAATTTTTTGTTTTGTTTCATTTTGGTTTTATTATTATTTTTTTCTTTCGGGTGCTCTGGCATCTTCATTGGCTGTACCTTCTGTTTCATGAGCTTGACTACTGCACTTTTTACTTATTTTCTTCCATTATATCACCACTATTCAGCTTCTTTATAGCTGAATCCATACCTGCGTTGCTCTCTTCAGCTCTACATTTAAACCACTAGTCAGTTTTTGGGGTGTTTCACTCTTATCTCAAATTAATAGGCTTTATCCCCCACCCCCATCCTCCTGTATCATTGCCAGTGACAATGGCATTATTTTTGCAATCTCTTTAACATGTTCCCTTTCTTTTTCTTTCAGGTGTCATGGAGGGCAAGAAAAGAGTTAGCTTATAGAGTTGTTTACTAATAGTAAGTAAACCCCCAAATCTGTGAATTTACCAAGATCTATTCCCATTCCTATCCCTTTATTTTTCTTGGCTGACTTTTAAAATCAACTTTATTAAGGCATAATTTACACAACAAAAATGCACCCAATTTAAGCACATAGTTTGATGTGTTTTTATAAATAGTTTATAACTACATATATATAGCTATATTTATAGTGTTGTATATAGCTTTATGAGTATATAGTTAGCTTTTTATTTTTAAAGAGCATGCATTTACATGGTGTGTATCAATTTGTCTTCACAGTCTGTTCAGAGAGACAGGTAGTTCAGGCAGGGACCATATAGTGTGATGAGAAAACCAACGCCCAGTAAAAATTTATGCCTTGCATGTAAGTTCATGGAAGGAGAAGGATGTTAAAATTGAAGCCTTGACACCAATTCTAGTGCTTTTTCTAATTTTAAGAGGCTGATTCCCTTTAATGAGACCTAATTCTTGATTTTAAAAGACAGCATAGGAGGGTGTTCAAAAGTGGCAATCGGGAAATGGAGTAATAGGGATTTGTAGACAGGATTGGAGTCCATAGGTAGAAGCCCAGAGGGGCTAACTTATTAATAGATAGGGGCGACATATAACTTCTTGAGCAATTCACATCAGTTTGGTAAGAAAATAGCAGAATTATTGGGTGTTTTTTGTGCTCTGTGTTATCATTGCCTTTATGCTTAGAATGGATGGTTAGAATGGGTCATTGGGGCAGAAGTCTACTTCTTGGTTTGCTATAGAAATGTTAGTTAATTTCTGTGGACGATCTACACAAAAGAAATTCTGTAAGGATAATTTTTGGAATAATAATTGCAGAGTGCATGTATTTTAAGGTTAATTTCTAAAACACAAAAAAACCACTGTGCAGTAATTGGGAATAATTCCAAAGGCAATATGAAAACACATTACTTCCCCCTATATTTACAAGCAGTAATATAGGAAAATATATTAAACCGAATCTTTGGGGACTTAAGCAATATTATGTCGTATACATGATGTTTCAATAAGTGTTTACAGATTTTTCTATAGTAGACTTTGATTTTTTTCTTGCACATTTTGAAGCTCGCTTAATTGTATATTCAGTTGGGGATTTGATTCATGTTTAACAGGCAGGTTTTATTTTTGATGTCCTTTCTTTTACCTTTTGCGCACTAAATAATCCTTTATTTTTAGAGTACGTCACTTCACAAAGCCTGCTAACCTCAGGGTTGACAGGAGTTTTTTATTTCTTCTTTACTAACCACATATACCTTACATATTGGCATTTTAATGAGCTAACATACTGCTGTATTTTCAAGTGAGAGAAGGCAATTTCCTTTTTGGTGGGCGGATTTCTTTTAAGGATCCGATTTAGTTTTTTAACTTGATTGAGTTTTGAAAAGAAACATGACTCAACCTTTCTCATTTGATACATGAGGAATGATTACTGGAAGATTCAGAAGCAAATATAATTATTTCTAGCTTTCAACAAGGAACGTTTTTAGTTCTTGGAATATCTTATTTGAACAATAGTTGTAGTTCAGTTTTTTAAAAGTTCTTTAAAATAAGAAGATATATCATTTCCTTTGATATCGATTTTACCCCACAATATGAACTACTTAAGAATCATTAGATTTAAATAGAGTTTATAAGCTCAGTTTTCTGCTGTTCAGCCAGCCTATCAGTGCTCTCTCAAAGGCGGCCAGCAGAGTTGTCGTTGGTACTATACTTGCACAGGGCAATTAGCTGTATTAATGACAATTTTAAAACTAACTCACCCTGTAAGACAGCAATTCTAGAAAACTGTCTAATGGAACACTTGTTTAAGTATTCAGAATTACTCGTAAAAGAAATTCATTGCAGCATAATCTGGAATATTTAAAAAATGTAAACCACCTGCATAGAAGCTCCATGAGGCCAGTTCTTGATCCATACTATTATGAATGAAATTGTTCTCAAGTTCATTTTCAGTTCGTTCATTGCTCATATGTTAGAAATACAATTGTTTTTGTGTGTCGATCTTGTATGCTGATTTTTTAGGGTATCAATAAAAGCTTTCCCTTTACCCTTTCTTTTTTTAGATTTCTTTTTTCAGAAGAGAAACTATCATGAAATTTAAAAAGAATTCATAAAATTAATTCAATAATTATTTATTAAAATTATACACGTACTTTTAACAGAATTACCAATATAGAGAAATATAATTAAAAACAAACTAACAAAAAACAGCACCCAAATTTAACCGTGAGTCTAAATGTGTGTTTATTGATGTGTATTGATCACGGAAAGATTTTGTTTTATATAGATGGACATTCTCACCTTTTTGTGTAAATAAAATACTTTTACATCATTAATTTTAATGACTGCCTGATATTCTATATACTATAGCTTATTTAATATAGTATAATTTATTTAATTATCAGTTAACATTAAGTTGTTCAGAATTTATAGCCATTGTAAATAAGACTAACATGAACATCCTCCAGTGGGTAACTTTGAGATAGCTTTGTGTAGTATCTGTTTAGATGAGAATTCCTGGGAATGTGATAATTGTCCCAAGCAATGTTCAGACACAATTCTAGGATCTTGCAGAATGTTTATAATAATTTATTTTCCCATCAATACTGTTTTGTTCTTCAATGTTTCTATCATTTCAAACATATCTTAATCACTTAAAATTTCATGAGTTATCAGAGAGAACTGTCTACTCAATTTTCTTAATTCAAAGGAGAAAGAAAAGGAAAAACCAGACAGGAAGCAATTTTTATACAGGTGTTATTTTTAAACCACAAGATTCAGAATTTTAAAGGACAATAGCATTTCTTTTCCACCTCACGATTAATGAGGAACGATATAGCACCCGTGACAGATAGCTAGCATAATTTTTAATGATACTCCTGTTGAAATAGAACAAGATTGACCTTGAGCAAATAAATAATTAGGTATTTTAAATTATTAAAACATTTTTCTTGTCTTGGCTAAAAACCTAGTCTTTTGAAATTTCAACAGAGCAGACTTATTTCTGAGACAACGCAGCTCGTTTCCCACTGCTGATTTCATGTTAGTGATCTCAAAAGAGAGTCCCTCATGTGAGTGTGTTTCCTGTTAGTTACCCATTTCTGGAAATTGGGTATTTTAAAATTTTAGCAGAATTTTAAAATCATGAGATTCTGTTTCCGTGGACTGAAGTTTAATAAATCATCCCCCAACTCCCTTTCATTCCTTTTTACTAAGTGTTACTGGTAAGTTTTACAAGTTGAGTAGTTTTTACATATTACCTGGATGCATTTACATAAAATAAGGTAGAGTTTTAAAGAAGCCAAACGTTAGAAATTTATCGATTAAAATTAGGGGCAGGGGTAATCTGACTATCTTCAATTTAGGGCAAGAAGCCATTCCCCCCCCCCCCCATCAAGTTAGCACCGAGTAGCAGCGAGAACACAGAGGGAGGGCAGGCCCTGTCCTACAGAAGCTTCTCAAAGTCATGTGCCACCTTGCAAATTACATATTCAAATCTCAAGTCTGTCATCTGTTTATATTTTAAAATACAGATACGAAAATTGGATAAAATGGTAATTCTCCATATTCTTTTTTTTTCTTGAGAATATTTTATATAACTTTAGGGGTATGGAGGAACTCACTTGAAGTATTCATTGTTTTTCCTCATTGTGATTTTATTGGCTTTGGTATACAGTCAGTTAATAATTAATGGCATTAAATTTATATTCCAATGTGACTAGATGAATAAAGAGTAAATATGTGTTTCCATTTCTGCGAAAGCAGTTTGAAGATTTTATTTTTTTGGTCTTCAAAAAAATGTCTGAACTGTCAATACAAAATACATAAATATTTATAAATGCTTAGATTCTTCCTTTTAGTTGTAATACCAGATTTAACTGGGGTTGGAATGAATAGTAATTTAAACTATAATAGCCTGTGGCTTTCTGACCTATGCTGTATTATAATTATTACTTCTTGGCCAAACTTCTCTATACCTCACAGCCTCATTGAAACCTGTTTTTAGGTTTTATTAAAGTTAAAAAATAGCCAATAAATATAGCCCAAGGTGAATGTGAATGTTGGCATGCAGACTGGAGGTGCTAACTCCCTTCTCTCATTGTTCATTTACCTTTAAGTGTCTGCAATGGGCAGGTGATGCTCTTTCTTTTTCATATGTGAATGATGAATATATTTCATACTATTTCACATTTTGACACTGCTTCTCATTACAATTTTTCTTTTCATATTATGCAGTTGATGGGAAGTCAATTTTTCTGTACATGATAGATTCCATCATTTGCTCAGTAATGTATCTTTTGGCAGTGAATATATTACAATAGCACATCCAAATGGTTGAACAGAAAGAACTCAAGTTCTAATCTAGAGTCAGACCCTGGGTTTATCTATCTATTTCTATATGAACACCCTACTTATGAAAAATAAATATTCCTAAATAGTTCTTATTTCATTTGTTCTCTATCTCAGACCCTAACAAATTGGAAAAATATCTTAAACACTTTTAAGGAAGTGTTTAATTATGTATTGTTTGTGAGAAATTTTTAATTAAATTATAGACATATAATATTATTATTTCATTATTCATTAATCTTACCAGACCATGGTTTGGATGCTAAACATCTGAATAATTTTTAAATATCATAAAATATTTTGGCTCAATTTCTAATTATTGGCTCTTTAATTTCATGGCATGAAAAAAGCAAGAAAAGCAATGCATTTGCAATAAAACCAAAGAGGATGAGAATGAGACTAAGAGACTGAGGAGCTTGTGTTTTGTCATTAAAGCAAATTGAACCAGAAATAACCAGTTGCTCAGACAGCGTGAATGTGGAAGAGTCACGTAAGTCATGCCATCGCAGGGCCTTGGACATTCATATGGTGCTTATTACATTTATTTTAATGTGTCTTAGTCTATTTTTATTAATCAATTTCTTATTAAGTCTAACATGGGTTAAGAAATACTTTAACTACTAAAAAGTTTTATGTTCATTGACTGAAAACGAATCAGCTATTATTTGAGCATTTTGTACCTGTTATTTTAAGATAAAAATCTTTGCATTTTTTCTCATTAAATTTTTTTTGTTGGTTTTATTTTCTTAGCTAAACATAATCATTTTAGCTTCCTTTTTTCTTCTTCCCTTTTCCTCCCACCTATCCATGTGTGGTCCATCTATTAAAAGCATTCTTTTTCCACTCCCATTTTTTGAAAGATACCAAAACAACGAAAGAAATGACAGACACATGAATTAAAAAATAAATAAACAAAGAAGAAAAGTTTTGCCTTCAGTGACACTAGAAACAGCTTCACATCCGACTCTGCTCAGTTTCTTCTCAGAGATGACATGGCAACTTTCTCAGGTTTCTGTCTTTCCACATTGCCACCCAATTGCCCTCTGTCATCCTTTTGGTAAGAAATATTTTCCTAATAGGATCTTCCATCCCACCTGTCTTATCTACTTTCGTTATCTCTGGGACAGATGAAATTGTTAGCAAGGCAAGGAAAGTTTTAAATCGCTTGACTGACAACCAATAGAAATTCTAGCTGATGACTAAAAAGGTGAAATCTTCCATATCGCTATATTTTGGCTGTATATTGTCATCTTGTCTCTAATTTTGTCAGGTTATCAAGAGCGCATTGTTTCATTGTATATACTGGCCAGGAAAATGAAGCTGTAATGGAATCTCTGTTTCTATTTTCTCTTTTTATAAACTCCCCAATCTACCACCAAGATTATTAATAAAAATTCAAAATAATACCATTTTCAAAATCTACAGTTCTGTTTCCCCATTTCACATGCTTTTTTTTTATCTCACTTATTCTGCTTAGTTTTATTTTTTCAGGGCTTATTATTCTATTAGTAACTTTCAATTTTAAATCTTATATCTCTACATGTTAAGAAAATCTATGAGAAATAGCTATTACCTTTTCTTTAATAAACAATGTAATGCTAGATAATTTAAACTCTCAGTATATTTAGTTATGATCAGAAATTAAAGTATTATTTTTGAATTTCTTATCCTTTTCTTGGATATGAATCATTGAATACTTTAACACACCCCTTTCACATTTTTGTTAGTCTTCCATCACAGCCTCTCTTTCCATGGTTATTTGGAAGCTATTTTCATCTTTTCAGCTAACTTCTGAAGAAATGTGCTTTGATTTCACTCCAGCCTGAGTAAGACCCTATTGTTTTTGTGTTTTTACACACATTTGGCAATTATAACTCCATGATTCCAGAATCTTGACAAAACCATTTGACATTTCATTCCATTTTATGTAGATTTTAAATCTGCCGACTGCTTTCCTATTCAACTCCATTTTATTTACAGTTGAGAGACAGAGATTTCTTTGCTTGCCACTTAATTTTGTTTGAATTCTTCTGTGCAGATTCAGTATAACCTGGAAGTATTTTGTTACTAAAAAGCATTTTTCATTTCTTCTAGAATCCTAATGAAATGTGGACTAATAGCTCATGAATAAGTTATATCACTGCCTCTACCTTTCTTCAAGTATAAAATGAAGATTTGAAAAAAATGTTTTCTACCAATAAAAGTACTAACTTTTGGATAAAATACTAAGGAGACATATACTAGATTTATTATGGTTTATATACAATTCTGTCATGTATTTATCAATTTTTAAAGTTTTTTAAAATATAATTTATCTACCATAAAATCCACCCTTTAAATATATAATTCAGTCATTTTTAGTATACTCACAAAGTTGATCAACCATCTTCACTAATTTTAGAATATTTCATCATCTCCAAAAGAAACTCCATCTTCATTAGCAATTATTTCTCATTTTCCTTCTCCTCTTAGTTGGTGGGAATTGATTTGCTCATTTTGGACATTTCATATAAATGAATCATGCAAAATATGGTCTTTTGTAACTTTCTTCATTTAGAAAATGTTTTTGAAGTTTATGTTGTAGCATGTGTCACCAATTCATTCCTTTTAATGGCTGGATAGTATCCGATTATATGAGGCTACCATTTCTCATTTATCCTTTCATCAATCATTAGACAGGTTGTTTCTACTTTTTTGGCTATTATGAATAATGTTGCTCTGAACATTTGTGTCCAAATTTTTGTGGACACGTGGTTTTATTTCTCTTGATTATACCTAGGATTATGATATATCATATGGTGAGCCATGTGAAAACTTTGTTTAACAGAGTAACTGTCAAGCTGTTTTCCAAAGTAACTGAAATATTTTATTATTTAGCCAACAACGAGAGTACTGGTTTCTTCTTTTCTTCAGTAACACTTGTTATCATCTGCCTTTTTTTTTTTAACCTTAGCCAGCCTAGAAGTGATGCCTCATTTTGGTTTTGATTTGCTTTACCTAGTGACTAATGATATTGAGAATTTTTCATATACTTATTGGACATTTGCATATATTCTTTGGAGAAATTTAAATCCTGTGCCCAATTTTTAAATTGCGTTGCTTTTCCATCCTTAAGTTATGAGTTTCTTATACATCCTAGATGTAAGATGCTTGTCAGATTTATGACTGTAAATATTTTCTTCTGTTGGTTGTCTTTTTACTTTCTTATGGTTCCTTTTAAAACACAAAATTTTTTGTTTTGGACGGTGTCCCTGTTATCTATATTTTATTTTGTTCAATATGCTTTTGGTATTATTTCTAAGAACTCGTTGTCTAATCAAAATTTAAAAATATTCACACTCATGATTTCATCTAAGAATTTTATAGTGTTAGCTCGTACACTTACTTCTATGATCCATTTTGAATTAATTTTTGTATATGAGATCAAAGTCCAGCTTTATTCTTTCTTTTTGAATGAAGATATCCAGTTACCTCTCACCATTTGATGAAAAGACTATAGTATTCTTATTGACTTATCTTGACATCCTTGTTCAAAATCAATTAACCATAGATATATGGATTTGTTTCTGGACTCTTAATGCTCTTTAATTGATATATACAAATGTCAATTACATGTATGTATGCACACATGCAGACATACACACACAAACATATAAATGTACTAGACACATTAGACACACCGCATAACTCCATAATCTGTCGGCTGGTGTCCAAGTTGAGAAACACTAGCTGGGAGGTTAAGGAGAACATTTACCAAATATCTAAAAATTTCCAAACTCTCCAGGAGAGATCCTGTGTCTCAGAAACCATATGATATTTTACAATTACTTGAGAACTTTTCTGCAAATCATGGACATGAAATGACCAAGACAATGATATTTTACCTTTGCATCTGGCATTGTGATTGCTCCTATAGGACTTTCGCTGTCATTAACAACACAGAATTGATTTTTTAAATGAAATGCATCACAGAAAAAGTGTCTAGTGGATAATTTTAATAACAATTTATGGAGCTATCGTGGGACAAGTAGTCATCTAACACTTATTTGCCCTTGAGACTTAGAAGAAATCACATCTCTAGTGCTCATCAAAAGGAACCAGTTTAACTGAGTTCGGCTTAGCTGTGAATAAATGGATTAACAAGTACCTTATTAAAACTGTAATTTACATTTCATTTATCACATTTAATAGAATCAACTTTGTTGTTTCAGGGTAGGGAAAAGCATTCATTTCCAAGGATAACTTTAGGTACTGTTAATTTTACACATTTTTATTGTGGGTTTTCATAGTTACCATAATTATATGCCCCATGTAGCATGGAAATATAAGATGCATGACATAAAATTTTGCTGCTAAAGAGTATTTAATTATTCAACATATTAAAACCATTTGTTTGTCTAGCTTGTGAATTTTCTTGCCACTATAAGAATATTTAATTAAGGTAATTTGAAATCTTTGATCCTTTCAGGATGTAACTTAGGTCATTACATATTTTTGTGTCAGAACAAATAGTCTGGATTTCCATCAATAATGTTTTGACCTAGGTTTTTATTACTCATGCTACTTATTTTTTTCCTTCATCTCTTAAGTATTTCTGCTATTTGCATATGACAGTATTCTGATCATAGTTGTTAACAAAGATAATGCATTTATTGATAATATGAGAAAATGCTATGTAATCAGAAAAAATTATTCTATATGCAATAGTATTTACTATCACATCAATAAACAAGGGACTGATGAAAAAATGTTGTAGTACACAAGTGCTAACTTTATCAGGGAAATGGAACACTCAAGATCATTGTGCATATTAAAACCTTTACACAGTCTTGCCCCTAAACAAATCACTTAATTACTTGACTAGGATTTAAAGGATATTCTTAATTTTGCTTTTTGATCTGTCTTTAAAACTGACTTACAATGATAATCCTTGAACTCTGGTGGTTCTTGTGAAATAATTGATAGCTTTGATCTATTTTTATAATGCTGATCATAATAACTTGATATAACTGAAGACACAACTGTAATCACCTTATAGATTTTCAAATAGGGAAAAATAAGTATATATTGAAGGGCCTGTATTCTGTTTTCAGAATTAGTATCCTGTCAAGATATTTTTCAGATTATATCATCAAAATAGGAAAAAGTAACATTTCCTTAATGTGAGACAAGTGATCTAATTTTAATGACAGCTACTGTTAACATCAGGCACCCAGAAATATTTTATAATGCTTAGTAATTACAGCAATCTTCCTTCTCTTTTACTAATTATTTCAAAAAAAGAAGTAAAAGCTTTAAGAATGGGCACAAAAGCCAGCTATATTGGATCTTTTTTTGTAAAGCAAATAGCTTTCAAATCATTCCATTAGCTGTCAGCAGAGCACAAAAAGAATTAATCAAAAATGACATCAATTTTAAGGGCCTGACAAAATCTCAGGAGAAAAACAATCCCATCATCGAAAGAAAAAAATTAAGGGTAGTGCCCCTGATTCTATAAAGGGGTTTTTATGAAATCAGTTTTTCCCCTGTTGCACCCACATTTGTGTTATAGAGGATTATAAATAAAATCTATGCTTTCAATTCTTCTGGTGCATTTATCATAAGAAACTAATTTGTCCGATGTGCTAGTTAAAGTTAATCAGTACCTCCCTATATATCTTGTTTTTACCTGAGTTTTTCAAATAATTTGTATCTTTGTTATTTTCTTGATTTTGACTATTTTTTAGCATAATACTTGAAATCACTAGACTCTTCTGTAGAATTATGTAGAATCAAAACAGACACCTAAAGCATATATTACTTGAAAACAAAACATAAGGTAAAAGTAGGGAAGCACATATGAAAACAGGTATTTTAATTGAGCCTAAACAGAAATATCTAATTTAGAATCATTTATCGTACAGTCGTTTTTGATACCTTTTATTGATACCTATTTGATACCTATTAAAAGAATAAGACTTTAGCTGGAGCATTTACTAGGAGTTTCTCAACCTGCATGGCCTTGTTTGTTGACGATGGTGACTCTGTGGTGTGGATGGGGATGTGTCACTTCTGTTCTTCAGTAGAGTTAACCAGGGCTTGGAGCAGTGAGATTGCTAATCATGCCTTGCAGAGGGGAAATAAATAAGACTTAGAACCAGAGTCTCTAACTACTTTTCCAGGCCCTGCCCGCTGCTTTACTGTTAACTGTGCTTTGTGCAGAGCAGCACCGACTGCAGACTTCAGGAGCCACTGAGTAGAAAGGCAGATTAAATCTAATTTCCTTCTTTCTAGTTGTTTCCTTGGGATACATCCGTGAACAGAACAAAGGCCCGTCTTCGTGAAATTTATAGCATAGCAGAGGAAGACAGAAACTGAATAATAAACATAACAAACGAATGAATGGACGAGTGAGCTAATGAATAGATAGTTTGTTAAAAAGGAAGTTCTGTAGAAACAAAGAGAATGAGAGCCTGGGGGACTGGGGTGCTGGAGTGGAGGTGTGGGACAGAGCGCACTTGCCAAAGTTTCTTTCTTCTTTTGTTTAGAAAAGTGAGTCAATTTCTATCTGCCTCATTACGATATGCATAATAAATATAAACTATAACAATTTAAAGATAAATTATATAAATATAAATTATATATGTATGTATACATATATATGTGTGTGTGTATAGTCACACACATGTGTTCGATCCTCATTATTCACAGATACTGTATTTGTGAATTCCCTACTTGCTAAAATTTATTCATAACCCCAACTCAATACCCATTAGTCAATTGCAGACGTGCACATGTACAAAGCAGCAAAAAATTTAAGTCACCCGATGTGCATGTTATCTGTTGAAGTGGTGCAAGGTGGCACCGCCTTCTCACTGCAGCTCTCAGGCTATCAGCAAGTGTCCTTTTACGGTAGTCTATTTAGTGCCATGTTTTCCACAGCTTTGTCCTTTTTGTTAGTGATTTTTCTGCTTAAGATGGTCCCCAGCGTAGTGATGAAGTTCAGTGCAGTGTGCATAAACGCCAGAGTCCACAATGTGCCTCGTGGAGAAAACAGGCGTGTTAGGTTAGCTCCAGTGAGGCTAAAGTTATGGAGCTGGGGGCTGTTCATGAATTGACAATGTTTATCAAATAAAATGTCTTTAAACCTAAACACACATACAACAAAGGTTAAGTATTGATAAGTTGATAACAATCTGAGCCGAGGCTCACAGAAACCCAACCCTGAGCTTCCTCCTGAGGAAATGACTCAGTAGTTGCTAATTTAGATTTTATGACAACTTTACAGAGCCTAAACACTGGGAATAGCAAGAAGTACGATTATAAGGCATTTACTACATATTAAAATTACATATTTAATTACAAATAATTCTTATGAGATTATTTCCCATAGTTGTTATATCTGCTAGTTCTATACTTTGTGCTTATTATCACTTTATGTGATGTAAGAACTTTAAACAAATTTTTTCTTGAGTCATTGCAGTCAAGATTGTTCAGTCTGATCCTGTTTGATGAGAAATTATTTAGGAGCCGCTTGAATATGTTATAATATCTAAGATTTTGCCATTTGATATGTGGCTTATTTCAATGTTATTTATAACACTACACTTACTTCTGCATTTTCTTCCTGATTCTCTCCATGCTTCAGTCTGGATATTTTCTCTTGAGCTACTTTCCAATTTACTCTTCTTCTCTTAGGCTATATCTAACCTACTGTTAAACTTATTTTTTTGAGTTAATATTTTCAGTTTTATATTTTCCTAGTGTAAAATGTGAAATACAAATGAGATGAAGTCAAGCAGAACCAGGAGCTCACAGCCACGTGTTCCCACAAAAACCTAATCCCCTAAGTATTCACAGATCTTATATAAGTCATTGGACTCCTTTGGAATATGGGAAAAGGTTCATGAAGCTGATATCAGGATTACAAGGGATGGAAGTAAAGGGTGGATTTGTAGGAGTTTGTCCAGAAAGACTGTAAGAATGAAAATTGTGTGCTTCAAGATGGATCACAAGTAACAAAAATACCTTGAAGGCAGACACTCAAGGTGGAAGGTAAGATTGGTGATGCCTGAAAGTTGGAGCATCAGAGTATCTTAAAGAGAAGAAGGTAGTAAACAACATCACACAGTTATCAAATAAGATGAGAGTACGTAAATATTCCTTTTATTTTCTTTGGTCACTTAAATCACATGTAGCTTTAACACAAGCATTTTGAGCAAACAACTGTGGTACCAGAAGCCAGAAAGTAATGGACTGAATCATGAGTTTCAAATAATAAATAATTGCATTGAACACTTACTCCTTTTTCAAAAAGCTTTGCAGTAAGGTAAGGAGAAAAAAGAGAGTAGTAGATAGAGGAGGGCTATGATCTCATAGAATGTGCTGATGAGAAAGGGCTAGAGAGAGGGAGAAATTAAACATATACTGGAACAATCTTTCATTTTGTGTGCATGCCACATATTCTTTGATTCCTTAATGAAATTTCTTCACTTCCAGAAAAATATGTATTACATGTACTCACCAAAGTTCGCATGCCATTTGAGGAAATTACTGGTGTCCTAAAAAGAGGATTGTTTCTAGATTAAGAGCCTTTGCAACAAAGAGAGAAAAGAAATAATGGACCAAGGTTCTTGAGACAGACGGAGAGACTGGGATCAAGAACAAGGGTTAGCATTAATGTATTGGCTAGGTGGGGGGCCAGATGAGAGAAAGAGCAATTAGGGGGATCATTTCATAAACCATATAAATGTCTAACCAATATACTACATACTTGAAACTAATAAAAAAAAATAAAAATAAATAAAAATAAAAAATTTAAAAAAAAAAGAAAGGACAAAGGTGAGGCATGCTGTATTGAGAGGCTACCATAATTATTTCTTAGAAATGTAAGTGCTTTTGGAACAGTGAAAAGATGATCCTTACCATACATACATCAGCTTTCTAAGTGGTTCTAAATCGACTCTGTAGATAGAGGGATGAAGAGTCAATTTGGACTTTTTTCCAATTATAAGAACACAGGGGTTGGAATTTCCCAAGCTCCTCATTTAGTGGTTTTCTGCCTTAGAGAGAGTCAGCCTTTTCCTTGTGCTTCGAGGGCAATCTGTCTCCCTCCATTATATCATTATCCTCATGTCTGAGCTTTACAAATTACTTATTTATTTATATCCTGGCCTTATGCAAATAGAGAGGCAGATGGATTAAAGTCGCCACATTTTATTGTAATTATTTGCATCTATTTGGCACAGTTGACAGCAGAGATGTATGTCATATTTTTTCCCTCAGTCGCTGCATGTGGACGGAATAAATGAGTTAAATTATTTTTTAAGTTGCAATGTAGTGAGCATGATGAGAAATCTGTCACATATATAAGGGACTCCAGGAAACTCAGCACAACAAACTCTAAGTAACCATCATCAGCTGAAACTTAATGCTTACTCTTGAATATTAACCCCTGTGATGATGTAAATGAGATGATAGACTGATTAATCCCCTGAATCGGAATTCAAATTTTTGGAGGTATGATTTGTATTAATTAATAAAAGTGATAATGATAATGACTACCATCTTGAGTTAGATGACACTTATGTATATGTAATACACATATTTCCAGATCTATCTATACATACCTACATTCATATATATCATCTTTACATGTATATTCTTCCTAATAACCATGCAAGGCAGGCATTGTTTTAATTTTTTTGGAGGATAGAAAACAGGCCACAAGAGAGATGTAGCTGGTTTAGAGCACAGAGTTGAAAGTGTTAGAGCAGCAACAAGCCCAACTTTTGACTTTCCTTGCAGATTCTAGCTCTATTTCTCCCATGAAACGTGCTGAAGGACTAAGGGGTCTTCTCTAATTGGTGCTGAATCAGAGAAAGGTATGATCCTTCTAGAGAAGCATCTCTCATAGCAATTTTCTGGCAATCCTCACAGAATCAGGAGAGCCTGAGCCAGCATGCCATTCTCCTTGACTACTACAAACCCACTTTCCTTAGCATGCTATGACATGTGACACATTTTAATATAATCATTATCAAGTGGTTAATGCCAAGAGACCCACCCCAGGTAAAATGCCATACACGGGTGCTCATAGATTCTCTTGACCATTGGACTCTGTTCACAGTGTGGAAGGTCTGAGATTTTATTCTCCTTGGAATCGAATAGGTTAGCCTGTGGCAGTTTCGTAGAGGCCAGCAGAGGTCCTGGGTCGGGGTAGAGACCTTTGCTGCTCATGGACAGTAAGTGGCATGGGCACCGGCACGTTTGCATCAGTTCCTTGCCCCTTCATTCCACAGGTACAGTGTGAATGATCCAGAGAGACACCTGTATATGTCACATATGTTACAGGAGACTCTGTGAGGCACCCTTAGTTTAGGAAACCCAAATCCTTATAATGGACCTTTGCTCTGACACTTTAGCCCTTGAGATTGCAAGCAAATCTGTCTTTTGCTCTGAACGGGGATGGTGCATCTTCCAAGGTTGTTTGTTATACATACGTCCTTGAGAAGATGACCTGGAGCAAAGGGCAGTTGGTGCCTCACTTCAAGTGACCTGCAGAAATGTGACGAACCTACACAGAAACTTCTCCTATCAGACTCTAAAAATTTAATTTTCTTTGCAAACGTCGGACATTTTGCTGGAAACTGTTTCCATTTTAACTGCTCAGTGCACCATGCTGCTTAGCATTCTTGCTTAGAAACACACATTTTGATGTTATTAAGCAGGGGGGTATGATTATCATATGAATCATAAGTGATGGTATGATATATCACCACCTTAAAGTAGGAGCAACTCTTATTTCTCTTAAATTACATATAATTACTCCTGGGAAATTGTATTGAAAGACTAATTTTACATTGGTGTGCCACTTAATTACACATCAGCAGTGACAAGAAGAATTCAAAATATTCTATAAACTTCCTCCAAAAAATAATAAAGCCCAAGACATTTCTTACTCCAGTTATTACCAAGATCAAGAGTTTGTGGATTATCAAATTTCTCAGGTTGCTGTTACTCAAACTGAGTAACCAATCTTGGCTGAAGCTTCTCATTTCTCACTTGGGAAAGTTGTGGGCATCCCTCATGCCCTCATCTATACCTAATTATCTCCTAAAGGCTCTCTCTCCAAATATCATTACAGTAGGTGTTAAGGCTTCAGCATATGAATTTTGGGGAGGCACAATTCAATCCATAGCATTCTCTCCTTGGCCCTCCAAAATTCATGTCTTTCTCCCATGCAAAATACACTACCTCATCCCAAGATCCCCCAAAGTCATAACTCATTCTTGCATTAATTCTAGACTCTAAAATCCAAAGTCATATCTGCATAGCCTCTACATCAGATCTGAGTGAGGCCTGAGGCATAATCCTTCCCGAGCTGCGGATCTGAAACTAGACACATGAATTCTTCCAAAATACTGTGGTAGGACCTTTTAGGAAGGAACAGGTGCAATGCACGTAAACCATTGACTTGAACACTAGCCCATCTTATTATTAAAATGTCCCCGAGCTGGTGCACCTCAGAAGGGTTTCCACAGGCTGGCTTCTGACACAGCGGCCTCCACATACCGCTTGTCTGCCCATCATCTTCTCTCATCTCCCCATGCCTCTCAAGAACAAACCAAAGCTCTCTCTTTGTGACCTGCATTTGCCTTTGCTATCTGGAATGCTGCTGACATGGCATCCTGGGCTTCTGGAAAGTTCTCACCCTCTGCCTCTGTTGGCTCATCAAATTATTTTCTCAAAAACATACCCTGTTTAGGAAGAACTGTGATGCCAAGGGTTAAGATCTACTTTAATGAGTTACATGTATTTCTTTTCTAAAATATGAAAAAGAGGGAAAAGCACAAAGAATTCAGATCATCTTTGATTTTACTATTCCCAGGTAGATTATAAGATTTTAACTGGTCAGTATGTTTCATTCTCTTTTCCTATCATTTATTTTGCTCATGTATATATGCAGAGATAACAAAATAGAGTGATACTCAGCAAATTAACTGATAATTAGTTTTATCCACTTAAAGATATTTTCAATGCCATTACATGTTTTTCTACATCCCTATGATTAATGGCTACTTAGCATTTAACTAAGAATATACTATAGTTCATTGGTCCTCGACTATTTTCACATGCATGTCCATTGCTACATCTTTGCTAATGTAAACAACATTTTAAAACACATGCTCCACGCACATGCACAAGGAGTTTTAGAGAGAGATTCCCAGGAGTGAGAGAGCTCCGTGGAGAGGTGCTGGTTGCTCCTTTGAATAGTGTTCGTTAAGCCTTTCCAGGCAGCGCAGGTAGAAAAAGCCCACCTGGTCCCGAACAGGGCCGCGTCCTCCAGCAGAGGCGGCTCAGTCGTGGCCTGGCAGGGATTCTGAGCCAAGACTTACTGTCATCAAAAAGAGATTAGAACTTCTAAGTGAGTCTTGCTTCTTGATGACTGAGAGACAGGGACAAGGCATTTTTTTCAGGCACATCTGCTACTCCCAATGTATGTAAATTCTCATGGACACAGATCGATTCTCCCATCCTATCTCAAAATGCACACACACACACACACACACACAGTTTCACATTTGACACTACCATGCCCACAGAAGAAATCGTCCCTTTCAAGCAGTGCGAACAACTGTTAGCTTAAAGTTTAATTTCATCTTCAAATACCTTTGCTCTCTGAACATCTCTGAAGTGTGCCCAAATCACCCTTTCTTCCAGTGACAAACTTAAAAGCGAATTAATACATAGAATGTAGAGAGGTGTTTGTGTGAAGAGACACTAGACGACTGTTATCATTGCAGCATCCGTAAGTGTCCTCTCAGATGAGTAAAATGTTTCCTGTCATGTCGAGTGCCTCGTGGTTGTGTTGCATCCTCCCTCCTGCTAAAGGACCACTTAGGACAATGGGGTGCAATTAAACCGACAGAGCCTGGGTGATCTGGAGGGCAGCTCCCTCCCAAAGTGCTTCATTTACTCCTCCGTGTTCATAATAGAGGGTTTTCTTACATTTGGTGATCCCGGGTTACTGAGTAGTTAGAAAATATTTCGGGTCTGGACTAAATGGGAATGAAATGGTCCTATTTCATTAGCTTATTTTCAATCTAAAATTTCTACACAAAGAGGTTTCATTTTTCATCATCTTTTCTAAGAACTAATATAACAATATCACCCTTACGTCGTAGATTCTAGATCTTCCCCCGAATGTATTTTATTCTCTTGTGTTTTGTTTTTCAGCTTGGATCATAAATTCGTACAAAAGTGGCTATTTCTACCTGAAGTACAGCCTTAATATATTGTTGATGCTCAGACATATTATATGATGATTATAACAATAAAAATTTAGTCCCATGGAAACATTATTAAATTTTCCTTTTTCTTAGATTACATGTCATCCTCCTGGTAATATGTGATAGCTGGGTGATTTATGTGTTCTCAAATTTTTAAAATATTTCACTATCTGACTTCATAGCCTTTTTTTTCGTATTAGTCTTTCAGTTCTTTCTATCACTATAGATTTAATTTATTCATTTTTTTTCTACCTAAAGACTGACATAAAATGCTTTTCACACTATTTTAGCTATTTTCTAGTTATAATAAATTTCATGTCCCTCTTGGTTTATTAGGTCTATTTTTTCTCAATTATTTTTTCTCGGAGTGTTTGTGAAATTCCATTTTGTTGCTTTACTCTTATGGCTAGTCCTTTATCTTGCTTTATCTTTTCCCTTTAAATTTAAATTAATACTAAGTATTCTTGCTTTTCTATTTCCTTATATTTATTTCTACGACCTTAAATTACAGTTTTGGGTTTGCTTTTCTTGAGTTTCTATCAACTGTTTCTTTTTGCTTTGTAATAAAAATTGTATGTACTGCTTTTTAAAGTTTTACACCTAAGATATAACTTAAGATACTTTAATTATTAAGATAATTTAAAAAACTTTTGTCTTTGATACAATCTGTATTTGGAAGCAACTCTCTGATGCTTTCCTTCATGTTCACATAGTGGAACATTCATATGCTATGCAAAAGGTAACTTGTGTTAAAAAAAAAAAAAAGAGAGAGACAACAGGCCCCAAAATGGAGTTGCTTATGTTAAGCCCCACATTGCCAAACAGACTTAATTACCATTCACTCTCCCAGCAATGGAAACTTAAACCGGGAATGGCCTGATCAGCATCAGTTAGGTCATCTGCTTGGCAAAACCTGCCATCCTCTAAATGAAGTTACTTTACTGACCCCATGTCAAATGGTTGGACATTGAAATCAATATTTGGCTAAAACTAAGGTGGAGGCCAAAAACCATCATTCTAGAATGTCTGTGATACAAGAATATGTTTGAACTTTTGCCAAAATTAAAAAAAAATGTGTTAATATGAATGATTTACAGTTGAAGGTTCAAATTTTTATAATTTAACATTCTAATTTTTCCAATACTGCCAGTTTCTAGATTGTTCTTGCAGTCCCTCTGCTACACGTTACTACAGTAAATAGATGTTCCTTTCTACTAATGTCACTGGAGATATGAGACATGAATCTCAAAAACCTCATGACCTAAAGAAATTAAATATCTAAAAATATTAAAGTTTTTAAAGGTCATTTGCTTTAACGTTATGAATGCAATACAGAAATAATTCCACAAAGATCAGAATAATATCTATGCTTTGTTGTTCTGCATAATGCTATTTAAGTTTTCGTAAACACTGTTGACTCAAAAAGTACATAATATTTTCCATAGGGTTATCTAACTCATTCTTTTAAAATTTTACTATCTTCTTAGCCACTCTTTTAACTTTTTGAAATAAAAAAAAAATGTGGTTTCACTTCAAATGAAGTGTTTTCAAAGTGCTCATTAATTATCATGCCATTTTGTTCTGTCAACAAAATCTATATGATTGTATCTCAACCAATAGGATTTCAACATCTAAAAATGTAGATATTTGATACCAAAGATAGCTTGAAGATTTTCATATGTATATATGTATATAGAACTAAATGTTCATATATTAAAAAAAATCTGAAAACATGCAGTACTACTCATGGTTTGATTATTGATTGTGTAAGATGGTAACTTTCCATAATCACAGTCATTGATTGTGCACAATTTCTGTGTTACTAAAAATGATACTGAGGTATGCATTTGTCTTAAGATGAAACCATGGAGTCAGTTTTGCTTGAATAATAGGCTAAAGTCAAACTTCACCATTTCTTCTAGCATTAAGAAGTTGGAGTTTTATATTGTGCCTGGTAACCTATCAGCCCCACAAAAGGTCATCATTTTTTATGATAAATAATTTTTTCTTATACATTTCTTCTTATATGTTTAGTTTTTTTAATGTATCAAAATTTATTCACTTTGATTTATTCACTTTGAAAATCTTTTCCTCAAATAAGCTATGTCTATATAACAAAAATTTTAAAAGAAAATATTTTTCTCCTCTAATTTTGTTAATTAAGTAATACAAACTCTCAAACAAACATATTAGTAAAATTCATTTACAGTAAAATGTTTTCAACCAGTTACAGAATATCGAAGGTGTATACACATTCACTCATTCTTTCTCTCATTAAGGTGCACTTTTCATGTTGGCACTGAATGCTTTGGATTTGGTCAATTTTTCAATTGACCTCTTTAAATCTGAAGTTCAATATTTTTGAAATTATATTTAATCTTATCTATAACTTCTTAATTATTAAAAAGATCACTTGATATTTTGAAAATTAAATTTATTATATTTTTTTCTAAGTTTATTTTTGAATTCTAGAAATTGCACATTTAAAAAATCTATAAAATTTCTTATATTCCTTGGAAGCTCTAGTACTCCTCTGAGAAGAATCTATATTTACAATTTCTGTTGCTATCAGGGTTACTTTGATGGTCAATTGGACCACCAGAAGGAGACAAGGAGCAATGATAGACTTCAAGTTCAATACTTAATAATCATCCCTATGCTAGCTAATTAACTGAATCTCTCAGGGAAGATGTTATATAGATTTCTGTGACAAATAAATAAAGTGAGATTCTGTGACTAAGCATTGATTTGACAGAGATTCAAGACAAATTCACCTATCTATACAAATTGACAAGTATCTAAAGCAATCTAATCAATTCAATGCAGATAAAGAAAAATGAGGAAATGCCAAATGACTGTCAACTACAATCCCGATACTATTGGTTATCTAATAACCGACAAGGAAAATAATTGCATTTATTTCATTATAAATAGAGATATTTGCATTGGAGGTTGAGAATGAATAGTCAAGTTAAGTAATAGTAAGCATTGTGAAAGTGAAATGGAAAGCAGATAGTGTATGTTAAGCAATAGAAATATTAGATGTTTGACCATAGCCCAGGCATCAGCTAAAGTCATTGTTTCCTAAAAAAACAAAAAGAAGTAGACAGAAAGATATGGGTTGTATTCCAAGCTTGTGGGATATTGACTGTGTGTTGAGAATAGAATAATGAATGAATTTATTTTACATTAGCATATGAACTTTGACAGCATAGGGATGATTATGATATAAATCTATCAGTTGGGGGTTATTCATAGAAGAAAACTGTAGAAGTCAATATATGTACCAAAAAATGATGGCCAGTATGGTGTAAAATAGAATCAAGGGAGTACCTTATTACCTAAGATATTA
Organism: Cynopterus sphinx; assembly: GCA_030015415.1. NCBI lineage: Eukaryota > Metazoa > Chordata > Mammalia > Chiroptera > Pteropodidae > Cynopterus > Cynopterus sphinx. The sequence continues at coordinate 51,383,468 of CM057389.1, read as the reverse complement.
TCCATACCTTTCACAACTTCTCTACTATAATTTTTTAAATATACATTAGGTGACCTAATTGATATCGATCCTTTTTTATCACGGCGACATGAACTATATTCCAATTTATAGCTAGTTGATTTTGAATGGATGAGTTTTTGTTTGTTTAGAAAAATATGCTTTTATATATAATAAGGACATATTATGTTGTCCCTGTTACATTATTATCATTTTCTCTGGTACAATCAAATCTGTGTAGCGGAGCAGAACTTTTCCTTACCGTCTTTTTAATAAACGTGTTTTTTAATTGGGTCATGGTCGTAAATACTACTTCTAGTGCTTTCATTCAGGACAGCTAAAAGAGGCCCAGAGATGGCCTACGTGGCCTCACAAATCTTTGTCTAGAAAAGGCCCAGAGCCCCCTATCCTGTTAAGCAATGGGCTGTATCACTGCAACATAGGGTTACTATAAAATTTATTGTCCAAATGGAGACACTTTTGAAAGCAAAAGGGAGAGCTATTAATAATTACCCCTGGACAACAGGCATAAACCAGAACTGTCCTGGGCAAACCGAGATGTATGGTCATCCTATTACATGGAGACAGTACAATGATGTATGGACGGGATCTTTCAGGCTTAGAATGGAACTTGGTTTGGGATTTTTCCTGAGTTAAAGTATCTTGTGTTGTCTGTATGTAAGTTTTCTTTTCTCAGCTAGGCTATTATAAGGCTTTGCAAGGAAGCAAAATCTTTCCTCTTCCATTTAGAAAGAAATTATGCTACCATCTATCTTAGATGTTTTGGAAACGTAGAAGATAATTTGAAGAAAGGATGTATATTGTGGTATTGGTAGTATCTTCATTTCATGGGCTAATGCTCTGTTGATATTCATGATGAGATAAGAGCTTCTTACAAGTTATGGAGTGTTTTTATTTTCCCTCCTACAATTTATTTCAACAAATTCTTAATATGATTTTTGTTATTATTTTATTAGTTTTTAAATTCAACAGATTATTAAAAGAGAATGTAACCTTTTAAAATATGTTAAGCTTTATATTGTGACCAAATTAAACATGTAAAGGAAAAGTATAGTTTTCATTCAAGGGATATACCTATTAAATCAATTATTATCCAGTTCTATGATCTTACTTATTTTGTCTACTAGATATGTCAACTTCTGAGAGATATGCAAAAGTTTCATACTCTTTTGTTCAAAACTTTATCACACTATCGATAGTTTTTATTTTATATTTTTAAACTACCATGCTGTTAATGTATAATATCAACATGATTGATGTATGTGTTTATTTAAATCCACTTATATCTTCTTCATTAATTGTGCTTTTTATTATTATACAATGCCACTCTTTTTCCTTTATGGTGCTCATAATCCACCTCATCACATATCCATTCTTGCTTTCTTTTATCTACATTTGCCTGGTAGCCTTCGTCCATCCTTTTATTTTCAATCTTTTTTTAATTGCTGGATTTTATTTGTGTGTTACCAGCCTAGATACAAAAAAATTATGTTTCAGCAGTACATTAACTCTGACATTTCAGAGACTATAAAATAAAGTATGTTTTGGGCTCTAAGTCCAATAAAAAAATTTTTTTTTTGACTTTCCAACTGAATTGCCTTCCATCCATCTTCTTTATAATCCAGGCTCGTTCCAATTTTGCGGTTCTGCCATCTCAACCTGGGGTGTCAGTGTTCCCTGTGGCAGAAGAGAAAGTTGGGCCCGTGCTCACAGGTGGTTGGCTGGAATTGGTCATGTGACCCACTGAACCGTGAGAGTCCTGGGGATGGCCAAGAGAAAGAGAAGAACCCAATGATGCTGAATACCTCTAATGTCTCTGCAAACATAATTCTTGCAGATAAAGTACAGATATTTTTTGAAAAGATTAAGTAACTTTTCTATCTTTTATGAAAGAAGTTCATTTTGTGAATGATATACTTGATTTTATTCAGCATTTTTGTTCCCCCTTTCTTATTGTTTCTTGTTAATCAAGTCATCATTTTTTTTCTTCCTTTTGATCTTTTTGTTGTTGTTGTTCCTTCCCATTTCATTAGTCTTTATTCTTTCCTTTCTCTCTTCAAATATATAATCAGGAACATGTATTTCTGCTGTTAGTGAAAAACATGATAGTAGGTATGTTAGCTTGCTAGGACTGCTGTCACAGAGGATCACCAAGTAGGTGGCTCAGACAATAGAGGTTTAGTTTTTCAGTCTAGAAGTCTGAAATCAAGGTGTGGACAGAGCTGGTCCCTTCTGAGGTCACGAGGGAGGTTCCACCCACTGCTCAGGCCTCGCTTCTGGGGTTGCTGGGAGCCTCTGCTCTGCTGGAGATGCATCACCTCGCTCTCTGCCTTCCTCCTCTGTTTCCAGGTCTGTGTCAGCATTCCCTTTTTCTAAGAACATCAGTTATTTGGGATAGGGGGCCCACCCTATGAGATGACCTCATCTTAACTGGTTACATCTGCAACAACACTATTTCTGGAAAAAAGTTACATTGGACGGGGAGGGGGCGGGGTTCAGACTTTGACATATGAAATTTGGAAAAAGACAATTCAGCTTGTAACACTTGGTTTCCACATGTTTTATTTCCTTTTTCTCTCCCCAACCACACAAATAAACGAAGCTCTATAGGAAACTTACTTTCCCCTCCTCCCCACTGCCTATAATTGACATCTTTGTCTGAGATAGATGAGTGTTTTTTACTGTATATCCTTTACCATTAAGAGCATTTAATTAGTATTTATATTATACCTTTCAGTCTACCCTTACTCATTTAGATTTAATATTTGATGTCAAATATGTATAGACATAACTGTGTATATATGTATAATAATAGGTGTCAAAGTCCTTTCTCACTGCTATGTCCTTTATGTTTCACTGCCCCTCATGACGATGTTTTTAATTGGGTTCATTTATAAGTTGGTTAATATTTTATTTTTCTTGCATTTTCCTTATATGGAGTTTGTAGGTGTATACTTTGGATTTTTGTATATCTTCAAACATTTCACTTTTACCCCAAAGATGAATGAATGATGTGTTGATTTGGGGTACCCATAGTCTTTTTGGGGGGATTTTCTGTGGTTGTTATTCTACTGTCTGTTAACCTGCAAAATGCCAGGCAGCATTCAAAAGCCTAGAATCCTTCAGGTGTATTTTTCTTAGTTGTACTCATCTTGTGTTCCTTCTCGGCAGCTTGTAAGATTTTCTTGTTAACCTTAGAGTTTTCAAATGTTGCAACTCTGCCTAGGAGGTTATCTGCTCTCCTCAATACACTCTAGATGTTAATGAGCCAGTTGGTCTGCAGGCCGAGGGCATTCTTCATCTCAGAGAAATTTTCTTCAAAGCCTATTTTATGCTAATGTGTTTTTGTTGACCTTCCCCCACCCCCATTCCTATGGTTCTAAAGTATGGGCTAGTTTTCTGTAGGTCTCAGACTTTAGATAGTGATACTATCATTTGAGATGGCCTGAGGCACTCACCTGGGCCCCTAGGACTTGCTGAGCCCAGAGTCAGTTTTGTGACTGGAGTGGTATTTGCTGTGATTGCAGAACTCACCAAACAACAAATATCAGGAGAATGTGAAAAAGAAAAAATATTACTGACAGCTTCTGGAGGATATGCAGCACGTCCAAAGGTCACACAGGGAAGTTTGAAGGAGGGGAGAAAGAGAGACAAACATTTGGGGTTCTGTCTTTACTGAGGGAGGATGGCACCACGAGCATATTTCATGCCATTAAAGACTATTTGAATATTTATTTTTAAATATATTTTCTCTTTGTATACATTAAAAAACTATATTTAGCCATTTTTCTATTGATTCATAATCCCTGTCTCTAAATTTTTACTAAACTAATACCGAGATTGATGTCTTTACATTTTTTAACTTTCTTTTTCAAATTTTGTTTGTAAGTATAAGAAACCAACTTAAGCTTGCCTAAGGCCACAATGGGAGAGTGGATGGTAGAGGAATTATTAGAAGGTTGTGCGGTATCTAACATTCATAAAATTAAAGTTAAAATAATGGCTATCATTTTTTAACCTGTCAAACTGAAATTGCTTCTTTTCCTAAATTATTTAATCTTGGCAAGGGTGTGATGAAAGAGACAACCTCAGTTGCTGTTGTGTGGTTTTGGGGGGCATGGGGTGCTAATAAAACAAGTTTTCTGCAAAGCAAATTCACAATACTTTGAAGGGGATTAAAAATATTTTTTAGCAAGTAATTTTATGCCACTAATCTATGCAAATAAGCAGATGGACTCAAATAATTCTGCATAACAAATTAAAGTGAATTTTGGGGGAGAGTTGTCTGTCTTTCTCCATTCTACCTTCCTTCACATGGAATTGCCCATCGTGTTTATAGGGGGGTTTCCAGCATCCTGAAAATGCCTGTATCACCTTGCTTCTCCTGTGTTTCTTAGTTTTCATCTAATGGAAAGTAGAGCAGAAATTTCCCAAGAATTTGCAATACTGAAAAAGGAGACAGGTGACCGGCACCATTGGCAGCAGAATAATATTAAAAGCAACACCCTAAGTGGGAAGGTCCGTGGGGTCCTCTGGCCAAGGTCTCACAGTCCGCCTGGGGTCACAGTCCCTAAAGCTTAGTTACAGTTCAACATTATTTCTTTCATTAGTCGTTTATATTCTTTTCTTTTTATTCTTCAGCACAGTATTTATTCATGTCCTTTGCTCAGGTAAATGTATGTGCTTGCCTTTAAAAATGTACTAATTCATAAGAACAGAAGTAAGCAAAAATTGGAGATTTAGGCTCATATCTCCAAGTAATTCATAGTCAAGTCCTTTCAAATCCTTTCAACTGTGTTGGTAATGATGGTAAAAACTTACTATTCTGATTCCCGATTTTTTCATTTTCTAGTCTGCTCACTAGATGTTTACAGTCCTATTAGAATCACAAATTGTCACAAGGCCAAAATGTGTTCCCTTTAAGAGAAGGTGTGACTTCATTAGGAAAGGTGTGACTTCATTAAAGAATAACAACGGCTAATAGCTAATGCCCACGTGGTGCTGTAGGTGCAACACCTCATGCATCCAGCTTATGGTGTAGGTACTGTTACTGGCATTATCATATCTTACAAACGAGGAGATTGAAGAACAGGGGACTTAAGTGACGTGGTTAAAGCTATACAGCTAATAAAGGGCACAGCTAGGATTTGAACCTCATCTGTGTGGCTCCAGGGGTGACTCTGAATCCCTATGCCGTGGGCTTCCTCACAATATAATGAATTTGCTTGTGCAAAGAAGTGTTACACTTCTCATATACCTAACATCCTATTTAGTAAAGATTAATATATTGATTAATAAAGAGAAAATCAATCAATATATTTTCTCTTTGAGAATATAAAAATAAGACTATTTTACAATAAAAATTCACAAGTTATCATTTGCTGGGGAGTTTTATTTTCTAGGCTGAAGATACCTTTGAGGCAGTTTAGTCAAACACAAGCCCAGGTCTTGCTCAACTACGTGATTCTCAACAAACAGCTTCAACATCGATGTCGGACTTAGTACCTTCAAGACACATATTTGCCTCATTTGTTTTCTTAAGTTGCTGAAGATATCAGATGTCATTGTTGACGAAAAGTTTTATAAGATCTCTTAAAATTTAAGTTGGTATCATTATTAATGTATTTTGTGCCATTAGGGAAGAAATGACAGGTTCTTACTGATTTGGGAAAAGTTTTTGAAATTGATTTTAGGATAAGCAGTATTGGGAATTGACTCAAAAACATCACGTGAGGCCTAGGGCGTCAGCTGGAAAATGGAAAATTACAATATGGTTCTGATTTACTCCAGTCATCAGAAACCATGCTGAAAAGATGAATGTGGAAGAAACAAAGATGCTGGGAAAATTTCTTTTCAGGTATCAGAAGGTGGTCTATGTGCTGTGTATATTTTCAGGGCCACTTTGGGATCCATGTGCCAAATGGATCCTCCTACCCCTGAATTTCCATCAACTGCATTTTTTTTTTTTTTTTTGGAATGTGACTTAACTGGAGTCTTTCCAGTCCCATTCCCTTCATTGTCCTGCAACACGGGACATGTTGGTCTCTATCTGTCTGAACATCTCTCTGTCTTTGAATTTGCTTCATCCTGAGATTCCTTCCATTTTTCTCATAGGCTCTTCTTCATACATGCCTTAAAACTCAAGATGCCCTGTGATTGGGTAATTAATTAGCCTTATGGATACTTGCACTGGATGGTCTCATGGACTGTCACCAGTTCCATTCATGTAAGTGGCCCAGGAAATACAAAGCATCAGCTTCACTCTCCCAGATTCCTCCAGTCTATCCATCCGCCCCCTACATGTACCCCTGTGCTTAAGCCGAGGCACCTCAGATAGAGCTCGTTACCAGTTGAGCACGATTCCTTGGCCTTTTATATTTTCTATTGTTGAAAATGGTACCGCAGAATCATCTAGATTCAAGAGTTTGCCATTATCTCGGGTCCTTCTCTGTTCCGTGTATGCCATATCCGTACCTCAACTCTATTCTCCTTTTAAATATAGCTCAGAGCCCATCTCCAGCTCAAAGCTACTGTGTTAGTTTGGGTCTCAGTTCTTTCATCTTCTAGAACAAATAACTGTCTAACTAGTCTTTGAGATTTGGGAACTTATCTCTGCCACGTCTCTACCCCTATTATCTTTGGAGTGATTTTCCTAAAACACGGTGTTGATCCTACAGTTTATTTCAAAAGCTCCTGTGATTTTCAGCTGGAGAGAGCATGTAATCCTAAATGAGGCTCTTCATATAAATGTTTCTTTCCACTTTACCTACATTCATTCTCCCTAACCCTGATTTCGCACAGTAATGACACTGATTTACTTCTTCCCTAAACCTGCCTGGTGCCTTTACATACAGTCTTCCTGTGCTCGTGACCCCCCTGATCCCTATTCTCTGCTGGAAACTCATATTTACTGATCAAGATTATGTTCAAATATCATTTTCTTGTTGATTTTCCTGTACAGTCAAGTACTTTCTCAATTTAGCTACTACATCACTTAAAAAATAATATTAGTAGGGCTGGTTTCCTATGAATTCTTCATTATTGACTTATATGTCTTTTTGCTATTTCTCTGGTGCATCAGATTTTTTTAAAACGTTCTCTCCTACTTTGTCTCTCCTTTTATTCATTATTGCTTACTAATGGATGTTCAGTAAATGTTGGTTTAATACGAATAAATGAAGGAAAGAGGAAAATAATGTATTGTAAATGGCAAAAAAAAAACCCCACTATCCAAATGTGGATAAATATATTTTCTAATATATAATTCCTCTCTGCAAGGAAAATATCAAAGCATTTTGCCCAATATCTTTCTATTCCATTCTTTATTTCATAGAATTACATTTGCTTTTTCTCTGTGTGGAAATTTTCAATAAAAGTTCAACATTAAACACAAAACAACTGAACTAAATGTATCAATACAGTAAGATTAAGGTATATTTTGGGCATAGTTTTAAACAAATATTCTTAATTAATTTATCATATACTTAAGTATCCAGTAAATGAGATATGATTATACTGTTGGAAACTATTCAGATGGTAAACTAGGTGAGGCATTGTTTTAATCTATTCGGGATGTGTTCTGTTTATTCGCTAAAGATTTCTTTTTTTGATTAAAACTTTTAATCAAGTAGATGATCCGTGTATTTTTTTGTTGAAAAAAGAATTTGCATTTCTCTTGTCTGTTCTCTGTATAGTCTGCAGTGAACTCTTGGGCATAATCGAAACATCCCGATGACATGCTAATTGCATTCTAAAAGGAGTTCTACAATCGAGAACTTTAGTTCTAAAGATCAAACATCCTTAAGGGTGGTTTATTATTATTTAAAACATTGTTGAAAATGATTTCTTTATTTTTCTGAATTAGTCTCATTTTTTCGTATTGAATTTTTGTCAGCGAGATTCTGCCTGGTCCTTTTAATTTGCACTGTACTCAGATGTCACCTTCAGTCACCCTGCTCTCCCACTCTAGCACAGAAGTTCAACAAATGCAAAATGTAAGATCTGACAGGCATCTGATAGATAATTATTTGCAGTTATAAAAGTTCTTTAATTACAAATCTATTTTGAGGCAGTCACAGTGTTGAATAATGAGAATTTGACATCAAATGAAGTAGGCTGAAGAATCAACCTGCCATGAACTATTGATCGTTTAATCTCTCTGAACCTCAGTTTCTTCCTCTGTCAGAGACACATTTCACAGAGTTTATTTAAATACAAGGATGTTCTCAATAGTGAAGCACTAGTACTTTAACCTATTTTTATTTTTATTGTGGCCCCGACAGGAGAATCACCAAGTTATAGATCATCATCACTAACGAAGTCACTTGTGCTTATTGATCTCCTAATGTTTATTCTATTATTTTACCTACTTCAATGCATAGTCAACAAGCATCTATTGAATATTTATCTCTGTATGTAAAATATTCTGTTCTGACTGATGTGCAAAATACAAGGTTTTCTGAAACAGGCAGTTCTTATTCTCTGAAAATGTGCAATTCCGTAAATAATTCCTCATTCATTGACTATTTGAATCATTAATTCAACGGTAACATTTTCTCATCCAGCATTTATCTGACGTGTGCTTGCTCGAGGGGTCAAGTTCAGTCGAATGACTGGTACTTTTAAAATATCTAAATATGCTTTTACTATAGTTAAGCAATTATGAAACAATAACTATAGAAATGGAGGCATTTAGATGAAATTCAATAGATGCCTTTCCAGTAAATCTGTAGCAGAGATGGCCTCTGAGACTCTTAGATGGTTTGTAACAATTGTTTCTGAACTCTCATGCATTTTTCACAGTGGAAGGCAAAACCATGTACGCTTTGAAAAAACATGTTTTTTGTTAGAGTTTGAGGCTGCTGAAACCCACACGTTGCTTTTGTGTGAGTTGTCAAACAACTGAAAAATAAGACATATGGATGAAGATGGCTATGTCGGCTTTATTATTTAAAAATTGTTGGGGGAATATGGCTTAAATCTGAGCCAATTTGTTTTCCTAGTAATTCTCCTTTTGCACATACCTACCCCAAACTGTTGCCTCTCTGTCTTTGTAGATACAGAAACAGACATGGGAGTGTCCTCAGAAGGACACAGGTTCTCAGAAGGGCCTGAATCGGGCAAGGTCTGTTTCTTCTAAATTCACTAATTAGTGAAGTTACCATTCCTCCTTTAGAAATGAAACAGAATACCTCTATCTTCTAAAATGTGAAGGAGGAGGGCATCAGTGGTCCCTTCTAATAGAACCTCATGGGACATCCATTCACACCTCCCCCTGTCCTTTAGGTAATGCATAAGAGATTTCTGTTTGAAAACTGTGAGTACATTTGAAGACTTCTAACTTTTTTAGGACCTAGAGTTGTGCTCCATGGTATATGTTGATGGTTGTAGGTCCATATTTCAAACATAGTCTTTTAAATTTTTATAGAAAAATTATATGATTTTAAAGGTGGGAAGACTATAAAATGCAACTAAATATTTTTATAGATAAGGAACTTAAAGTCCATAGAATTTAAGAGGTTTGGCTTAAAACATATGTAGTGATTGTTCTACTAAACTGAGTCTTATCAATCTTCACAGTCCTAGCACTCAGCTCTATTTGTTGAATGAACGAATGAATGAATGAATTTATTCAAAATATAATACTGCTTTTGGTACTAACCTAAGTCTTTTGATACTATGTCACAGAAAAAGGAAAGCTAGCATCTTTTCCATTCAGTCAGACATTTATCAATGGAATTATCGTTTTCAATATATATTATGATATGTTTAAAAACATTTTAATCAGCTATAGTTACTAATCAGTGATAATTGAAATTTTATTTTATTTTTTACTAAATTCCTTGTGATTTATCAACTGATAGCTTAAAAGACCCCTAAGGCCTTTTAAAATAAATATTATTTTAAATAAAATTTACAGACTTTTGGACAGTAAATTTCTTTACTAGCAGATAAATACACATGAATCAACAATTTAAAAATTTTTAAAAATTTCTCTAAAAATAATTTTAGAAATAACTCAAAGAGATGGGCAGAAATGTGTTTCCATGGCCTTGGTTGTTTTTGTCAAAATGGAAGGGTCTGAGATTTTTACCCTACTTTCAAGCTAACAGGTTAGCCTGACACAGATCCTAGGATGCTGGCAAAAGACACACGGGTCTTCAGTTAGAAACAAAGGACTTCAGTACTCATGGCCAGCAAGTAGTATGCGTCACTTTGCCTCCATTCTCCTAGCCCCCAAGTTACACATAGAGTCCAGGTGGATGTTTGTGTAACTGTGGGTTGTGTCACAGGAAGGGGACGCAGAGGTTTTATAACGAGCTGTACATAGACCTGATCTCTGCTGTGGAGGAGACGCATGTGTCTCTAATGCTGCAAGCATTAGGGGTGGGGATAGAGGAAGCTATAATGTCCTGAGAGCTGAGACCTGGTTCTATCCTAGACAACTTATTCACAAAATAGATTTCCTGACCAGTGCCTGGGGAAAGATAAATATGACAGAGTCCCTTGCCTTTAAGAAACTCATAGTCACAAGGAAAGCCACTTACATTCTTCCATGTAGCCCAGAGGATGGGAGACCTGGAGGTCATCATATTCAACTCAAGTCGTGGAAAATGGGTCGGGACAATGCGCTTGAAGTCACGAAGACAGAAAAACAAAAGGCAGTGTGTTTGAAAGGACCCTGCAGAAGGGGCGGTGAAGGATCTAAACGCCCCGAAAGCATTAACTTTAATTGCAAAGGCCCCGTGAAGGCGCCGCAGCTGCTGAGCAAAGCCGGGCCCAGGGCAGGGCCCAGAGAAGCCACTCGGTCAGCCTGTTGATCCCGGCGACACAGCTGACCCAGCCCTTCATATTATATTACAGTAGCAAGTCAATGGGAGTGCTGTGGACTTCCTAAGCAGTAGGAAAACCCATCCCGCCACACTAAGTCCCTTAATCGTTTTAGGTTGTCGCAAGAGCTAGGCATACCTAAGACCCTAAAATAGAGTGCTGACCATGGAGTTAGGGAAAGGTCATTCGGGGTTACACTTGTACTCTATCTTTCCATAAGGTAGGGGGGCCAGAGGCAGGACAGAACTGCCTCGATGTTTATGAGATATGTGACACCCTCTCCTGGCGACTGGGACCTGCAGTGATCCTACTTGGCCATTTAATTTGAAAACTACTGCTCTGTGGGAGCTTATTTCTTAACCCACGAGGCATTTTCCAAGAGTTTACATGACCTGATAATGTTTAGCGGTGTTAGGTATTCGACTGTCAAATAGGTATATTTTACTGTAATGCTGTCATGCGGGTCCCCAAACTTTGGCAAAAAAAAAAAAATACTCATTAACTGCCACTGCCTTCAGCAAGCATCTGACCTCTCGGAGGGGCGCTGGCTCCCTCTGCCAGCCCATCATCAGCCCCCCGCCCATCCAAAGCTCCCTAGCCCAGCAAAAGCCCCCCACCCATTATCAGCCCCAGCCCATCATCAGCCCCCTACCCATCATCAGCCCCCCAGCCCATCATCAGCCCCCGCACTTCAAGCAAGCGCATAAGCACCAGCTGTCAACAGTGCTTTGGATCCAGCTGTCGAGCCAGGTGTGGTGGGCGCAGAGCGGCCTCCATCCGACCTTAATGATGGATTAATTAAGGCGCCGGGGGCGTGTGTTTATGCAGCGAGCGCTCAGCTGTATTCCTTGGGGGCTTCCTCTCCACTTGCCAACAGGTCCATGCACTCGGCTTCAAAAGCCGACAATCGGCTTATCTGAATTAAAAGCCAAGAACCCCATGACTAATGCGCCAGAGCCTGTGGTCTCGACAGAGAAAGCGCAGAGCGCGTGTGACGGGCCCTGGACGGAGGCGGCGGTGCTGTCCAGGAGTAGATGCATCTGCAGGTACGTGGCTCAGGCTGCAGACACCGGTGATGATGGGTTAGGGGGTTCGCAGCTCTTGGGATCATAGGCTTTGGCTATATTTAAATGTTTCCTGTGAAGTGCGTGCAATTGTGTGCGCGTGTGTTTGCAGGATGACCTTGTGGACAACCTTCTTGGCCTTTGGAATTGCTCTCCCCTCCGGAGAGTTGCCTCTTTGTCATCACTTGAGCTCCCTCTCTCAAGGCAATCTGCAAATCCTTCCACTACAGAATTTTCGGGCACTGCCTCCCCATCGCTCAGGCCTAGTGTCCTACCTGTTAACGCATTGCTGAGGACTTGGGGACCTATTACCCAAGGACTCAAACGCTTTGATCCCAGAGTATACTCCTCTGTGTCTTGGGTGAAAAACAAAGGCTTTCCACTTTCTAGATAGAATAACAATGATGCTAACAACAACAAGCACGGTTAATCGAGCACCTATTCTGTGCTGGGTTCTATGTTATGCTCATCTTCTCTTCGTAAATCCATTTCGCAGAAGAAGTTAAAGTTTAGAGAGAGGAAATAATTTGCGCAGATCTTTGTAGCTCAGAAGGAAGAAAGGATCTCACTGACACAGCTGACCCAGCCCTTTTTGCATTTGGACAAGGTAGATGTTGAAGAAATCATTAGAGATCGATTGGGAGGACCAGGAGAAGCCACAAGGGGACAGAAGTAGGATGCGGATGACCCAGAGGCTTAGGAGCCCAATGGCTGATAGGAAACAGCAGGAACTGGTACCTCTCCAGCACTCCTATCTTGAAGGGATAGGCAAGATGGGGAAAGATTGAGAAAGGCCATGAGGAGGAGTTCGAACTTGACTTTCTTCCCCTCAATGAGAGGAACTGGTGAAAGAAAAAAAAAATTAGTTCATATTTTAGAAGAAGGATGCACCGAGGTGAGTGTCTAATAGGAGACTAGCCTTAAGAGTTTGCACTGCTGAGATGCTCGCCTTGCCCCATGTGGGGAACAAAGCTTGAGACTGAGCAGTGGCTGCCCTGGGGAGCGTCCCAGTTGGGACGCAGCAGTCCTGACTCTTCATGACAATAAGATCTAGTGTCTGAGTGCCTAGTGCCTGCCAGACATCGTTTTCAGGTCTTTATAAGTATTAACGCACTTATTCTTTGCATCACGTCTCTGGGTGCAGGCAGTGAAATGGGGGAGCCGGGAATGAATCCATGGAAGCTGGTTTCTGAGCTTGCCATTTTGACAACAGAATAAGGTAGTATTTTAGGTAGAATTTATTTTCTTTTTTATTTTATTATTTTATTTATTTATTGGCTGCTGTAGTTGACCACCCAGTAACATTTATAATGCAAATCTAGATTTTATATCCATCATTGTCAATAGCAAGTTGTCATAGTGTGTTTGTGAACTTGCTGAAGTGGTGTAGGAGAATTCTGAAACCCGCGTTTACTCTTTTATTTTTTATATTTTTTTAAGTTTAACATTTGAGTAATGACAATTAGATCATATTATATCTGGATACCAGGGAAATATTTTATATACTACCTTACCAGTTCTCAACAGAAAAATAAATTCTGAACGGCTCGAATGTGCACTTCTGTCAAATGGATTTAAAACAGAGCGAATGGACCCAAACAAATAATAATGACAAATCTCAGTGCGCTGGCCTGGGAACAGGGCGCACTGTTGGCTGCTTTCATTTAAGATGTCCTTGTAACGTTAGCGCTGCAAAAGGCATGAATAAATGAGTCTGCAGTACTGTGATCTAAATCCTTTTTGCAGATATCTTGGTCCTTGCTCAGCACAATTCCTTGTTGCTATTATTATTAAAGATTTTTTAAAATACATCAATTAGCCTGCATGATATCTCAGGTATCACAAATAGTTCAAGAACTGTCATTGGTTGTCTGTTTACTGGTGTTTAAGCCAGGACCACTCACCTGCCAAAATGAACAAATTCTTAGTTTTCAAGGCAAAGAAAAAAGAGAAATCTGAACAGTCTTTCGTTTCAGATAACAATATTCATTTTTTTGCAACATCAGCACCACTGGGATTCCCCAGGTAGAGTCATAGGTACTTAACCCTCCAACCTATATAAACCTCCAACCTATGTTATGCATAGCTTAAAATAGTCATAACAGTCACAGGAAAAGGAATTTAAGAACAAAAATGTATTTATTTGTAAAAGAGATTGACTATAAAATAATCTGAGTGTGCATATGCAAATTGTCTTACCCATGACTTCATAATTTGTAATGGTATTCAGCTTGACAATGTTTACACTTGTTAATGACTTCCTTTATGAGTGATAATTGATCTACTTCATTATCATATTAAATCCTCGATCACATGCCATTAGGTTTGATGTAATAAATGATCTGTGTGATTTTAGTGTAATGAACTAATTAGACTAATTAAAATCAATACGTGTGCCAATATTATACTTTGAATCCAAATGCTCCTTCTTCCTGTGCTGGCTTAAAATCAGCAACTCGGTAAAAAGGATCTAATGCTGATTTATGAGCACTTGTGGAACACGAGGCAGAATAAATTGCTCGTGGTAGTAGAGACAGCATTAGTGAAGTGTAAGATACTAAGTGCATTGTAAGGTCAGCAGTTGGGGTGTACTTACACATGTAGCTTTATGGCCCCTTAAACCTCCTCTTAATAGATCAGAACATCCTAGCAAAATGATTTGGTTTAAATGTCAGTGCGAGCACTCTGCACTTGTTCATAAATAACCCTGCAAACATACAAGCCTCCTAGTTAGGTCACCGGTCTACGAGCTAATGAAAATATGCAGATTTTGTTTGCTACGTGTTTTTCAACAATTGATTTATTTTCTGTGAGAGTGAAGGAAACACATTCTAAAGCTGAGGTTAAATCGAAATCAATGTGTAACTGTACCACTTTGAATCATCCATCATTCATTCATTTCTATAGACATGCTCAATGGTGATTTTAGAAGGCTGATAGTCAAATTCTTCAAAAAAAGCTTCAGTGTCACTTCTTTGAGGAAGCCGTCCCTGACCCTCAAGTCTATACCCTACTCCTCATTTCAATGCTCACACAAATGCTTCTTCTTTTTCTTTATGTACCAGTACTTCAATTGTATGGTTTCTTGATTAATGGTGGTTGAATCTCTGGACTGTAAACTCTGTAAGGACAAGGGCCCACACCTCTGCATCTTTCCTACGTAGGCCTGACACTGTGCCTCACTCTCAGAAAGTGCATTTAAAATATGTAAGCTTATTTGCTTTTTCTAAAGTTTGAGTATATTTTAGATCCTTTTAATAGAAGCTGAATAGCATATCTCGTAAGTCAAGATATAGCTACAGAAAACAAACAAACAAATAAACAAACAAATTAATTAATAATAACATTGGATAGCCATGTTTTCTCCACAGAGCCTGGCATATCTCTTCCAGGCTTTTGTCCCTTGAAAGCCAGTGAAACTTGTAGGTGTTAATGAAAGCTGAATTTGAATGTGGAACTTTTTCATTTTGTGCTACATCAGTGGTTGCTCAGTTTTTGTTTTTGTTTTTGTTTTTGTTTTCCACGTGATATAAAGGTTTAGAGCTATGGCCAGCAAATGGAAACTGTATATAGTATCTTTGCATAATTTCTCTAAAGATTTTTCTGCCAGGTTTGTTTTACCTCTGTCATCTGATGATCCAAATGTAGGTAGGCATTTAATGTGAAAGTCTGACTTGGAATAATCGGTAGTGATTTGACTAAATCACTAAAGTGAAGCAACATAAAAAGAGACTCTCAAGGCATTTTCTCCAGCCCATTCAAAACTATCTCTCCTATTTCTTTTTTCTCCACTTTCCCCAGGGATTCCACTCATCGCATGTTCATTCCTTCAAAAATAAACACGTATTAATTGAGAATGTATGCAACACATTCTCCTTGGTTCCCTGATCAGAGTACAGGGTTCCTTGTCCAAAGCTCTTCTCATCTAGGGAGAGAGATAAAACACATCCATAAAGAGTTCTAATCTAAAATATGAGATAAATCTTTGAGAGTCTCAAATAAATTATAATTAAACTTTAAAGAGAGGCCAATGACTTCTAGAAGGGTAATTTGGGAAGGCTTTGTAATGGAGTGGCATTCAATCTGAACTCTGATGGCTGGGATGGGAAGCAAGCATGCTTGAGAGAATGAAACCGTGAACAATCCTCTGATTGTGAAATAAGTTGAACTACTGTAGTCCAGACTGGCTACAGGGAGCGGGCAGCTGTCTGCATTAACGCAGATACGAATTATAGATGATTCCTTTCTCATGCATTTGCATAATTGGAATAATTGCGAGTTTCCTAAAATGATGCCTAATAAAGCTTACAAATAATTTTTAAAAATGAAGTCCATATAAGTAATATTACAGATTGCCGAGAACTTCGAACACATGATGAGGGTATTATGGAAAACTGATTTCAAGCCATTGATTCTTATACTATTTCATCCCAGAAGAAAGCTCATCGCTCTATATTTCCTTGGTGCTGGAGGTTAGGGATAAATGGTATCGACAGATACATTAAAAGGAGGCTTGTAAGGAATGCTCTTAAATCTTAGGAAAAACCCTAGCATTTCACACAAATAAGCGTGAAGCTCTTCTCATTGGAATTAGGGTCAATCCATCCTCTGGTCCTTCTCGTTTCCTGAAATAGAATCTAAAGGCTACTTACTCCTCTGTTCAATACAGGGTGAGAAACCTGTGCAGGTAACACTGTTTCATGCTATGATATATGGGATTAGCTCAGAGCACCGGCAGTTCAAGCAAGCACTCGCAAAAGTTTACTATTATTATTATTATTATTTTCCTTACATGGAATTTCAGGAAAAGACTGAGTATTCAGTTGTGACGTTGTTGGACATTGTGATTTTAAGTAAATAGCTTTGAGTTCAAGGTGTCAGCATTCATCAAATTTAAAATGGGAGTTTTGTGCTAAGCAATAGCTCATTTTTTCTCTAGTTTTACTATTCTATGATTCCACCAGCAATAATAGTATTTTAATGCTCATGGAGGTATTCATATTTTTATAAAACACTATTTTTTTTAGATAATAATCCTTTAGTGGAATTAAAACGATGTGACAAATTAAGCTCATGTATTCATGAAACAAAATGTAAATGAAATTTAGTTATTTGTGGGGAAGAATGTTTTTGGTAAAGAGTCAATCACAGAGACACTCTGTGTGTTTTTTTCATTTTTTTTCTCTCTCTGTACTTGTCTCTCTCTCACCCTCTTCCTGTCTCCCAACTGATGAGTTCCTAGACTGGAAAGGAAAGATTTATGTAAATAGGATATTTTACTTTATCTGACAATATTTTTATTGTTTTTCTAAATAGGCATAACTTTTGATCTAAATGTATTTATTCTGATAAAAATGTATCATTTATTTGCACTATTAAGTCTTCAAGGAACAGAAGCTACATTATATCTGTTTAAATACTTAATGCCACACCATGATGTATTTCCAACTGTTCACTAAACATCCCTGGCTCATTTCTTCCAGGCTCTCTAGTGGTCTTTGACTTTTGATTGTGGTTGCTGAGAAATATAGATGACTGTGTGTTTTGCTTCCTGAAGGCCAGTCTCTATCATTTGATTTCAATAAATGAAAATAGGCTTAATTGACAAAACAGTGGTAATATGTGACACTAAGCTGACAGACTTTTGTTTCCAGTCTTTGTCACATGGCTGGACAGGGGCAGGCAACCTGGGGATGATGTTAAATTGGAAAGAGTGTTAGACTTGGCTTGTGACCTTGGGTTGGTCTTAGCTCTGCTACTTGTTAGTTGTGTTTCAGAAGCTCACTGAAAAGTGAGGATGATGGCATTGTCAGTGTCATAGCATCATAGAGATTATGTGAAATACTATCTGTGAAGGCAATTCATAGGCTTTAAAACACTATAAAATGTAGGATGTTATTATTAATTCTTATGACCACTGAATTTCCCTTGTATATTTAAATCTTGGACAAAATACAAATTTTATATTGGTAGGATATGGAAGATGAAAGTTGAAAATTATCCCCTGTGTACCAGTGAGTGTAGATAAAGAATAAGCCATTGTCTGTAAAAGAGAGTTGATTAAGAGAAAAGCAACCAAAACAGTTCCAGAATAAGTATGTTACGTGCTTTCTGACTGAAGTTGAATGATACGACTGGAACTAGCTCTGTTTATGAGTTTAAAAATGTTCAACACTCTAGTATCTAAAGGTATTTATATGCAAAGTAACCTTTTGTGAATTATAATTATTATTATTTACTTTTTCAATAAAATTTATTGGGGTGACATTTTGTGAATTATTTTAAATCAATTGTATATAACACAGAGTTACATTGTAATTATACATTTTTCTGGAATATCAAATATATATGTACATAAATAGAATATGATTAATTTTAGTCAACATTTTAATATAGTAAAATTATACAATTTTATACATACCTACATATACTTTAATTTTGAATGGGCAAGTTTTATTTTCACTTTTTGTTCAACAAAATATTCAAAAGAATTTTGGCCATATTCATAATTTCAATTATATACACACACACACACATAATTGAAACACACATGTATATACATATATACATATATGAGTTGTATCATTATGTATATGTATTGTATATATTATTTTTCAGCATTGGAAGTTCTGTGGAAGTCCGGGAACACTTAGGGTTACATACTGTGCTTCTTAATGTGTCATTCTGTACTCAACATATTAAAGTGAGACATTTTTCAGTCGAACATAGACTAAATTTAGTGGCATCCTAATTTTAAAATGTTATTTTCAAAGAGACACTTTATAAAAAGAAGAATTCAAACTGCAAACATTTCACTATTTTAAGGTATTATTTGTGCATTGTAGAAGCAGCTTTATTTTTGATGTTTTTATATTTATTTTAATTCACAAATATCTTTCTTGCCCTCTTTTGTATGCTGTAATATTTTGTGAATTTTTGAAATAGACTGATTTTTAAATATATCAGTCATCAGGTCACTCCTAAGAGCTTTCCTCGATGGCCCCCAGGTAGGAGCTGAACACTACCCTCTTGTATCCACGATATTTCATTCCAACTCTTTTCTAAAAATTATGAATAATTTTTACACTTGTGTTTATAATTGTTTCTCCATATTAGATTCTAAGTTTACTGAGGGCAGGGCTATATCGCATTTCCATACTACTCCTGGTATCTGCACTTGGACCTGACATTTGCAAGTTACACAAATAATGTTTTCGGAATAAAATAATAAAATAGGAAATTCTTAAAAGACTGCTTTTTTACTGCTGCTAGAAAAACAACACCCACTAAGAAGGTATTCTAGCTTTCTGTAAACCTGCCTTGGAGAAATATAAAATTATTTGTGTGTGTTAGCAACAAAGCTTTTTTATATGTTAACTCTAACGTATCTATTATATACCACCTGATTCTTTATAAGAATCACTGAATATGTATAAGGCGAATTTCTCAGGGCTATTGTAAGAATCAAAAAAGAATCTTGCTGAAAAGATATTTTATAGACAATAAGATGCTATAGAAATGTAGTACTTAGGAGAAGAAAGTAGTAGATGTAATAGCAGTGACAGTCATCACTGTCATTAACGGTATCAGTTGGTTTTGTGAGATGTTCAGTGATCACATCAGCCAGGCTTCTCATGACCATGTGCAAACCCTTATTTATTATCAATTTTGTCCCTACCTATCCTCTTGCTTATATTCATCTCTGTAGATTTAATCAAACTTGCATCAAGTGCCTTCATAGACTCCTTTAGAACCGACTTCACTGTCTGCTGGTCACCTTTGTCACTATCATTGAATCCACTTGGCCTTCTTCTGAAAATGACAACCTATGCGTTTGTTTCAGTGTTGTTCAAATCATAATTAAGTTTTACTGGACAGGCCTAGCTTGAGCATGTGAACCAAACTAGGCCAGCTGAACTTTAAATTCTTAGGAAAAGAAATGATTTGAGCTGATTCATCTCAGTGTTTTCTGTTGGCCATTGTTTCTGCCACATTCCATGAGCTGTCTCCATACTTTGCAAGTCAGTTCTTCAGCTTAAAAAAAATGTTTTTAATGTACTGTGAACCATTTCATACCTTTCTGATAAATCTCCTCTTGGTCTAAGTTAATTTTGGTTATGCATGACAGGAGAACGCTTGTCCTTGTCCATATATCTGTTGGTATTATGATTATTTTGCCAAATTAGAGAAAATGGTTGGCATCTGTGTGATTTGCACTCTCTTTGAATACTCAAAAAGCTTTTACACTGTTGTTTCTTTTGCATGTGTGCATACTTATATGACACTGAATGAGTATCTTTATCAATACATGATGTCTGGTTGAAATAGAAATAGCAGAAACATGATCTTTAAATTTTATGGCAATTTTCCTGTGCCACTTAAGTTATAATATCCACCTGCATTCACACTGTAAAGAGAATGACCCAAAATAGCATAATTGAAAGGAGATTACTTTCACACTTCCCATGTTTAGTAACAAGCAGACACAAAATTGTTGTTTTCTGAAGTCAAAAATCAGCATTAGGGGTTTATGATCCAGTCCTCTTGTGTTTAGAATAACAAACTTCCAACTAACTCTTTAGGTCACTATTTTTTTTAAGCACAAAATTAACACAATATTCAGGTTGGAATTCTGAAGCTGCTTTTTAACCAAAATGATATTGTTTTGATTTCATTATCCAATTAGAGCATATTTTAGTTTTTGATATGTTTTATAGATAGTGTTCTATCTCTTTTTCATGACTACCTAGGCATGTATGAGGATAAAAGGGAAACAAATTATCATCTCATAAATTACATTTATAAATTGCAAACAGAAGACACCAGGAAAAAAAAGTAATCACTTCATTCTTAGATGTGAATTCTAACAATAAAGTGAACATTTTGTCTGAAGATTAGGTAGAAAATATTTTGTGTGCTTTTAAGTGACCCGATTTGGGAATGTTAGAATTTTTTTTTTTTTTTTTTTTTAATGTATGTTCACATACGTTGCTCAACTTATGGAGACCTTACTGAAAAGTTCAGTGATTCTGTTTGTTGCCTGTGCCATTTTACAACTTGTACTGAATTGTAGCCATATTGTGTTTATTTATGTTATGATTATGAGCATCATTATTTTAAATTTGCGTCTCGCTGCTTGCAGACTGCCTCTTGATTGGTACTGTGTGACACCAGGTAATGGATACAATGGCAGTAAAACAGTCATCATCACTGCTGGGATGAGAAGCCCCTCCTCTTTGCTTTTTTTAACCTTCCTCAGCTGGAAAGTTTTGACATCTGCTGGTTGGGGACATGGCGGAGCAGCTGTCAGCAGTCGGGTAGCTGTTTCCAGCAGCAGTTGGCGGGATGGCAGGGTGCCAGCTTGTACCATCTGTGCGCCTGACATTTCATTCTAATTAACAGTAGGGTTAATTGTTCTGGCAGGCTCAAATGTAGTGTCTAACATTACCCAAGGGAAACATGTACAAGTGCAGGAGTGGCAGGGAGCTGGGGACAGCATCGCTCACAGACCCATCGAGGGGGAGTGGGTAACGACTACTGAGGATTTTACTAGCTGGCCACATGCAATGAGGCTGTGGTATTTTTTTCTGCTGATGAATTATGCCAAGCCTGTAATGATGTGGAGGGAATCGAGCTTAGAAAGGCTGAGACTACTGCCTAAGGGCAACTGTGAGGAACAATTTGCATGTTATTACTGCATATTCATACCTAATTGTGTTAGGCTTTGCTAATAGAGCAGAATGACAGTATGAAAAATCGAGCAACTGCTTTCGAGGCAACAAAGCCAGTGTTTTTTTTCTTCCTACCCTGTGAGTGCCGGATGATCCTTTAGACATTTAGTTGCTCAATATGACAAGTCTCCCATTTGTTAGCTTGACATAGTGTAATTTATAAAGCGGTATTCTAATTTGACTTTTAGTTTATTCTTCTCCTTTGATACAATATTCATGATAGCAATTTGAATGGGGATAGGCATCGCCATTGTGCATAGTTGGGATTCTAAGAAAAGTAGATTTCCTATGAAGCACCGTCATTGTTTTATGATGTATTAATTTTAATGTTTAAGTAGCTTTTTCATATGTTAATATAACATAAGCCAGGAGCTGATGAGGAATCCTTATTGGAGCTGTATTCGTTTGCACTGCCATACTTCCATTTTCAACAGCTCCATTAAGTACATTATGTACCTGTTTTTAGGGGGGCTTGGACAAAGAAATTGTCAGGTGGTACAGAGCCAAAAGTCTGCTTTTTTAGAAAAGTGACTATGTACAGACTCACCGAACTTAGTATTCGATTCTATCATCTAAGTAGATAATATTCTTAAGAAATTTCAAGCACAGTAGTGTATTTTTTATATCAGCCCATAATACCTTTTGAAATCTTTTTATGGAAGCTCAAAGAAGACAAAGAATTGGAAAACATAGCTTTAGAGATATACGTTGAATAACTGGTAAGATCTATCTTCTTCGCAATTTTATTATTTTTTTAGATTTGTAAGGCGATCATGGTATCCTCAGGTTGCCTTGAGCTCACATTTAAATATCCATTCATTTTCAGTCATGAGCCAGCTCACATATTGTACTGCTAGTTCTAAGAGTTCAAAAAAGTTGGCAACTTAATGAATTGGAGAAAAAGTTTCAGTAGCTTTTCTGGTTATAATACAGTAAAAGTTTAAAATTTATTTCTTGTAATTTCTGTTTTTTTTTCTGTGTTAAACATATTTAGTTCATAATTTGTTCTAAACTTTTATTATAACGGAGAGTTCAAAGTAAGTCAAAACTTTGCCCCATGTTTGTTTTTTTTCTTTTTTTGCTTAAAACACAACTATTTTCCAAAATAAATGTGGGTAGTTAAATAATATGTAGTGTAAAATCTTTTCTACTTTGTATTTAAATTTCAAACCATGGAATTTTATAAATAGTATGCATTTGCAGTTTAACTATGTAGTAAAATATTAGAAGACCACAATTCGAAAAGCATATGATATGGCTCAGTTAATTTACGAGGCCCTAAGACGTTGGCTATTGGTTGGTGATTTCATTGAGTCCCCCGCGTGAGATGTGTTCTATATTTGTACATTTGAGTTAAAGGGTAAATAGAGACTTTTATTAAGTATCTGAGCCGTCTCTCAGCCAAGCATAGACTTTGTCACCACCAGGGTGTTTTTGTTGAAGTTATATATTTTAAACAGCGAAGCTTATTTTGGAAACTTATTCTAATATATCATACAAATTTAAGCTCTTATAGAACATTTAGTTGAAATCCAAGCCTAATATGATTTCATAGACTATAAATTTAACTGCCTTTTCTAAAGATGTCATGTTGCATCAGACTGTTTTCTTTTTCTTACTCTAAATTTTGGAGGGACAAAAGCAGACCACCGCCAAACAAAAATACAAAACAAAAACAAAACAAAGCAAAAAGGACAACAACAACAAAAACAACAAACAGAGGCCTACACTTGACCTGTATTATACGAGGTTCTATGCATACTACATTCAGGATCACAGACGCACAATTAACTTCATCATATTTTTATATTTCTTCTCCACCATTCACACTTTGGGGCCAGGGACTCATTACCTTCTAAATTGGGTTGGTCCCCGTTTGGACATCTTTAACTGAGATATATTGAAAGTTTTTTTTAAAGCAAAGGAAGGTCCTTGAGTTAGAATTAGTATTTGTTCTATAAATTAATAAACTTTAAACATAACCTACACCACTAAATGTTTAAGAAATCAATAACATAACATAACTATAACTTTTTGTTGGTATAATTTGAGAGGTGAAGTTTTTTGCTTTGTGTATTTTTACCTCTGTTTCATAATTGAAAATTAATTGAAGACAGATAACTGATACCCTAAAACCAACAAATGTGACTTGCTTTTGATTTTTGAACCACACTCTTGATAGGGTCTCTACACGTAATGTCATCATCACTTCTATCATTATCTACGTCCAGAAGCTTCTATCTCTTGCTTTCTTTTTCTTTTCTTCTGGTGGCTACTATGTGACCAGAGGCTCAGTGAAAGTTGAGATAAGTTCATTCCTACTAGTATCTATAGACTTCACAGTAGCGCTAATGCTCTGCCTGATTACCCTCCAGACACATCCCATGATTTCCCACAAACACCATAGACCACATCAACTAGCAGCTTTGTACATCTTTCAGGCAAAAACTAAGACACAGCAAAGCCGCTGATATACAGATGGCTTGCTAGCTAAAGCACTCAGCGTCAAACCCTCTGTCACTGCCCCTGGGGGCTGGAAGGAGCCCTTGGCTGTTCTTTTTGGAGCACATTTATCAGTAGACACCAGCGCGTTTTCTAGAATGTGCGGTGTTAGTTGCACTATTTCTGAAAAGGAGCAGGCAAAATGAGTTCAACTCAATTCATTACATGTGTAACTCACATAACTCTGGACAGAGTGTAGAGAATTCTAGAAGCACAAAAGGTAGCATATTTTTACTTAATTTAATGTGACTATGGAAATCATTGAAAAAAAAAAATAACCAAACAAACAAACAAGATCCTTCTTAAACCAGACAAAACACCAGGAGGACAGGTGTAAACTGTGACATCCATTCCTGAACAAACTGGCCAGTGTGGTCACCATATCACATAGCCATCCGGCTCCTCTGTACTCACGCCTGTTTCTGAATTTCCTATTCTCTTTTGGACTATTGCTTGAGCCCAGAGCTTAAACAGAAACTGCCACTGTGCCTGCTCCATCCAGGGCCCCAGCTGCCCTGGGCTTCTGTCCCGATTGCCAGTGACACTGGTTTATGGAAATGTCTACCTTGGTTTTGAGCCTGGATAAATTTTTGATTTTATCTTTTAATATTTTATCAATCACTACGATGTATTTGGGGCATAGTGCATATGCCAAAGTACATTTATTTGCCATCTTGAGTAGAAGTCTCAAAGAGTATTTTTTAGTGAAAACCATTTTTTTCCCATTCTGTAATATCAAAATGCCAAACAATAAAACACTTCTTTTATGTACTAATATAATTTCATCAAACAAAATCACTTACCAAATTCTCATCTTTAACTAACAAATCGTTCTATTGTTTCTAACATTAAAAACAAAATAATTTTTTAAAAGATTAATTGGAAAAAATTATATTAAATGAAAATAAATCTGACTTTGACCATTAACATTTGTAAAAAAAATTTTTTTTTGAATAGCAATAATTTAGGTTGTCAAAAAGCTAAACTATAATTTTTTTATCAACATGTAGCTGAAATTTAATTTTTCCCTTAATCTATATCAAGTATGTATTCTATGATCATATTAAACATATTAAATATGAAAATATTATGTGGACTCATAAACATAGTTACCGGAGCACAATAATAATTAGAAATCTAATTGTTAACAAATTATGTGTTACTCTTTGCTATACTTTCTTGAAGAATTTTGCTATGGAATATTTCAGAGTAAATTGTAAATGTGAATAATTTGTTATAATAGAGGAACATGCTGGTTTTTTAAATAATAAAATCCATATTCATGCTTTTTTCCTGTTAATAATGGAAAACGTAGATATTACTTATTCAATTTGTGTATTTTTGAGAATATATTTCTGATATATCTTGGAGATAGTAAAGAAAGCTGTAGGTTATGAAAGTTTTGGAAGTATATAATTTGGCTGCAATAAATCAGCTCTCATTTCCTATGGTTAAATAAAATAGTAATTATTATGATTGAATAATAGAATTTGGATATGATTTAAAAGCATTCTCACTGAGGAACTAGTGTGAGTGATGGCATGAATGGGGTATGCTCAGGTTAACCATAATGATCTCAGAAGCGAAGCAGGGTTGGGCCTCTTTAGAACTTGGATGGGAGACCACCTAGGAAGACTACGTGCTGTAGGTGTAAAAAATAAAAAATAAATTGAAAAGAAAATAGTGTTCTGAATATGATGAGCAAAACAAAGACAGGAAATGGAGATAGGAAACCAATTACGGAAGACCTTGGATACTAGACGAAGGGCTTTGACCTTATTCCATGGGCCAATGGGAGAAAGAAAAGATTTTTATTTAAGGGGCTATCTTGATCAGATTTGGGCTTCAATGACATAAATATGCTGAATGGAAGTCGAGAGGCCATTTAGAAAGCCAGTGTACTAAGACAGGGAATAAGAGTGGTGTTTGTGGACATGAAGAGGGACTATAAAACGAGAAAGTGAACAAGAGGCCTCATAAAGGGAATATTAACAAAAGTAAGGAAAGGTGTTGATGAGTCATCCGAGCACTTAAATGGGTCTAGTTGGAAAATGAAGATGATGGAGTCAGTGTTGAACCTGCTTAGCTCGTGGTACTGGCAGGCCACACGGCTGATTGTCATCAGGCTGCTGGAAATGTGACTGCATGTTGGATTCTTCCCATGAACACTTGCAAAAGCAATCCGAGGCTCCCCTTGACCTCCGAAAGAAAATTGCATTAGCTTCACTGTTGGGAAATCTAATCAAAATGTAATTGACCAAATAGTCATTTTGCATTCATCTTTAATTTCTAATACTGGGGACTCACCGTGTCCTCGGTAAGTATTTGGACAAGTTTGATAGTCTGGGAATGGGATGGATTGTGCCCCTCTTCTCCACAGTAGAATACATTGAAGCCCTGACCCCCAGGACCTTGGAATGTGACATTATTTGGACATCAGGTCATCACAGATGTAATTAGGTAAAATGAGAATGCACTGGAGTAGGGAGGGCTCCTAATCCAGTATGATGGGTGTCCCCATACTGTGAAAGCCATGCAAAGACGAGAGACACAGGGAGAACACCCTGTGAAGATCGGGCAGAGCCTGGAGGTACTCAGCTGCCATCGGGAGGATGCCAATGACTGCTGATGAAGCAGCAGAAGCTGGAAGAGGCGAGGAAAGGTTCCTCTCTGGGTTTCAGAGGGTGCATGGCCTTGCTGACACCTCGATCTCAGGCTTCCAGCCTCCAGAACTGTGAGACGATACATTTTCACTGTTGCAAGCCATCCAGTCTGTGGTGCTCTGTCCTGGCAGCCCTGTGAAACTGGCACGGGGAGTAACATACATTGTGGGGTACATCACACCACTGTTTAG
Source organism: Cynopterus sphinx (assembly GCA_030015415.1). Lineage (NCBI taxonomy): Eukaryota > Metazoa > Chordata > Mammalia > Chiroptera > Pteropodidae > Cynopterus > Cynopterus sphinx. The sequence continues at coordinate 51,356,469 of CM057389.1, read as the reverse complement.
TCCCTTGCATGTCTCCATTACATTCCGTGGAGGTGACAGCTGCATGTGAGGGGCCACAAACTTTCACTTTCAGAATTTCCTGCATTTTGGGAAACTATACCTTGAATACCAGGTTAGTATCCTAACGATGTCCCTTGACATTTATTTCCAGAATTTTCTTGTCAGCTCCAACTTCTATTTGTTTTTAAATGGTGCAATTGCTGTTCAGAACTATATACAAAGTTATGATTTCTACGAACCACTTAATGCCATTGGAGACCTGATCCACAGAGATGGCATATCACATCAACTCTATGTTTATGCAGCCCGGTGATAGTCTTGAAAAGGAATGACGGGATGGACTTTTCTGGGATAATGAGAACCCATCATATCTTATGAAAAATGACATATTTATTACTTTTCAGACTCATTAGTTATCATGTAAAGTCTTTTGACATGAAAAATCTGGTCATTAATTCTTCCCCGGCTTGAATTTTGAGATATATTAATTAATTTTTATTTCCTTGGGCTATGCATGTTCAAGTAATTATTTGGGGGAAAATTTTGTGAGATATTCTTACAGACCAGTGAACAATATCCAGTGAACATTTCACTTACATTTAATTTTCTAAAAATGTATGAATATGAACCTTACTTTCATGGATTTTTCTATTGGAGCTGGTAATATTAAAGATTCATCATTAATCAACAACTAGTTAATAAACAATAGATATCACTTATCCTTGTAGCGTCATTTAACACCTGTTCCAAACTGTTTTGTTTCAAAGATTTTTACTTTCCTGTAATTTTTCTGTTCACTATTAAAGAGGAAAATAGCTATTTTAACATTTTCTCAAACTAAACTGGAAATTTTTTATATTCTTCTTCCACTGAAAACAAGCCCTTGCCTACAATTATTTCTAGCTTCATATTTGGTGCTATTACAGAATGATAAGTACTGAAGTAGTTTCTTCCATTCCTCTGTCTTTATAGATGAAGACTTTTACAGGATTTGGAAACATAAAGTTATAGAAGCTCTGACATCATATACTATTAAGGCCATTTTATCGATTACTCGTCTGTGTGTAAATAAGAAAAATGCATAGGTTCCATTCTGTGTCGTGTATGTGTGTGTGAACAACTCATGTGTACAGTGTCTCACTCATACAACAGTATTGAATGAAATACCCTTTTTTTTTTCCCCAGAAAGTACCAATGATTTTGATACATTTTGAAGGTCAGTAATGTTCAGCGAAGAGTAATATGTGGAGAACAATAGCTCCTTGGAGAGTGGAAAACATGGTACTCTCATTATCCATAATCTCAGCTGGTCACCATAGTAACAGCATTTTACTATTTTCCAAGATGTGAGCCTTTATGGTCCTGTAGAATTCACTTCCTAGGCCTCCAGACACGTGTCAGCGGCATCTAGTGGCCGAGACCTTGGCTGAAATCTTTGCGCTTCGTCGCCTGCCTTGTTATGTTGAAAAATATTTGTGGGCTCTCTACAAAAAGGGTAAAAATGTAAGCAAGAGAAAGATATTTTACTAATAGTCCTATTAGGAAGAATTTCGCAGGGGGATTGGGGTGTGAGGGGCATTGTGTGTTCTTCAGATACAGAAGGAGGTTGGAAAGGGGCAGTTCCCAGAGTTGATGAAGTGGTTTCTCAGAGAAGGTATAGAACATTCTGAAATCTCTAGGGGATGGCTTTGTTAAAGATTCAGAGAGGTTACTGAGGAATCCTGGGGGCAATTACTCATGTTTTCCACATTCATATTCTGATCAGGCACCTGTCCTTTACTATGCAATTTTTAGAAACTTATGTCCTAGCGGTTATTGTCTACTTCAGATACTTACAGAGTCGAACCTAATTCAGAAAATCTATTTAGTCTGTAGAAAGGTAGCATGGGAGTTTGGAAGAGGCATGGACACTGGCCTAGACCCCAGCGCTGTTGTGCTTCTTCTACTTTGTAGACGCACATCATGAGCAGAGCTGCAGCTGCAGTTCTCAACCTGTTAGAAGAAAAAGTCAGGGCCCGGATTCCATCATGGACCAACTGAAACAGAATTCTGGGAGTACAGCTTAAGCATAACTTGGAAATAAAATCTGAGTAACCAGACCTCAGAATGGCTGGCCAGAGGAGCTTTGTGACAATACACCGTTACTGGTCTAACTGACACCTCATTCCTTGTATTTTGTGGGCCACCGACCATCAGCATCACTTGGAACTGGGTAGAAATTAATACACATTTATGTTTGAGAAGCAACGAAAAGCCATAGAGATTCTAATTCAGAAAGGCCAAGGTGAGCCTGGGTATCTGTGTTTTTTGAAACTTAGATGTCTCTCCGTGTGCTTAGTGCCTGTCATGACTGAGGTTAGTACCTACAAGTCCCCGGGAGGATTAACTGAAGACACTTAGGTAGACTGCAACGCACTGTATGAGTGTTACTCGTTTGTTCACTAAGTCCACCAGCATTTGCTGAATATCCGTCAAGTTCATGTGCCGGCACGGGGGACCCACAAAAACACTGTGATGGATGATGCTTTGGGGTGAAGTCAGTCTTGGAGACAGGGGCTTCTCAGTTCATAAATCGTTTCTGAAGTTATTATTTATTTCTCTTATACATAGTCCCAAAATTTCAATATAAAAAACTTCAAAAAATAATTTTTCATTCCCAAAGTGAGAGTTCATGTTTATTATATATCTAAATCTGTGTTTATTTTAGTGAAATTATTTTTTTTAAGAATTTCCTGCCTTTAAGAAATGTACATTTTAGATGGCTACTTAAGGCATGTTAATGAAGTTGCCAAAGGATAATACCAGAATGAGATTATACAGATGAGCTAATTATATACCATTTTAGTGATGATGTAAGTTTGCAGGAAGGTGATATGAGGTCTGGTTTTTTGAAAACAGGTTCTGGTGTGGAGAACTGTGTGTGATAGTTTCCTCAACATAACTTTATGGCCACCTCTCACATAGACCCATCCTACATCTCAAGACGTATCTTTGGCCACTGTCTGAATAAAATCTTATGCCCTAGCTAAGTTGGCCAGCTAAAGTCTACCCAGACCACATCTCAGATCAGTAGGCCATGCTTTTGTTCCCTTCTGACCACTCATCTGAAATTCCCTAGCCCACGGGTCTTCATTTTCTTGACCAACTCATTAGGTTAACAAGTGATCTAAGTACCATCTTTCTTATGACAACGTCTAAAATAGGCTTCTCAGACTTGAATGTGCTTATAAATCACCTCTTATTGCATGCAACTGATCCTTTTGTAGAGTGTTATTATTCATATTCATAGAAATTAACTTCTTAATTAAACTGCAGGCTCCTTTCCATTATAGTAATTACATCTGATATCTTTTGTCACATTTCTCGCAGCACTTAGCATAGTCATAGTGTATATCATCACCCAGGGAGACCTGCTGGTGGCCCTATCCTGTTCTAGAGAAGCAAACAGAGCATCAAGCAAAGAACAGTTTTGAGCCTATTTCTGGTTCATGCTCGACGCCAATGTTTGATTGACAGCACAACCAAAGAGCGGTTCTACTTTTCTCACTCAGGGATATTCCATTCCCCATTGAAGTCCCCATTTGCCCTTCAAAGACACGTAATTTGATGGCTTTACTCTTCATCAAGATGCAGGCTAGCAACTGTAGCTCTTTCCTCCACTGATTTTATCTAAATTAATCAGAATGGAAACTGATTTAATCTATATATCATATATGTTGGGGCTGAGCACGGTGAAGCGTCTCATTAGGTGACTGTAAGTGGTGAATTTGTTGCAGATTCAGTGTCTGCTAATGACGCAGTGCCTCACGGCTGACTGCCTTGGGCCATTGTCCAGGTGGATGTTTTGCTTTTGTGATCATTATAATTTCATGTGTATTAGTATAAAGTTATTGGTATTCAAACTGGGAACGAATTTAAAGATGTTTTTCGGTGTGCTTCCAATTCTTTGGGAAGCCAAGAGAGCTAATACTAAATATTTGATGAGGCACAATCTTTTGAAAGAACTCTAATAAGCCCTTTTAGTCAAAGACGACAGAATTTTGATGAGTATTTCTTGTCACTGGTTGACAGCATATGTATCCTCAGAAATTGGTTATTTTGTTGGAAACTTGAGCAGCAAGCATAGCTGTGCATATTGATGTTATTATACAAATCAAATATGTTTGAAGACACTGGGTTAGCAGAGTCTCGATATTAAAAGGCTATGGTTGATTCTTCCTCTTGGTCTTAATTTCTGTATCTCTTTATAATTGATTAATGTTCATTGGCAAAGTAAGTATGAATAATTTATGATTCACATAGCTGCTGGCTTATTAATTGCTTAATTTCAGAGAAAATAACTATATATTAAGGAAATTCAAGTTGTCACTCTCAGCGGCCAAATGAATTTATACACGTTGGTAGAGCATAGTCCAGAAATGGAGTGTATCAGACGTGCACTCTGTATTTCCTACAGTGCTTAAAAAGAAGAGTGTTAATAAAATGGTGACGGGAGTTTTAAAAGTAAAAAGGGGCAAAAGACTTGGCATGTCTGAGGACCGTGTGCTCTGGGTTTTTATTTTTCCCACTCTTTAAACATTTTCTTCTGCTTCAGTGAATTTATGTAATGTGCCAACCGTAAAATGAAGTTAACTGATGAATGATGCTATTCTTTAGAACACAACATAATTAAATATAGAAAAGAGAGTTTTAATTAACCTTAGGTATATTACAATTTCTTTGCAGTTTGAGCAAAGGATTTTAATTCTGAAAAATTAAAATAAATGACACAAAATACATGAAAAATTTGCTTCCTTTAGCAGCTGCATGAAAAAACATGCCGTCTTGAAAAAATACATATTATTCTCATCATAATTGCTAATAATTTCATTGGTTTCTACATGTAGTGCTGAAAAGCAGAGCTGATGTAAACTGTAATATAATAAATATTTTCAAATGAATCTAAAAGAAGAAAGTTTTACTCAGCATTAAAATAATCTTCAGTGGAGTTGATGAAGAGTATAAATTTGAAACTTAGACCTTCCCAAAACATGACTTTTAATGTTATAGAATCAAAGATAGGATTTTGAGAAATGGTCGTTAGACTGATTTTGTCCATCTTTAAATATTTTGGCTGAGTAACAAAGGTCATTTCATGATGCTTTTCCTAAAGGTGAAGTATGTTTGGGTCCAGAAGGAGAAGAGATAAAATGATGTTAACGATTCCTCTTCCTCTTTCATGCTTTTAGCCCAAGTCTTATCCACAGCCCTCGGTGAGCAGCTATAGAGACCAAAGCTAAGCTGTGGAAGAGAGCCTGAGCTTAATGTTGGTAGTTTGGTAATGATTCCCGCTTTCATGTATCCCTTTAGAGAATTGGGAAGAAAGAGGATCAGAGAAGGCCTATGTGATCTCATAAAATGAAAGCAGAAAAGAACAAAATGCTACATGTATATCGATAGAAGGAAAGGATGGCATTTTAGTTAGCTTGGTCACGTGTGAACAACACTCTCTTTTCTTGGTAGACTGTGACCTCCTGATGGGCATGGTGGCCCCTGTTTAACTTAGTTTTGAATAACATATTTTTCGTGTGAATAAATGTGGCTGTTGGCCGGCATTTGCTTAGATCTCCACAATGTCATATCTAAATCATCTCCTGCACCTGACATGAGACCCGCTGCCTCTTACTGACTATCTTCAACTTCATGCATGCCCTGTGTCCTTCTAAACACGTTACTTTAAAAATTAAGGCATTCTCCTAACTCTTTTGCTCAAGGCTGAACTTTGCATCGGTGCAATTGATTGCTTTCTCCAGAGCATTGTTCTATCATTTATTTTCTTACTTTAAGGAGTTTTTCCTCTCTCGTGGCTACTTCTCCGCTTAATAACAAGCTCACAGTTCAGCCACAATAAAACAATGTAGTGGAAAAAATTAATAAATCAACCTGCTTTGAGCAGGTATCTGCCTTCAGTTATTATTACACCTCTCTTTCTTCTGGATCATCTGAGGTTTTGAAGAAAGGCATTATGCTGTCTCCATTCCCTTTCCTCACAGTTGTATCTCAAGGATTTGCAAACTGATTTTACTCACTGATACTGTGATCTAGATCACCCCTGACTTCTGGATTCTCAGACCCAGTGGTTATTTCCTTAGTCCTGTTTTCTTGGATTTCTCTGCTCAGCTCGGAGTTTTGATTCTCTTATGTTTCTTTTTAAATTATAAATGAGGCCCAAGTGTATATTTTGTTTGGTCGCATTGGATTTCTTTTTTTTTAGTTGTCCATTTTTGTATTGTTCATTTTCTTATTGATTTTCAGTGTTTTTAGAACATATTTCAGATTGTAATTTACTGTTATTGGTATGGATTGCAAATACCTTCTTCTAAGTAGATGTGGGGTTTTTCCACAAATAACTGGCCATAGATTTTGTCTTCTCTATTTCTTTTTCATTTCATTAATATTTTTATGTCATATATATTTAATTTCATTAAATTTATTGGTTACTAAAATTGTATAGGTTTCAAGGGTACAGTTCTATAACATATCATCTGTATATTGCATTGTGTGTCCATGTGTCCGCAACCCAAAGTCAAGTCCTTTTTGTCACAATATATTTGACCTTATTGACCCTAGTTAATTCACCACCCTTCTTTTCCCTTTTCCTCTAATAACTGTTATTTTTGTCTGAGTTTTTCTTTTTTTGTCTTATTTGTTTGTTTATTGCTTTTAGTTTTATGTTCCACATATGAGTGAAATTATGTGGTTCTTGACTTTTGCCATCTGACTTATTTCACTTAGCATAATATTTTGAAGATCCATCCATATTGTCGCAAATGGCAGTATTTCATCTTTCTTATAGTCGAGTAGTATTCTATATATATCTATGCCAAGTCTTCTTTATCCAATTATCTATGGTAGGGTACTTTGGTTTTTTCCTCTCCAGCATATGTTATTTCTTGTCTTGTTGATAATAACCATTTTGACAGGTGTGAGGTGGTATCTCACAGTGGTTTTGATTTACATTTTCCTAATAGTTTCAAGTTGAGCATCTTCTCATACGTCTGTTGGCCATTTGTGTGTCTTTTGGGAAGCAGTGTCTGTTCAGGTTTTCTGCACATTTTTAAAATTGGATTCTTTGTTGTTATTGTAGTTGTTGAGCTGCATCAGTTCTTTATATAAGAAAGGTAAGTCAAAGAAAGTAAAATAAAGGAAAAATAAAGAAAAATAAAGACATAGTGTGTCCTATATTTTTTCTTTTCCTTTTTTGACTTGTCTTTTTATTTTTTTAACTTTCAGACTGTGAACTTGTAAGTCATTGATATTGGCTTTTTCTCTTTACGCATTTATTTTCTATTATTATTGTTTAAGGAGGTATATTTCTCTCTAAATATACTTGAGTTTCTTCCTATAAGATTGATAACTAATATTTTCATCACTATTTAATCTTATATATTTATAAACATTTATTGTGATCTCTTTCTTGCACCATGTTGTATTTAAAAATATTTTTTTTAAAATTCACCTTCAGTTTTATATTGCACAAATGTACATGCAAGAAAAAGTATTCATTCATTGTTTGGTGTTGAGTACTATTAGGTCTTAGATTGTGCTCAATAATTTGTCTTACTCAGAATTGTCAAGTTTTTACCTATTTTTTGTCTTCTTTTTTAATTATTGAGACTATTATGTTAACATTTCCCACCATGTGGATTTTACCCTTTCTGATAATTCTTTCAGTTTAATGTATTTATTTTATTAGGTTATAATTTTGCTACTTTTTATTCTCTTTAAGTGTCCTTATTAGACTGATAAAATTTGTTTTTCCTTTTATTATCTGTCTGAGTTGAAATTTAAATATGCTATTGCCATTATTTTAGTGATTATGCATTAAATTTTAACAAGTTCATTAATATACTTTGTTATTTTTGCTTTTCTGAATACATATATTTTATCGTCACTTTTGAATGATATTTAGGTTGGGTATTGAAATTTGTGTCGATACATTTTATATCTGTACATTAAATACACAATTCTTTTGATTCATGATTTTTATTGGTGCTTGTGGGATTCTAATTGTCATTTTTTTATAGGTAGCATGTATTATCTTGATAGTTTCTTTTGAGATTTTTTTTCTTCTTTGTTTTTGTTTTATAGTTTTACTGTTGTAGGCCCAGATGTGGATTTATTTTTATTTTCTTGAAAAAGGCTCAATATGCTTTCTTTCTACTGTTCTGGGAATTTTTCAGTCTTTATTACTTTAGTATGCTTCTTTCCATTTTCTTTAGTCTTTTATACTGAAACTCTTATGGTATGTTGGAATTCATAATATATTCTCTGCCTCTTACCTTCACTATTCTCTTTCTCTCTTTATATTTAAAAATTATTTTGGGATCTTTGAGCATTCCAGGTAATTTTCTATGATTTATTTTCCAGTAAACTAATTTTTCACTTTAGCTGCTTTTAAAAGTCTGTTTAACCTATTCACCAACAATTTTTTTTATTAAAGTAACTCCATATTTCGGTTTTTGAAAAACAGAACAATTATATTTCATCCCTTTTCAGATACGCTTGTCCTTTCATATGGAATCACATCTTTCCTCTATATGCTTTAATCACTTTAAAGATTTTTAATTTTATACAATATCATACCATTTTATTTATTTATTTTTTTTGCATTTTCTAGAGGCTAATTTTACTGTCCATTGCATCTTATACCTGCTTTTTTAATTAAGTGTTTCTTATTGTGTTTTGCTATTTTGGTTTTCTTATCTTTAGGGAGGCTGTGTGTGTGTGTGTGTGTGTGTGTGTGTGTGTGTGTGTTTGTGTGTTTATCCTGAGGATATATTTCTATGGTGTAGGCTTGTTTTGTTTCTATCATGTATACCAGAAGTATCAGTAGACTGTGTGGGAAGTCCCATGGCATGCCATTTATATGAATTTAATTTTCAAGATCATTTTTAAGATGCAGCCTGTGATTACAATTATTAGTATCAAGTTTCTTTGTTACATTCCTGTACTATTGGCTAATTTTTTTTCTAGATTATTCCTGTAATGAGGATGTGGTAAACTCAGAGTCTAGACTTAATATATTCCAGCTTTCTATCTTTCAGAATCTTAAGTTTTCTTTCCTTTCACCATGTGGTCTCCACCTCTAAATGCCAAAATTATTATACTAACAAGGCACTGCCCTGTAACCTGGAACAGAATAAGAAGTCAGATACTAAATCACCTGTTTATTTATTTATTTAGCTAAATGCATTGACCTGTCTATTGTTCATCTTTTGAGTGTCTTTTTCTGTAATCTTTAAAGATTGAGGTATAATTGACATACAACGTTATATTAGTTTCAGGTGTACAACATAATCATTCATAACATAATAAGTCTAGTTAACATCTAGTTAACATCTGTCATCATGAAATTACAGTTTTATTTTTCTTGTGATGTGAACTTTTCAGATATATTCTCTTAGCAATTTTCAAATATGCAATACGGTATTGTTATCTGTAGTCACCATGCTGCACATATATCCCCAGGACTTATTTTATCACTAGAAATTTGCTCCTTTGGGCTCCTTTTATCTTTTTGGCCCATCCTCACCCCATACCTCTGGCAACTACCAAACTATTCCTTGTACCTATGAGTTTGGTGTCATTTTTCTCCTCTAGATTCCATGTATAAGTGAGATCATACAGTATTTGTCTTTCTCTGTCTAACTTATTTTACTTAGCATATTGCCCTCAAGGTCCATCAATGTTGTCACAAATGGCAGTAGCGACTTGGTTTTTATGTTACAGTTTTACCTAGAAGTCTTACACTTTACTTATATGGTATCTTAGAAAAGTAATTACTATTCATTAATCTCTCAATGATGATTTGGTCTTCAAATAAGCATTAGTTATTATAATTTTCTCTGGGTCTGGTTATATGAGGTACAAATGCAGATGTAGAAGGGGCACATGTGGGGCAAATTGCTGAAGGCGCACCAACTTCGCAATGGATCTGCAGACTTTCTTACTGGGAATAATTCCTTGATATTTTGTATTCCAGACACATGTCTCTCATTTAGGTAGTGTCACATTTACAGATGGGTAGTACAGAAGGTTAAAAAATGGTCCCGAAGATATCAAGTCCCGATCCCTGAAACCTGCCAACGTCACCTTATTTGGAAAAGATTTTGAGATGGGGAGATATCCTGAAGTATTAGGCAGGTCCTGAATGCAATTGCAAGTGCCTTGATAAGAGGGAGGATGTGACACAAGGGAGGAGAGGACACATAAACAGAGTAGAAGGTGATGTGAAGTCACCAAGTTTATGGTAATTTGTTCCAGCAGCCACAAGAAACTAATGCAGGTAGTTAACATGACTGCTTTTCTCAAAATTAGATAGTGGAGCAGAGATTAAAGCATTATCTCAAGCCCGATGTCTTCAGATGTGGTCACAGAATTCGAAGCACACACAGGATAGGGCAATTACTTCAGCATGGGATTAAAGGAACAGTATGTCTATGTTTGAATCTCATTACTGTAATCAGGGATTTGGTGGAGATGCAAATAAATCTGAGGTTTATCCTCAGAAAGGAAGGAAGGGAGGGAGGGAGAGAAGGCTTTTCCTTCCTTCCTTCCTTCCTTCCTCCCTACAACTTCAGGAGTGAAGAACATTGAGGGTCTGACTTGCCCTTGGTGCTGGACATCCAAGTGGTATCTTGAGAGAAACAATATCAACAGGTACCTCTACTGTTGGGCTACCTCTGCTGGTCAGGTCCCCACAGCATTTTCCACCGAACTGGCTGCATGGTACAGCCTTTCTGTTCTTTTTAGGTCAGAATTTCTCAATTGCATTTGCTATCCATTGCACAGTATAACTTTGCTTCAAGATCGAGTTGGAATTATATCTTTCAACTAAATTTAGAAAAACATGTAAATTAGTTTGGCTAACATATAATGACATTTATTCCCACTTTTAGATATTTTGCTTAGGCGATTTCTGTCCTTGTATTTTTCTTCTCACAAACAATACAAATTAATTTTATAATGAGATGAAAAGGTCAATGTGTCTCTTTTTTTGACAAAGGTCTGCTCCATCTTTTTAAAGCATGCTTAAAATTTCAACACTGTGCAAAATATTTTACTCTACCACTTTATGTTTACATTTTGTTTAAAAGATAAGCTAACAATACCAACACTTTTTTATAATATCACGATCTTTTTTATTTTTTTTTTCTTTCCTATAATGCCTATGAGGAAAATGAGTTTTTGAATGAACCATTATTTTATGAAAATGTGAGTCAGGCAGAGTGGCGGGCAGCTGGTGGAGTTATCAGTAATGCAGAGGTTTAGCAGTTAACGTACACTTTGGATTGTCATGGAGAAAGAGGAGAAATCTGAATTTATTGTAAAAAAAATTCTAAGTATGGCAAAATACATTTGAAGGCCATTGATCTAGAAGACTGTTTGCCTCGGGAGATGAATCTGCTACAGTACAGACATATTGTTTTACAATGCCCAAGAAGTGAATTTTTGAAACTAGTGAAGTCATATTTTCAAACCTAATTTTATTTTATTATCATGGTTTTATTTCAGAGGAATGTTTGATAGTCTTTTCAAATTAAAAATTAGATTATTTCATAACAACTTTTTATGGATTTTCAGGTAATCAAGTTTTATAATCAGTGAACTTCTATTAACTAATGTTATAGCAGTTGCTGAGTTCCAAATTGAACTTTTTCCTTGTTGAGTTGTTATTTTTAGATCAGTTTTGGTATTTTTAAATCCTTATTTGGATGTACTGTTATCTTATTGGCTGATTATTTATACTTCATCAAACTATTTTCCTAAAATCTTCCTAAAACTGGCTAATAACATGTTATTAAGAGAAATTTTAGTGTGAAAGTAACTGTTTGTCAAAACAAGTTTTATCATTTGATGAGAATTTTCTAAGCATTTTGAAAATTGCAGCAAGTGATAAAGATCATTATAGAATTTTTAGCATCCCAGCATAAATTCTGTATATGAAAGTCGATAGGCTCCCCTTGTATCATTTTTTGCTACCAGCGGCACCTTCTGTCATGACTCTCATCAATATTCTCCTAACATCAGGGTCAAGGAGGTGAGTGACCCAGAAGGAAACAGGTGACCTGGTGAGCTCTCCAGCCTTTGGAGCACCAGTTATCTCTGGATTTCAAAGCACTTAATCCTGTTTGATGGTCCTGAGATTTCAGAAGTGTTTCACTACTTGGCCATGAGCTTGTCATAGGTCTCCAGTACATTATTGGAAAATACAACCCTTGTGCTATTTTTCTGACTCCTGGGTCAGTGTTCAGGTTGAGAGATGCCACCTGAGCATTGGCTGACAGGGGGATGGGTGTTGGTGGTTAACATGACAAGTCATCAGTCTTCTTCCTGTTTATCCATATGTACAAATAAAATATACCCACACTGCACAACCTTGGTAGATGGAGAATTATGATCTTCTCTCATGGAAATATAAATAATTTCAGGAACACATGATTGTACCATGAATAATCGAAGTCAAAGAAAACAATAGAATAATTAAAAAAGACTTGCGATAAAATTTAATTTGGGGGAACTACATTAAGGTATGGACCTTTTATGAGGTATTTGTACACTGTGTAAAGCAACTTTGCATTTAACGATATTTATTAGTGAATGGGAATTTATTTCCCTATATTGAATGAGCATGTCTTGGCAGGCAGACTTTGCACAAGCTACAATGAGCTTCAATGAAGTGCTTTCACTTTCCTTTCCCACTGAGTTGAAAGCCTTCTTGTATTCTCTCAAGTGTTTCTTTTCCCATGGAGGATGGCTTTGTTGAAAATTGCTTCCTCTTCTCTTGATTATTGAATCAGATATTATATTCAGTTCTTCAGTACTTTATAGAATGTTGGTGAAAAATGAAATATAATGAGTAGGATTATTTCCTATGTAGATTCAGCTCTAAAGAATTTAGTGGGGCGAAACGAGGATTGGAAGAAGAATATTATTTAACTGACTTTTCTCTTTCTCTGTAACTGCTCCCACCTCCCTGCCTCCACCATTATACTACTCTTTCTTTCCAGCATTTTTTAAATAGCTAGTAGCCAGTCAGGCCTCAGCATCTCCATGCCTCTTGTAGTGCACCCATTTGCACCAATTCAAATGATTCAAGTCAAGCAAAGGTAATTTGCTACAATTTTCCAGCAGACCAATGTCCTACATTCTAGAATTTTCTTTTCTTTTAATCCCTTTTTCACCATTTTCATTAACCTAACCTTAGAAAGTTGTTCATCTACTAAAAAAAGTAGAATGCAACCAAAACACAAAAAATGAATGTAAAGACATACATACCCTTTCCACACTTCAATTCAAATGTTGACAATCAAAAAAGCCCCAACTTCTGATGTAATTCAGCTTTGCCACTGCATAATTATACTGTGTATCATAAAAATATAAACTAAATTTGTTATACTCTTAATATTTTTGCCTTTTCGAGTAGACATACTATAATAATTTTACTTTATCCATCCACGAGCAGCTGAATGTCATTAGCTCATAAGCTCTGGAGCCAAACTCTTCTGTCTACTGCTCTCTATGTCTCAGGTCTCTCACTTACAAGTAGAAGATAAGATTGCTATATAAGCGAGTTTGTAAATACAGTGCTCGGCACATAGTGCATACTATGTGTTTTCTTCCATCATCATTTATTCATTATTAAAATTTTATTGAACTTTTACTATGTGCCATGATGGTGACCTTGTAATGTTAACAGTATTGAAGGGCAGACATTAATTCAATAATCACTTAAATAGAGTTTTGAATTATAAAAAGTGGTCCATTAAAGTGCAAGAAAGTAAGAAATACAGTTGATATAAAATCAGACTGAAAATTGGAGATACTGATTTACTTTCAAGGGGATGGTCAGTCTTCAGTGAAGAAGAAACATTGAAACTGAGATCTATAGGATTAGGAGAGTTCATTGGGTTAGGAGTGAGAGCAGTGTTCCGAGAGGAGAAATTGTCCGAGTTAGAGGAGGGATCATTGATAATAAATGTCTGAGAGCAAGAAAAGGGGGAATGGATTTAATGTCAACAAAAGCTATACTAAGAAATACTAAGAGACTGGGACCAGGGCAGGTAAGGTCATGGGTTTGATGGCAGTTCTGTCCTTTCACCCATTAGCTTTGTGTGTCAGGGAAGGCTGTCTGCTGAGAATGAGCATTCCATGACAGTCTGGTGACTTGAGGACAATGCGGAAGGTTTGAAATCATTGCATGGAGACAGGAAAGTGGCTTGACCAATGAATAAGGCACGACTTCCTGAACAGGAAGGATTGAGTGTTCCATTAGATTGGTGGTTTATTCATTTATATAAAGATGTCAATATTCCCTGTTGTTTGTGTTTCTCTAGCAGGGCTCAAATGCCAGAAGGCAGGGCTGAGAAAAGATGGTGACTGGGACCATTTAAATGTGGGGTCTTTCGAATGGCTAAAATGCAAAGACACAGGAAATGGGGTTAGGTATGATGCTTTGGTTCCACAGGATTTTGACTTGGTGGAGGGAGGTGAAGTTATAGAGCCACTAATTATAGAGAGATGCTAGAAGGATCAACAAATCAAAACGTTTTCAATTGTATTGAGTTTTAGGTTTGTAGTTAGTTAAATAATAATTAAAAAAGAAAAGAAAAGAAAACCAGTTGTGATCAGAAAGAAGAATTCTTAAAATATCAAAATGAATGCTGGAAATGTTCAGAGATAACAAGGGCCTGTGTTTGCTTTGGAAAGTGAATGACCAAAGAGAGGGTCACTGGGAGTGAGGACTCGCAGAAATTGAGAGGCCGGGATTTGGGATGAGTTGTCCATGTGGCTTTTAAAATCTCCCAGGGTGACGGCAGAAATTGTTATGAATAGAGAAATTGTGAGCTAAGTGCCAAGATTTCAACAAATGTGAGGGCTGGGATCTTGACAGCTGTGATTGTGAGAGTAATATAGTAGAATGGTACGAGCTTCAAAAAAGCAGAGTTTTATTATAAAAGCATAAGGGAATGATTGTCTGGAGATATTGACATGAGCAGTTCATAAAGGAAAAAGCAATTTTGTAAAACTCATGCTTTTGAAAGGAAATATGGTTTTCATGATTTTCTCATAATTTGTCATTAAAATACATTCTTTTGATTTTCGCATAATTAAGGTGGAATGTCAGTTTTGGCTTAGGGCCTACAATGTCCTTTTAAAACTTGCCTGCCTTCGGTATTATTTAAAGAGCTTTGTTTAACATATAAATACAAATACACACATATTCTTTGTGTAGGTAGAAACACCATCCTATAATTTGTGAAATGATACCAGATATTTGATTGTGTATTGATAGACTTATAGGTATTTAAAGATTAAGAAAATATGTTAGGGTAAAATATGTTTAGCAAAATCTTTTCAAAACACAGAGAAAAAATCCTGATGAGTTAAGGACGTGTTAAAACAGTCGAATACAGCTTCATCCATGCTCATACATTAGAAAGGTGGTTTAATCACCCATAAGAAATTACTAGCTTCTCTGTTGGCGAAGCATGACATTTCAATTGCACAGGCAATAAAAGAATTACATGAAGAGACTGAAGTGAATTACTGTATGGAAAGCATCGAGACCAAGGTTACCATGGTGAACTATCTTTCTGCACACCCAAGGTCAAAGAGGAGTGACCATCAATGGGCCACCTTCAGCTGAAACCTAGGCTGGAGCTACCCTTACAATCGTTGATTGGTTTCCTGCTTACATAATAAGAAGAACTGTACTGGATTTGTGACCACTATTTACTTATGATAAATCCCAATTTGTAGTTTTAAAACTGACATTATCATTAAGGAATTATTCGAAAAGCACTGGTGTTTTTCAGAATCTCATAAATCGCAGCTGTGCACCATAATCATTTCCTGAAAACGCAGGCAGGTTAGGAAATGCTTACACATTTAATGTAATTTGAAAAAGGTTCCAGTTGTATTGTAGTTTTTAATGTTTAACCAGAATCATCTTTATTGTAAATCTTATCTTTATTTCATTGGGAAGGAGTGAGAAAGAGTATAAATAGTGCAAACAGATTATAAAATATTGTAATGCATAATTAATACCTTAAAATATGTCCAAAATTCTGGGAAGTTCGTATATTGCTTTTTTTTCAGATATGTTTTGTTGATGCATAAAAGGGGACTGTACTAATAAATGTCTCTTGAATTACACATGGTGTAAGAAAATGAAAGCCTTTGAGTGATGAATCTTGGATTTAAAGAGGCAATCATCAAATATTTAAGAGGAAAATGCAGGAACACATGCTCGCTGTCACGTGTAAGTTTGGCGAATGTTATGACCAGGTTGGAGTATTTTTATGAAAATAATCGTTAATTCAAACAGACATTCATATCTGGCAATCTACATTTTAATCGTAATTTCTGGCTGCATGAAAAAATCGGCAAAGCCATGAAAGAATGGGTGAGATATACAGCAATCATGTTTAAATTATACATCTTAAGACATACATATCTGCATGTTTTTATATTATACATTAAATTTAATGCATAAATCAGATTGTTGTAATTCTGATATCGCCAAAAGGCACAAAATATGACAAACAGGGAGAAGCATGTAGATATTATCATATTCAATAATTCAATGAGCATTTGTTTTATGTAAATTAACTTTCTGTTAATAAAATTATACTCATTTATTACACCACTTCCATATAATAATTAAAAAAATGTCTATTTTCTTTAGAAAATCATTATAAAATGTGAATAATGCATTTGTTTAATATCTATCTAAACAAAATTTTACCATCAGATTTGTTCTGGAGATGAAAGCATTATTGAGTTCTGTAATAATTTTTATAATGTTGCTACATTGCAGTACTGAAGCTGCTAATCTCACTTTTGTGGAAAACTCTATGCATTTAAAGCAGCGTTTAAACTTTCTGAAAGTAATCTTAGCTATGGTAGAAAATACACTTTTGAAAGTAAACAGAAAGTAGCGTAAAAAACTTAAGAAAACGTTGAAATCCTCCCCTCAATACTGTATCCTAATATCAATGAAAATAACATTGAAAGCTAATCTACTCAACGCTTGAGTTCTATCTACATCTAACTTCCTTAAAATCATTCATGACAAGGAGAAAAGATTTAATAAACTCCCAAACGGCTGACTTAAAACCATAAAAAAGTTATAAAATATCACAGTAAATGACAACAAATTGTCATATTGCAAAATGTCTTTGCCCATATTTCTTTGGCAAAACTGTGAGCAGCATTCTCTAATGAGAGCTATATCTCTCATCATGTTTGTTACATCATTGCATTTTAATGGTTTATTCAGGTCATATTATTATTATTATATGCATAGAACTTTATCATCTGAAGCTACCATTTCTGACTTAAAAAAGTGAGCATGTCTTTTAGATGCTTCAAGTTTTCTTTATTGTTATAATTGGATATGCTCATAAACTTTTTAACCTACTTTAAACAAACTAGTATTTGCCCTTGAAAGAAGGCCTATAAAGGTAACTTACAGAAAAATGAAGGAGTCCACTTTAAAGTTTAGACAGCAAATTTCAGCATCAAAATAAAGGGCATTGAATGTGCACTAATCTACATCAGTAGCAGGACTTCTATAAAATTGTTAGGTTGTGCCTCGTGAAATTTCCAATATTCGAGCATTTTTAACCCACAAGAATAGTAGTTTTATATGCTTCCACATATAATATGTTATGGAGATGTCACAGTTAGATTGCTTCCATCACAAGTAACAGAACACAGCTAAGGTGGTTCAGACAAAGGAAGCTGCTGATCTCAGAGAACAAGGCTGGAAAAGTTCCACGGTTGCTTCCCAGGCACAGCCATGCCAGTGAAAGCCCAGATCTTCTTGTCTTTCCTCTCTGTTTGATTCTCTGAGAGTTTTGAACTTGGACTATCTGGCTCCTCGTGTCAGGATGTTTATAGAGGGTGGTTTACTCACATGGTAACGTCCAAAGGGTACTTACCTGTATTGTGACCTCATCTAAAAGCAAAGACAATCTTCCCTAGAGACTCTGCTAACACCATCTGAAACCTTATTGTTTAGGACTGTATCACATGCCCCAAATAAACCAATTGTAGGTAAAGAGGAAAATATCATCTTTATCTTATGTTAATCAGAGAGTCCCTTCCCTGAATTTGTGGATGCAAAGAGCCGAGAGATCCAACAAAATTAGTTCCTGCCAAGTGATGGGAGGAAGATGCTTATGTGGGTACCACCAACGGTCTGTGCATAAAGGTGAAATGATATAGAAATAGTTAATGTGTAAGCCTGTGCAATGGGAGAAATTATTTTAAAATGTGGTTATTGGTCATGATAAATGAGAGTCGTACAAGGTTCATGGGATGACTTGGGAATGTGGGAACGCTGTAAATTTATGGGTAAGATATTTAGTAGAATAGCAAGATTTCAAGAACATTTGGCTAATTTGCTCAATTTTCTGTAATCTAAGAATTTTTAAAAGCAAGTTTTGGATAAAACTTGCCTAGTAGTCAACTTAAGACTCACTGGGTTTATTGATTTTTGCCTTAAGAAACTAACCTCTGTGTAAATCCAAATGTCCAGTTAGGAAAATCACCAGCATCCTGAAAGCAATATAATGAGAATACAACAAACGAACTTTCATTAGTAATTTCCAGCAGTTGTCAGAGATAAGAGTCTGTAATCAACTCTGAGAAATTGTTTTTCTGAATTACATAAAATATTTGACATATAAATATAAATATAAATATATGGAATATTTAGTAATGGCATATTTCATATTTTAAGTTGTGCCAGAGCACTTGAAAAGCAAGAGGAACAACAGTACTAAAGGTGAATCAATGTTATGATTGAAGTTATATTTTAATATACATTTACTTAGAAAAATAGACTTTATTTTTAAGAGCCTGTTTTACATGGCACTGGCACCTTTTCAGGTGTTATATCTGAAACAGAGATAGGGATATAAAATGAATGAAACAGCAGGGTTAGGGTTAGTCATTAATATATTTTTTTTGATGTAGTAACCAAGAGAATCTCAACAGCTACACAGAATGTGATTAAAATACTTTGAGTATCTCAGTTCCTCCATTAGACATGGTGGAAGAACGTCGAGAACTTTATTAAAAAATGAATTCTCTGACTTCACTGGCATAGGATATCGTGTCTTTTATCAAAATCACTTTTTTGGTAAATAATGCACTAAAATCCTTTAACTTTATGTGGAATTTTTTATTTAGGAATGAACTTTAATTATTCATCCTAAAAGAGAGCAGAGTATGTAAAATTCAAACTGACATATCCCACTAGTCATTTGAATCTGGTATAGTATTATTTATAAATAAAATATTTGTATTTACATATATGTGTATATATATGCACACACACACTCACATACCATTGTTTTATTCATTCACCCCCACACACATTTTGGTGGCAAACCATGAGTGAATCATTTAACAAGGTGCTGTGGGTAGTAAAAAATAGAAGAATGATGTTGAATAAGATAGATTAAGAAAAAATTCCCATACAATGCAGCATGGGGTAAATGCTTTGTGGGTACCATGGGGAGATTTCACCTGTGCTGAATTTTCGAGAATCTGAAATGCAGTGAATAAAATTGAATATCGTGCTATATACATATTGAAGCAAAATTATAAACTACTAATTTTAATCTGAAATTATGTCCTTCCTACATTTTTAGAGTTATGTCCTATTTTTAATGAAATGATTATTTAAAAAATATTTTCAGCTGATGAAATTAAATAGTGGATAGGCCAGGTTCCAAATTTATTTTATTTTACTAACTTATTGCTCCATGAAACTCGAGTCTTGGAATAAATGATAGAGACCAAGAACTAGAAGGACTGAGTTTAGGAAATTCAGTTTGGATGAAATAATGACTCTACCCTGTGTAAGAGGGTGTATGAAATTTCTCATTTGCTATAACCTGCCCTGCTTTCGTACACACTTAATTCTGGGAATATTCTCCGATAAGAAGCAGCAGATGAGGGGTGCTGCACACATGCTCATATGTATATTTTGGGGTCAGAACAAGTGGGTGTAAAGAGGGAGGGGTGATTAAGTGTTTTTGGTTGCAAAATGCTACTCCATGCAAAAGCCGTAATCACCATAATAATTGAGTCTGTATTCTCAACCTATGGGGAGTTAAATTTTAAAAAAAATATAATATATACATATTATCTATATAATATGCTATCATTTTATTGAGTTGAGTATATATTGAAAAATCAAGATAATATTTTATTTTTTAAAGGAAAATGTGCTTAGTGAAAATATTGGTTGTTCCATGAAGCATAAGTACCACAAGTTCATTCCTCTAAAAATGCTTCACTCCATTTATTGATTGAGACAATGAATATAAGACGATCCATGAAATTGCTATATACTGCCTGAGCATATTTGGCTTTCTAAATTGGTTAATTTATATATAATGTGTGTGTGTGTGTGTGTGTGTGTGTGTGTGTGTGTGTGTATCTTAAGGGAAAACAGTTTTTTGGTATTATTGAGACAATTCTCTTCTGAAGATGTCTACTTGACAGTACAATTGAAAACAATGTCAGACCAGAAAGAGGAAACCAGCACAGTAAAAAATCATTTATAAATAAATAAAATTGACAACATCATTGATTGCTATCAATTTGATAACAACTTACTCTTACTGTGTTTTGCAAGCAAAGAAATAGATATCAAACAGCTTGTATTCCATCACTAGATAGAACATGGGAACTGAATAACTGAATGGCTTTAGAAAAATAAATCACGTAGTCTAAATCTCCTCTATGAAAATATTATGGTCTGTACTAGGAAATCTCTAAGATTCATTCTGAGGTTACAAAGGTCTATGAATCACAACATTTATGTTTCTTCATTTTTCTTTAAAGGGGTTTCTTTCAAATTTTCTTTGAAGATATGACCTTTCGCTCATGATGCAACAAAGCTAATTAAACTCATATATTTTACTTGCTAATTTGAACCTGCAGCTGTAATTGGCTGCATCTGAAGCAGAAGGCACACAAATGGTTAATGAGTTTGATCAAATTTCTGGATTGTTTACAGAACTGAGTCTAGGGAAATAACCTTTCATAACCCGTGGGGCAGTACATGTAGAAAATTAATACCTTAAAATAAGTTGTAACAAAGGTATTAAATAGCATTGTATATGTAGTTGGAAGAACAAAGCTCTACTTTAATTTTGTTGTAAGAAGAAGAAAAACAAATGTCCACTTCAGATTATAAAGGTCAGTGAGTGGATGATGACTTAGCACAAGTAAAGAAAACA
Source organism: Cynopterus sphinx (assembly GCA_030015415.1). Taxonomy (NCBI): domain Eukaryota; kingdom Metazoa; phylum Chordata; class Mammalia; order Chiroptera; family Pteropodidae; genus Cynopterus; species Cynopterus sphinx. Next base: position 51,335,161 of record CM057389.1, on the reverse strand, counting down.
GTTTGAACCCGTGAGGTCTTCCCAATTTCTCTTCTGTGTCACTAAAGGAAGCCAGTGAGGCAAATGGTTCTATTCCTTGGCAAAATTGTTACAGGCCTTGTGTCATGTACCAGAAGGAGAAACTGAAACTGCTCCTCAATATCATGTACCATGTTACCTATGATTTGAACTAGGGGACCCGAGCAGATGACACTGTGCATAGGACTTTCTCTTTTCCAAAGTGGATATAGTAATTCTAAAAGTCATGGTTTATTTTTGAAAGTGTGTGTCTGTGTGTGTGTGTGTGTGTGTGTGTGTGTGCGCGCGCGCCCCTGATGAATGAAGATATGTAATTAAAAGGTAGGATGAAGCAGGGACAGAATGAGTAGACTGACACTAATTTTTCGACCTTTTTAATAGTAGATGCGAAAAAGAGCATTGTTTGAAAAACTTTAATTTTTATAAGGTCAAGTTTTATAAGATACACATTGTGTTGGCTAACCATAATCCCCACGATTATTTAGACTTAGATCTCAATTTAATTGGATTTCATGTTGACCACATATTCTCTTTTTACTATGATTTGTCAATGTTAGAATTTCGAAATCTTTGATTTCTCTTTTTGTTTGAAAAATGTTTACGATCGGCTCGCTTTTAATTTTTTCTCATTCACGTGTGCTGTATCCACTGGGCTCCATTATTTTCTTTTTGAGAATCTCCATGTGTTGCCTTAGTAGTCACCCCTTTATCTGTGGTTTGGCTTTCCTCTATTTCAGTTATCCACAGTCAACTGTGGTCTAAAATATTAAATGGAAAATTTCAGAAGTAAACAGTATGTTTTAAATTGTGTGCCCTGCTGAAGAGCATGATGAAATTTTCAGGGTTCTGCTCACCCCTTCTGGGACATGACTCATCCCTTAGTCTGGCATCTCCACGCTGTCAACAGTCCCCACCCATGAGTCACTGAGTAGCCACCTGCGTTATCAGATCAGCTGTGTGGTGTCACAGAGCTTATGGTCAAGTCACCCTTGTTTTACTTCATAATGGCCCCAAAGCAAGAGTAGTGATGCTGGCAATTCAGATGTGCCACAGAGAAGCCAGAAAGCATTTCTTCAAAGTAAAAAATGAGAATTCTTGACTCAATAAGGAAAGATCATTGTATTAATTTTTTCTGGACTTGGTCCAATAATTAGTGCTGATGCAATTTTTTTCTTTATTTCAGGAAAACATATGGTATTTTATTTATGTATATTTTAAATTGTATGTGTTTTCTTATTCACTGATATCCAATATACAAATCTGGGTTTCCTTTTTCTGATTTTTATACATATCATCATTTTTATAATTGCATTTTTAAACTAAGGGCTGAATGGATGATATCTAACCATATAAAACCTTGCAATTTGCTTTATTAAATTCAATTATGTTTTTGAGATTTACTGATAATATTGTATTTCTCTTCAATTTTCATTTTATTTATTTATTTATTTATTTATTTGTTTGTTTGTTTATTTATAAACCTTCTACTTAAAATCTTGGAAACTACATTTAAATCCTAATTTAAAAATGCTTCATATCATTATAGTATGATAACTTTAGATGGTCACTTTACCATCACTCCAGAATTCTATTAAAATGGCCAGATTGCCCTTTTAAAAGACTCTGTCTTTCAAAAATACTTTAGGAAAAATAGAATATATATATATGTGTGTGTGTGTGTGTGTGTGTGTGTGTGTGTGTGTGTGTGTGTGTGTGTGTGTGTGTATGATTATCCCCTGTACATTGCTTCTTAAAAGTCTAACTTCACATTAGTTTTGTTTTTCACATAAAAGGAGATTTGAAATCTTTGAAAACAAAACTGAAAACAAACCATAAAAATTAGGGGGAAAATGATAAATTGAAGGGAAAAATTCACTTGCAATAATTTTTTATGGCCATTTGTTCTGTCTTATTGGTATATGTGTATAGAAATAGAAATTATTTATACAATTACAAGGAGCTACTTTTATGTGATGCACATACATTCTGAGTTTGTACATTATTTCAGCAGTGGGAAAAGAGTGAACTCAAGTCATATCTAATTAAAAATGAAACTCCCCAAAGAAATATACATAGTATTAAATTCCAGTTTTTCATAACTGTAATGAAAATTAAATAACTAAATTAGTACATACACTCTGGAGTTCATCTATCCATCAAAATAATTGTTTTTCTCACTCTTTATTACTTTAGCAATCAGTCCCTGGTATGTAACTGACCTACTATATCAGCAGAACATATATGCCAAGTGTTTTGTTTTCTCTACAGTGAACTGATGTCATATAGTGTTCCTCACCTAGTCAATTTGGTTAATATATTCATGTTTAGGGAACCTTGGCAGGTTCGAAGACCCGTGTTGATTATATGCACAAGGTTAGGTAGCCAGCGATGGAACCCCTCCAAATACTAGAGCAGGGTGGGCCTTTGCTTCTCTCTACCCCCGTGATAAGAACTGCATTGAATCACATCTTTTATCTGTGTGCTCTACCACCCTAATATGTCACTCATCTGGTCAATGTAGAGGTCAGGGTACTAGGTTTACAGTTTTTTAGATTCTCCCTACATGTTTAGTCTTTCTTATCCAATGGCCTAGACCAGAGTTTCTTGACCTCAACCCTACTGACATGTTGGACTTGGTGATGATTTGTTCATGTGTCAAAGGTAGGAGAAGAGGACTGTCCTGTGTACCATAGGATGTTTAGCAGTCTCTGGCTTTTACTTGCTAGATGCCAGTAACACCTCCTCACCCCATTTCTTACCAACAGAAACATCCATGGACCTCAAAGTGACCTCAAAGTGGCCGGGCAGAACTGGGCAACTTTGGCCCCATTTGAGAACCACTGTCCTGGAAATAACTACTATTTTCCACTATCTCTAAACTTAGTCTTACTTGTTTGGACAAAATTTTTATTTGAGATACATTTAAATTTGATCTTTAGGACCAAGTTAATTCCTAATGAGTTAGGCTAAATTTACATGCAGAATTTTATCTTATAACGTTTTATAAAAAAATTTTAAATGTAAATTATATTTTTCTACTTTTGAATCCCACTTCTGAAAAGTTACTTTAAAATCAGTTGTTTCTTTGATATTTCCCTTCACATTTCAGAATCAGAGGAGGGGTGATGCAAGAAACTGAACTAAAAATGTGCAACTTCGGTTTATTAGATATAGGGGAGCAGTGAGAACACAAATGTTAGAAGCTGGGAAGCTGTCATCATTGCTATGCCAGGAAATATTTAATAAAACCAATGCCCGTGGCATGTCAGAAGGTAGACAGACAATGGGCTACATAAGGTCTAAGAGGTGTTGATAATGTTGCAAGATTTAAAAATACTTTTTACATAGAAAAATGAGTATTGATAAGCCTATTTCCAAAGTTTTTTTTTTGCATGCAGCTAATAATACAAGTTGACTGAAAGCTGGATAGTTTGGGGATCTCAAATGTTGAAAAGAAACAGAAACAACCAACTGTTTAGCAAGTCAAATCACTATATATTTCACCCCTTGGTGTGTGCCATCACAGCTTAGAGATCATGAGTGGGGCCGACGTCTCGTTCAAGCCTGTTGTTTCACAAGAGAGGGTGATAGGTAGATTTCAGGGGTCAGTAAAACTAGATCAGAGTCATCAGATTTATGTTATATTTAGAGAGAATATGGTCTGTATTTACTCTAATATAGAATTAGAAGTAAAGTGACCATTTCTGGTCTCTGGGTGCCCAGCATGCCTTGTTGTCTCCTTAGCACCTTCCTTATAGGTGTAAGTAGTCCCTTCAATAAATGATCTTTAATTAAACCCATTAGAGTGTGTCAGGAGCTTCTTTCCATTTTCTTTCTGTAATCCATATGTGTTTATTTATTTTTTTTATTGGGTTTTTTGGAAGATGTATAAATAAATACACGTTTATCTAGTCTGAAAGTCTATTTAAGAAATCTTTCCTAATATATATTATTATAATGAGAATTGGTGACAATTATGGATTTAAAATTTACAATGGAATTACCTTCCCTTTTGTCCAAAATAGGTGTTAATGAGGCTTATCTACATTTTTACATCGATTCTAGTTTTAGGATAGCTGATGATTGTTATTTCTTCTGGAGCTTTGAACTGATGATGAAGAAACATCCTTGTTTCTTCATAACCACTGCACTAAATAGTACCTTAATTGATCATACTTTTCTCATCAGACAGAATTTGGGGCTCAGTCCACTATCACTCACGAGCAAACTTCCTTATTGCCAAAGTTTTCTCACAGTTGTGAACTTACAGTGTATTTTCTTTCATTTCCAAATATTGAGAACTAGTTATTTAATCAATAAATATATGAATATATGGGATGGTAGGCCCCCTACTTTTTAAAAATTCTAAGCTCTGTTAGGCTAGTATATCCATATTCTTTGTCTTTGCTTCTTTCAGCATTGGACAGATTGCTCTATTTATTAGACCCACAGAAAGGTATGTTGGATAAAGCAGAGGTCAGAGATCACAGAAAGATGAGATGAGAGGAAACTATAATAACTTTTCAAAATTTTCTGAAACAGTTCTCCCTTCATTATGTGTGGCTTGTGTTATAACTGTCCTAGTCCAGCTTTCTCTCTGATTCCTTTTTATGGTGCTCAGAGACAGCTTCCAAACTTCCCTTAGATTGTTACATGGTCTGAGCAAATTGACCTTGACTTGATCATTTTCAAGGTGGATAGAATGTTATTGAGTAATTTAGACTTTTCAAAAAAAATTTTTTTTTAACAAGAGCAAAAGACATGAAGACAGCTATTTGTAGCTCCAGTGGTAGTTGGCAACTTTTTCTCCACCTCAACAAATCTTCATTTTCTCTCATACTAATCATTATTGAAAACATTTAAAATCTCCTGAGTTTAATGGAAATGAATGAATTAAATTTGGTTTCACTTAATATTTTAATTGCTTTTCTGGTAATTTCACAGATAAAATTGTTTGACCTTCTGCCGCTTAAGTCATCCTCAGACCTATTCATTTGCACAGATTTCTGTGAAAATATTCTGTCTCCTCACTGTACTTGCATGAAATATTAAATATTATGAGCCTTGTTCACAGGCTAAAATGATCATTGGCAAGAGCAAGTTGTGCAAACACAAACTAATTACATGTATGTGGTTTAAAAAAATATCTATGGATTTGGAGAAGATGTTGAAACATCACATGATTCATCCACCTCTATCAATCTTTTCAGGTAGATAAATGAACTGTTTTTAAGAATTTCATGTATAATATCGCTCACTTTTCATGCAAATTCTTGCCACCACCAATGTGCTTCTAAGTTCTGTTGATTTTTCTTTGACAGTTTTCTCTGAATGAACTTTCCTAGTCTATCTCTATCATCTATATCCTCACATAATTCTTACTCTTAACAATCTTAGCTCTACCTCTCCACTCAAATTCATTACCTACTACACTGAATCATGACTAACCCTCTCTGATCAGTCTGGTCTTTTTAAGGTCATTAATTTTCAAGATCATTATTACCACAGCCCAATGCCATTGTCCTCTGAAATTCTGTAGCTTGTGTACCCTCCAAGACTGAGTTAGACTCCATTTCTTCCTGGATGCCTTCTACCGGAGGCCACTCACTCCTAGCTCTGATGGTGGTCTCGCACAAAGTCCAGGATTTAATTATCTTTTTTTCTTCAATTATTTCTTCATTGTTGCATCTACATTAGAAATGAATGCAACTTCTTGAGAATGGTCAATTAAGGTTTCTTCTACATTATTTTTCCCATAACCTAGGTATTATTTGAAATACAAAATTTCGAGGTCTAAGTAATTAAAATGTAAGAATGTAATACTGATGGAATTACTAAATAATAGAAAATTTAGAGATATGGAGCTTTCTTCCTTTCCCAAATTACACCAAGTATTATGCCTAGAGGAAATACACGAGTCAATACGAGTCAAATAAAGACACATTTTTGCTTCTAGACAAAATTTTTTTCCAGAATCCCATCAACTTTCTACCCAGACAAGTTCAATTATATAATACAGGAAATAACAGTTTTCTTTTTCTTTATTTATTATATCTAGAGTTTGGATCTTAGAATAAGCATTGAATAGTCAAATGTCTTCCTTTCTTTAAGGACTCATGGTTGGTAAATCCTCTTAGCTCCCTTTAGGGTTGTGGGAAACTGAAAAGTAGGCCAGTCTCAAAAAGCGAGTGGCCCTCCTATTTTCAGAAATGAAGGCAACAAAGTGTCATTCAAGGCCTTTGAACAGAGCAGTAACAGGACAAAACTATTGTTTAGGAAGACTATCACACCCTGAGCATCAGAGGTCTATTTTGCAGGTGGCAGAGTATTCCCAAAAAGAAGAGATGGCATCTAAACAAGAAAATAAAAAAGAAAGAGTGGATCAAAAAGTTATTTAAAAGGAGAAGCAAGAAAGTTTAGTTACTAATTTCATTTGGGGAAGGAATTGCAGTAGAAGATAAATTGTATGAATTGATGATATCAATACTTTGAGTTTTTAATCTAATTTTTGGAATGATTGTATGATGTCATTGGAAGACAGAAGCAATTTAATCTTAATTCACCAAAACAAAAAATATTATTTATTTTTTAAGTATACAGTTTACTAAAAGAGTATCTCTTATACTGAATATATTCTTATTTTTTGTTTTTAAAAAATGCAAATACATGCCAATCAATTGAGAAAATAAAGTGTGGAGTAGTCAGTAGAAAGCACAGTTAGAGTGTTCACATTTTCTTTGAAATACAGCAGTTTAAATATTATATTTAGAAAGTTATTGTTACTTGCAGACAATATAAGTTTAAAAAACTGTCTAGCTTATGTTTTACATGGTATACTGTATCATTTCATAAGCAGGAAAATAATTTTCCAATAAATGTAAAAGTTCTCTGCAAGAAAAATCAATTTAAAAGCTATATAATATGTTTTATGGTATTAAGTAGGATGAATGAAAAAAAATGTAGGTGCTGAAACACATTCTCTTTATCCCTTTACAACCAGAAATGTTTTGGTTACATATTAATAATCAATAATAGTAAAACATATTGATGATAGATATGTAAACTACTACCCTAAAGTATTTGTAAATGATTAAGATCTGAAACCAGTCTATTTTCAGTCTATTTTAGAAATGGAACCCTCATAGATATCTAGCCTTTAATTTCAGCTCTAACTTTAACTGTTGATAAAACAAACTGATGGGCAAAAAAAAAAAAAAGCACTAGAAATGTTCTTATAATAATTTTTCCTTTGGGGAAGTAAAGCAAAAGTGACATCACTTTTCTGAAATGTGTGGAGTAGATAATAACTGCTCCACCTTCGCTATTTATGTCAGAAAATTTAATAGAAAACACATGATCAAAAAGAAAATGAGTTTTTAATACTTAAGAAATCTTCAAAATACATGTTAAAAATAAAATGAGAGAAATGGCTTTACTTTGTTCTCTGCATTTTTCAATTACATAGAATACGTTTTATAAATCTATTATTCTGATTTGCCAAAGAATCATTGTGGAAGTGAGACTGACAAAGAAATCTCTGGATGTGGTCTGTGAGAGCTCTTCATTTATTATGGCATAGTATATTGGAAATTTAGCTTTAAAACTACAATGGGAAATTTTGCTTGGGATTTACTAATTGGATTTAGTTTGAGTAACTTTAATGACTTTATATACCAACTTGTCAATAGCTTTTTTTTATAGGGATCAAAATTATGAATTGTGTAATAGCTAAATTTCACATAATACTAGCATTATTTTTATAATAGCGAAATTATATTCTTCATAAAAATCTGCAAGTATTTTCAAGTATTATTGCCAGCAATTGCAGATTTTATGCATATTTTAAAGACTCTCTTAAGAAGAGTCCCTAAAAATTAGAGAACTTAGATTTATCTGCATATTTGATGGACTATAATGATCCAGAATAATGTATTTTAAGATTTATAAAGTTACAGTCATATATTTAATACAAGTGCTTATAACCTATTAACAGTTGATCTGTTAATCCAGTGGGAAACATGCAAATAAGGTTATCACACTTTTGGTCATGCTCAGTGTCTCTTGCCACTTATTAGAAACATTAAAATATAACTTGGCTATCACACAAGCAAAATAAAATTGAACACTAAAGTAATTCTGCTTGCAATAATTTTTTAACTTTCTTTTGGCAAAGTCTTACTTTCATCTTAAAGTTTCAGTTGAAAATTCTACTCTCCTCATTGCCTTATTTCAGTAATGATGCTCTTTTCAATTTAATGTTAACTTCCTTCTGCTCCCAGGTACAGTTTGTAATTATTTTTTATATGTCGATTCTTCCCTGGACATATACTATCTGAAGCTGACATGTTATTTTATTCACAGGCATGTTGTAACTGGTGAACTTCCCTTAGCCTTCCTGCAAGGCAAGGAGTCTATGACTATTTCTAGCCAATGACATGTTAATTGCAGTAGTACCTGTCACTCATAGGTTGAGGAATTTAAGAACTGGCTAGGGAGCTCTTTGTTGCCTCTTTCTTGGGTGTAGAAACTATGATGATCTCATGTTAAGATGACTGCATCTCAGAATGAAAGGGACCTGATTCTTGAGCAACCAGAAATGGAAGAACCTTCACTGACCCACAATGGGTTTTCATGAGTAAGAAAGAAATTTTTAATGTGTTGTTATTAGTGAGCTGGATCTAGGCGGTTTAATTTTTTAAAAAAATATGATTAAAATGGGATGATCCAATGGAAAAGGAAAAGCTGAGACTTCAAAAGAAAGAGCAGATGCTTGCTGGAGTATGTAGAGAAAGTCGCTTTTATGAGTGGGAGGATTGCCTTCTGAGCATTCAGAGTTCACCCACAGTAATGGTGGAGAATACAGAGTGTTATTGGCACATGCAGAGAAGGCAGGGAGTTCCATGAAGAGAAGGCAGTTTTTGGGAATTCTGCCATTTTTGCCCCATATTCTTGTTGAAGTAGGAAGCTAAGTCATGAGCTGGGTGTGAAGATATTGGAGTAGGTTTTAGGAATGTAAGGAGAACAATTATGTAAGACAGTAGGTGAGAAAATTGATTAAATAAATGTATTATTTATAAGCAGACTTAAGGTTTCACTTAAGATTTGTCATCACAATAGACCTAGTCAGCACTGTTGTGTATTTTTTCCAGCCAGGTTGAGCGTTAGAGGTCCTGGGGTAGAGTTGGTGGAAAGTTGGATGTTAACAAGGTTTTTGTCAAGTGAGTGGAAAGAAATAAGAGAAAATTTTATTATAATAATTCACCATAAGTTTAAGCTAGATAAAATTGAAGAAAGGACATGAAGGGAGTAGGAAGTCATAACAAGTTGGTCGGCTAAATGGATTGAAAGTTCTGAAAATCCAAAGATTGTTAGAGATAGGTATCAGAATGATTGAGGTGGAAAGATAAAAAGTGATAGTAGATTCACTATGGTAAATTCAGATGGAGAATTTGGGGTTATGGGAAAGTCAAGGTCAAGGGTAATGACCTTGGTATGAATCATTGCTATAGGATGAATGAGATCATTAGATGAATGAGGTCAGGATTCGAGAGATCAGGTTATTGACTTCTACATGGAACTTGAAATCACCAAAAAGGATAACCAGAGTGGAAATGGAAAGTCAAAGGCCAAAATTTTCAAAGAAAGATGTTAGATGACTGCAAAATGCAGAGGTAGTGGTCTGGAAGCAATAATGAGAAGCAAGAAAAAAGACATCTAAGTCATTTCTCGGTCCTAAGGCAGAAAGGGTGTGGGGGAAAATATATTACTTAAATAGCTTCTTGGCAGAGGTGTCATGGGAGAACCAAGTTTCAGGTAAGACAAGTACTTTTCAAATATTTGGTATAAAGTTTAAAAGTTATTTGCCGATGATTGACGCTGAGGTCTAGAGTGTTACAATTTAGGAGATGGATAGAGCTAGGAGATGAGGTCAGAGTGACTGAAGGGGGATTTATCCTGGGCTAGCAGGTATGCAAAGGGGCATGATGCCATTCACCCTGGCATTCCAAAGTCAGTGATAGTGAGACCAGACTGCAGATGGGAGAGAAGAATGCGAGGAGAAAGCAGAATATCCAGGAGCATTGAGGGTGAAGCAATATGGGGTTCTCCATTGACCACTCCAGCTAGAGTCTTTTTTTGCAGAGGAGAGGCAGAGCAACTGGCTATCACTCATTCTGAGCAATCTAACTTTTATGTTGTTACCTCACTCTTCTGTCTGGTCTGCAACAATCTTATTTTCCTGCTCTAGTCTCATTCATAATTTAATGTTCTATGAATTTTCACTTTTTTTCCTCTGTAACCCTTCTGCCATATTTCTAATTCTAAAGATATACCCTCATTTAAAATAATTCGTTATCAAGGACCAATTACTTTTATTTACACTTTATTTTACTGATAGTAAAATTGACTGTTTCTGATGTACAATTGTTTGAGTTTGACCATTGCATTGAAACATGTAAACATCACCACAATCAATATACAGAACAGTTTCATCATTCCTAAAAATTCTCTCATGCTGACCTTTGTGTTAAACCTCTCCCCCACCCCTAACCTCTAACAACCACTGGTCTCTTCTCTGTCCCTACAGCTTTGACTTTTCTAGAATGGAAATCTAATCAGAATGTCATTGGTCTTTATTCATGACAGAAATTACATTTATCCAATTATTAAAGGCAGACATTTGAGAATCATCCTAAACAGTTGCTCCTTTGGACTCCACATCTAATCAATTATTATGTCTTCTTTAATATTTCTGTAATTCCTTCCTCCCTTCCAATGAGCTAGGAGAAGAAGTGGAAGTTATTGAAGTTCCACATTTAATAAATTTGTTTTTTAAATTGATGGTCATTATTCTTTAGTTTTACTTGGGGCTTTTCTTCTAAAGCATATTTTATTTATTGATCTGTTTTTTTTATCTCAGTGTTTGGAGAAAGAATTGAGAAGGTGGAGGACAGAAAAATGTAAATGCAGGCCATCGTTTTGGTCGGAAAGGAGTGCACAAAAGAAACAAATCTGACAAAGTGAAAATATTCTTCCTGAATGGGTAGAGATCTTAAAAACAGCATTAGTAAAATTAAAAATTGAGAGAGGGTCTGATCATCTACTCCATTAGAATGAAAAACCAACAGGTGATTTCTTTTTTAATTTCTCATCATCCCTCTGCCCTATCATTGCAGCATTCATCGTTTCCTTTGCAAACATGCTATTTTGTATCTTTCACTTGATTTTTTTTCTGTGCATTAAAATCAATCTTAGTCCAGGTAGCTGTCTTTAACAATATCCGAAGTCTTCTTTTTGAACATTATAGATGTGACAAACATACGTGCTGAGAGTAATTGAATCTTCACTCTGTGATGAGGATGGTTTTGAGTTTGCAACAAGATCATGATTTATTATACTGGGTAAATTCCTCCTTGAGAAATTGAGGGTAACCCTCTCCATGTAGCTGAACTGCATGCTCCTGCCTAGACCCTCGTGTCCTGTGTGGAACACTAGTTAGTGTAACTCGACAAAGACTAAGAGGAGGGCCTCTGACACCAGATTCCAAACTTTTGAATAATGTATAATTCATGTGTGAAGAAGGCATTGGTCCCGAAGAAAACGGAAATGTCTCTGGGGAGAGAAATGAGATAGCAAAATAAATAAATAAATAAATAAATAAATAAATAAATAAATAAATAAATAAATAAATAAATAAATAAAATAAAAATAAAAATAAAACATAGAAACAAAACTAAAACAAGTAAAAATAGGAACAACACAGATGCACACATACATGGAGAATGATTCCAAAGGCACGAAGATGATCGGTATGATGGAGAGTGATGAGAGGTTCTTTTCAAACAAGTGAGATGACCGAGGGGTAAGGACCATCAGGCTGAGTGAGGCTTGTCACCAGCTTCCTGGTCTCTCAGTGCTCAAGGGCCTGCCATGCTGCGGTCTTCTTTGACCCAGAGCTCCCTTTTCATTGGTGGATGATGACTGTGTCTCTGCTTAAGTATTTCCCACTTGAAAGCTCCAGTCTCTTTCAAACTTGACTGTAGTCAGTGCTGACAGGTGAAGCCACCCACCTCAACCTTGCTCATTCCCGACTCTCATCAGAGTCTTTGTCCTTTGCCTGTGTCACCCTTAGTTTGGTACCTTTCAAAGTACTCTCCGCTCCTGCAATGGGGCTCTACTGTTCACACACAGGTCCCCTTTCTGTAGTATGGAATTAGTTCATTTATTAATTAAGTAAAACATATTATTATCTCACATCCTCTTCTTTTTCTGTGTGTATCCATTCCAGAACTGGTTGAATTAAGTTTCCCTTTTAGCCCAGTGTTAGATTGGGGTCATCATGTGTTTAGGGATCCAACACAAGCACCTGATGACAGCATCAGCTTTTTGCATCTTTGAATGTCTGAGTACAAATCTGCCCCAAACCCCCCAACAGCTGCTGGGACCTTTGAACAAATGTCCTAGGCAATCGGGGCAGAATGAGGGGCGAATAAACAGTGGGATGCAGTGGTACTGACTACCCGCCTCATCCAATTCTGCAGTCCTCACCCGAGCTTTCTGCGAACAGCATTCTCTTTTCATTCACCTATTTCTCTCCCTATCAAGCATTAAGCCTACTTATTTCAGTTCTGTTCATCAAACACTCATTGAAGGTGTTCTCTGTGGCAGTCACTCTGCTAGGAAGCAGAGATACCAAGATAGATACCGGATACACTTAATCCTTTGAACAGGTCATTTCAAATACAGTTTAGAGAATTGCAGTTGATGGAGCAGAGAGAGATTATAAATTAGTATACCTTTTCCTCTTGTTAATATTGGTTTTTGAAAAGCAAGATAAAAAAAAATCCAAGAGAACGACAATATGTAAATATGTTTGTATTTGAGGGATGTGAGTTATCCTGTTTTCTAATCTCGGAGACCTTAATTTCTGTATTTGTTTTATAGAGTATTGAGTTTCCTTTCTCACATCTATTATATTAGGAAAGAAATGAGAGATGAATGGGCCAGATAGGAAGTAAAGAGGAGATAGCAAGTGTGTATATTAAAGGTTAATGGGAAAGAAGATAGGAGATTAAGTTAGAATTGAGAGGAGTGTTAGTGGAGTTCTGAGGAGGAAATTGAATGGGACTAGCATATGTTAAGAAAAAAAGGACAAAAAAGAGATACAGGGAGCAATTGGAAGAGAAAAGAAATTTAAATACATACTTAAAGAAATTTTCAAAGATGAAATCTTGAGTCGATTTTTACTGGTCACCAATTTTAAATGCTACTGAGATGTTAGATTTAAGCTTCTCAATTCAGACACAAGGCCACTGTTACGATGTCGGATGTGTATTTTGGGGGAGGGCTGAGAAACGAGACACTTATTTTCTTGTGGAATGCAGTATGCATATACCTGGTGAAACTGTATTTAAGTGTATTCCAGATAATCAGATATAAATAACTGTGGAATACTCATATAATTAAAATCTCAGCAACAAAAGTCTGTGAAGAAAACACTCCCAAGTCCTTGCTGATGCTATGCACTGACACTGGGCTATTGATGTCCAGAAACAAAAATAATTTAGAAGTACAAAAACACTTCCAATTCCAGTTTTTGATGAAGTTACAGTGAAAAACTAGGAGCCACTATACCCCTAAAGCATAAAATCGAGCTCAGTCTACATTAAAAAAATAAAACAAAGTATAAAATGGATCTTCCATCCTAGGGAATATGCACAAGTGGGCTGCCTCTTACTTTCAACCAGCGATTCTCATGAAGGGACTGCATCTGACTTAATTGTGTTATACCCATGAAGCATGAGGTAATGGTGCATTTGATGGATGAGTGTGAAGGAGGATGGGGAGAGAGGCCTGTATCAGCACATCTGAGGCCTTGCTCAGATGCCCTGGCATCTGCTCAGGCCAAGAGCCTGGATCCACCAACTCAGCCCCTCCCAGGTTCCACCTGTAAGTGCAGCTCACAAAAGCTTTAACCTTGAGCTGGTTACTTAACCTCAGGGTACAGATCTGTAAAATTGGGGTAATACTCATAAGGACTCCAGAGAGTTGTTATGAAGATGATGTAAATTAATAAATGTAAAGTGCTTAGGGCCTGGAGTGTAGTAAGTGCCAAAAAAAGAATTAGCTAGACTATAAACTGCATAAAAGTATGGCTTTCCCCCAATCTAGTTCATTGCTTCATCTCCAACACCTATTATAAAACGAGTGGCCAATAATATTTATCGAAAGAATGAACAAATTTGTTATCTTATTTTACCTTTTAAAGGTGATAATATGAAATACAGAAAAGAATATTTTGGCCTATTTAGCATTTGTATACTCTATTAGACATTAATAAATTAGTATTCTGTCATAGGCTTTGGTTTCTTATAAGATCAGTTATATCACATCAATGAACCAGGACTTGGTGTCTTTAGGGGAATTGATAAAATACAGTTTCTGAACCTGTAAAAATGAGGAGCTGGCTGAACAGAGACAATTAATATAATGATTAAAAGAATTTGGCATCTCAAATCCACCATTTAGCATCCATGTGATTTGGACTGTTACCTAACCTCTCGTATATATGTTTCTGCATCTGTGATATTGGAAGAGTAACCATACTTAATCAGACTGTTCTTTTTGAAAATAAAATGAAATAATTTATAAAAAATGCCTTTCAGAGTGTGGTATAAAGTAAGCCCTAAAAAAAATTTGCTCCCAAACATTATATTAATTTATTTACTTAATTTATTTATTAATCCAACCAATATTTGCTGAAGTACTTGTCAAGTCAACAGTAAAAAAATCAAACCAGATGTGTTCTCATCTTTAGGAACTTCCAGGGTCACAACGGAGGGGGACAAATAAAAAGGCAGTTTTCAAATATTAGAAATTGGGATTTTAGGAGGACACAGAAATGGAACTTGAACTGACAATGAGTGGGTTGGAGAAGATAAAAGAAGTCTTCATGGGAGACATTCTGAGCTGAGACTTGAGTAGGTTTAGAAAGCAGATGGCAGGGACAGCTGTGGAGGAGGGAAAAAGTAACACAGATTGGCATGGTTCTTTATAGGCTATGAGGTTTGGATATATTATGTCTCTTGAATTCCCACCCAAAACTCCAAGAAAAGAAAAACGCAGGTATTATTGTCTGCATTCTGTACATGAGGACACCACATTTGATTTTTGTACCTGAGGATGCTACATTTGATTTTAGAGGCTGGCCTATGCTGAGGTACCTATTGTTGGAAGTGAAAACCCAGCTTTGATTCTTCTCATATTCAGCATCTAGTGACATCTGCTGCTTGGCCAGATATTATCATTGTCACTGACTATGATACTGGCTTTATATTTATAGTTCTCAGTTATATGTAAAATCATTCTGCTAATGAGTATCATTTAAAAAATTCTACTCAATGTAGGGTTCAAAATCGTGTGCCTGGTGTGACATGACATTCATTATGAGTTTGTTGAGTGAATAATCAATCGAATGACTCCTTAGCATCGGAATCCTTATTAGTAGAGTTATTCCAGAACACTTTTTTGCAGATATAGTAAAAACTTTTCTTAATTACATTACATGCAAATCACTTGACTAAAAATATATTTTGAAATTTCAGTATTTTACTCAAATTCTGCCTTATAATCAGGCTAATATTTATTAGTTAATAAACAAATTAATTTATTTGTCATGAAGCATTTAGAACAGGCCTAATATATATGATACACGGTGCCAAGTATGACACACATCACCCAATCTAATCTCTGCAACAGCTCCATGAGAACATTCTATTATTTTCTTTACTTCTTACAGATTAGGAAACTTGCAGAAAAACATAAAAATTTGGGCCAAATCACCACATCTGGCAAATGACAGAACTGCAATTTCCAACTAAGATCTGTGTGTCTTGAGAGCCCACTGCTATTCAATTTTGTATGTCATAACCACTCACTAAATTTGCCTCTCTTGTTTTTGTAGGATTTTACATGAATTTTCTACACGAATCATGTTATTTCTTTAAAGTAGGATATCCTTTTCCTTAAAATATAAGATTAAGAATGAACTTTTTTTTGTTTTGTTTTAGAGTACTGTTTTCTATTCAATTTATCAATACTTTAAACCATTCATGTACTCTCTTATATGTTTATGTAGAACATTCTTCTGTAGTATCATTTGTCAGAAAACTTTAAGATTTCAGTTTTTGTTTCCTTGCATGTTATTTCTTAAACATTTACTAATAACTTATATTTATTCAGTTAGGGATTAAAGTGATGAATAAAGGAATAAAGTTGTTTGTCTTTAATGAGTTCAGATTCTTTCCTTATTAAATACAACGAATATCTAAAATGATGAATTATTCTAGGGTTATATTGCTATTGGGAGCACCTGTATAATTTTATTTTTAGTCCGAACAAAAAAAGACCAAAACAATATATGATCATTGAGTCGTGGCATTCAAGGGAGGTGGTAATGAAGACTTAAAATAGATTTAAAATGTCATCTGTGTTTTTTTCTGTTTGTTTGTTTCTAAGATTAAGATACACATTTTCTTTAGATTAAGGCTGAAGCTTTGGAATTGGGTTAAAACTCAAGCATCCTTTTCTGTTTCATAATATCACCTTACATTTCTGCTATGTTTCTAGTTTCCTTTTTTTTTTTAAGTGCATCAAGCAAAAAAAGAGCATGAGTAATGGCAACTTTTGTTCTAGTCCTGTAACTTATAAAGTTATAAGAGTTTGCTTATTTGTAGTTTCTTCCCAAAAATGTGATCTTCAAAGAAGCACATGATGAATTTAGGTATATCCTTGCTGTTTTTGAGAAGACTCTGTGCCAGCCCTCACTACATATACATCCTTGTTTATGATCAGGGGATGGGAAGAACTCTCCACATTTCCTATCCAGGGAACAAGCTGAGCAATTATGAGGTTTGATTAATACTATTGATGCTTTAATAGCCCATTTTATATCCTGAACACTGGGGGGAAATACGTCCCCTTCTATAAAGGCTGTGGTTCTTATGATTCACTTAGCATAGATAGCAGATAGCATGAAAGATCTCTTGTCTCACGAGAAGAAATGGGTGGCTGTGTAATGCCAGTTGCATATATTACTGAACTGTTACAGAGGAGAGGAAATTACCCAGTCAGAATAGATAAGTTTCTGTAGCCTGGTATCCGCATTCTAATAGCCACAGAGTTTATCTTAGTCTGAATGGAGCTCTAGGTTATTAATTGTTTTAATGATTTCATTGATTTCTGTTAATCAAGGTAATGTGCTTTACCATATTCGGTAGTTTATTTTGCTTTTCAATTAACCTTTTACTTTTGTTATATCATTTTTTATTAAAAACAAAAGTTTCATCTGCATTTTAATGATATGCCTATCTTAGCGTCTTATGAATTATATTTGGCTATCAGTACTGCAATTTTCCTGAATACTTCAGGGTAATGGCCAAACATAATGGCTCCGTATTTTATTACCAGTTATCATTAATATAAAACATTAAAAAAAGTCATTTGAATAAATGCTAGAATTCTAAATGTATAACCAAAAATAGTTTTTAAAGAATTTCTTTATGTTTTGGAAGAATACAACTTAGGCTTTTATTTCTCAAGTTTAGGAAAAACATTATTTCAACTTAAATACAAGTTATTTTAGTTCTGTTTGATTCATAGACATGAATATATATTATAAATCCTTTAGAGATTCAAAACAGTGTTTGAAGTAGTGTATTCCAAAAGAAAAGATGCAGTGTGTGTATCTTCACTGTGTGTCTTAAGATATTTCACTGGCTTATATGGATTATTTGATATTCCAATACAATCTGCCCAGTTAAGGTCTTCATTCACTCTGGCAGATGTAAAGTTATCCGTGTCTTCATAAAAACCTCAGTAAGATGGTCCCACGTGGTACCAAAGAGAGTGAGTCCCTCACTCTTCATTCCTGGGGAGTCACATTCACACATAACTTCTGTGCCAATTAAAAACCGTGAATGGCAAACCATTGTAATTGATTAGTCTTTGTATGTTTACAGCTCACTTTAATTGCTGAAAAACTCCATTTGTCAGTTTCATGTTCTATTGACAATGCTATTGATTTATCTGAATTGGGCTTTGTCTTGTCTCTCGTACATAAAACTCACATATGCAGTTCAAATGGGAAATGACTGTATTGATTTCCTTAACTTGAGCCCAAATGCTAAAGATTTTTGGATAAGCTTTCTCATTACTTAAGCCAAAATCAATAAGAAAGAGCATCTTTTAATGAAAGAGCAGTTTGAGCAACGTACTCCAGAAATAGGGTCCTCTTCATTCTTTGCTTTACAAATCGATCTCTCGGTTCCTTAAGTGAGGTCCAATTGGTTGACATTGTGGTTTGTCTTTGTGTGTAAACTTGCAGCTTCAGAAAAGAGAAGATGAGCTACAGAGAGAGTAGAAACTCTCACTGGGGAAGAAGGTGGTCCTCCAGCAGGTGTAAAATCTAATGCGACACAACTCACAGTCTCAAAGAATTCTTACATCTTTTAATTTCATGCTGATATATTTTATGATTATACAATATTTTAAAAATTTCTTCCAACTGGGTCACACCCACATGTGGATATTATAAGTATTTACACCAATCTTATTGGTTTTTATTTCAGAAACCCTGCTTGTTGCTGCAGTGCGTGTTTACGTAATGCAAAATAATTCACTGAAGCATCAGGTCACTTAAAATCACTTTTTGTTAAGTGATTTTTTTTGCCTTCTTTTCTCTTTTTAGTGTTCAATTTCCATTTTCTGCAGGAAGACAAGCATTGAAGATGAGCTACGGAATAAAGTGCCCATTCTGAGGAACATATAAAACAAGTTGTACGGACAGGCCAAGCGCCAGGTACTGCTATGTGACATCATTAACTTCTGTGAACTACATAAATTAAGCTGATTATGCCTTCACTTAATTAACTGAGAATGACCTATTGATGTACAGGCCGAGTTAGCTAGAGACCGCTTGCTGCACTGTACTTTATATATTGGTTTTCAATTAGTTCTTCTCTTGCATGTGATTGTTGAGAAAAAAAAAATGTCCACTTACATTTATATCCTATAGTGTGTTATTAGGCACAGTGAATTTATATTTAAAATTTTATCCTGAGGTTTTTTTTTTATGTTTTGTCTCATATTCACTTCGAGAACTATCTTCAATTAAATTTTAGAAAATAATTTTTACCAAATACACTATTAAACTGTATTTTTGTGGAGCTAATTCAATGACGAAAGTTCCCAGGTAAACATTTAGACTTTTGAAGATTTTCTCTAGATATCTGACCTGAGAGATATTTTTTGAAAGTTGAAAGATTATGGTATCAATTTCTTGTGGTAAGTTGGACCAATATATATGAGAATTCAGACAAAAAGTCGTCCTTTAAATTTTTACCTGTTATATACTGATTCCGTGAGGGCATTTATACCTCACTTGGTTTCATTCTATTATTAACTTTTATAATCAACTAATCAAATGATATTATTGGATCATTCTTATTTCTCAATATCTAAACATTAGAACATTTCACTAGTGGCTGGTAGTTTGCTTTTAGGTTTTATAATTACTTTAATTACCTACTATTAATAGTTATTGTAATAGGGTCAGTCAAAATGTGAAAGCAAAATAAATGCTTGCTTCAGTAATTCATTTTATCTCTCCCAAATTTAGGTTTTCATCTGAAAATGAAATTAATAGTGGAACTTGAATTTCAGACTCTTTTGAATTACTAGCCAACTCTTGGATAAAAATGGTAACAGTCTTACTTATTCTGGAAATTCAAAGAGATGGATATTTCTGTAGATTGGAGTAGTCAGGGATGGACTAAAGATTTAATTATTCCTACAATACAGAAATGGGTAAGATTATCGTTTATAATCCCTGTTAAAATGTTATGAAGCATTTAATTAATTCTGTAGGAACTTGTGGGCATATGAGGATTTAACATTCATGTTATTTGTGAATAGCCCTCAAACCCATACGCATTGTAGCAATGTGTGTATCATGCGTTTGAATCTCATCCCCTGTGCACATATCTTACTGCTGGGAGGATAATTTGACAGCCATATCCAAAGAGGCATGGTTTTTCACACATTTTTATATATATAGTGATTTTCACTGCGGATTTGACTGGCCTCCTTAAACACTTAGCCATATTTTCCCAAATTTTTGGAGGTAAATTGTTTGCTGTCACAGAATTTGTGAATTAGGGAATCCACGAAGGACTTGGAGTCTCAGCTGGAAATATCAGATGACTACTGTCCCTTGAAAATCTGATGTAGATTATGTGAGAAAAGTAGTAGGAGATAAAACTTCTGTTTAGAGAACACTTCATCAAACATTTCTTTTAGTTCTGTAATAGGAAATTTTTATTAGACACCAAAGTGTGTGTGTGTGTGTGTGTGTGTCTGTGTGTGTCTGTATCTGCGTCTGCATGTGTCTGAAGTATTCAGGGGAAAGTTTTAAATTACAGATCTACAGTTCTATTCTAATTGAAAAGTTATCTGACCCAAATTTTCTCATACCAACATATGTATCATCCTATTGCTTAATGCTCTGTGTTGAAACTGTGTGCTCAGTTTCTGTCTATTCACTAGACTTTGAACTACCAGAAGACAAGATGTAGATCTGACTCATTTTTATATTCACAACATCCAAATACAGTCTTTAGAATGAAGTGCAAAATTAAGAAATGTTTGATAGCTGAATAAATAATTTAGGTGATGCCACTGTACTTTGTGCTAAAGGCATATAAACAGCAAAAATGTGTTACACATGACAGGGAAGTTTGACACTAAATGTTATTTCATATTTAAAATTAACTACCACATTTTATATTCTAGTAATGATAGTGTATGTCAACTGTAATTGAAAAATAAGAACTTATTTATTTAAAAATATCTTTTAACTTCAGGTGCATTGCTGAGTTAATCAGTTCAAGAGCCATCACCATCAGCGATTCATAAAGGTCTCTCTTCATTTTATAATTTTAATGTAATTTTTAATAGAAATTATTTTTATTTCCACAGCAATGATGAGAATATGGCTTGCCAGCAAAGACTGTAGTCGGTCTTTGGTGTTTGACAATCTTGGGGGGGAAATGGTATCTGTTTATAATCATTATAGTTTTAATTTTAATTTCTATAACCTAAATGAACTTGAATGTCTTTTTAGTTGTTTAAAGAGGATTGCTTGTTCATATCTGACCATTCCAGTATGATGTTCATTCAGTTTCTATACATCCTTTCATCCACTAAAAATGTCTTAGATCCTAAACTTCCAATACCTGCAAACCTTTGCATAATCTCAGATTTACTTGTGACCTCCCATTCTTCCACTGTCTTCTGACTTTTAAGCCCAGGAAGCTTTATTTTGGATATTCTCACTGTTTGCCATTATTTACATCACGTCATCTTATTTAATATGAGAGGAACTCTAACCTCGTTGTTGACATTTTCTAAAGCAGCTGAATGTTTACACGTTTTCTATCCCATCTAATATCACTTAAGTGGAATCATTTCCTGAAGGTTCTAAGGTTCTTGATATTTCCTCCTTACATTAAAGGTTTAATTTGACATGTCTCTGTGGGTTAGCTTCTCTTTACTATGAAGTATGAGCATCCTGCCACCAGGAACAACTAAGCAGCTTAGCAAACAGGATAATTGGTACCATTCTTTTCACCAACACAAAAGTAAGTTAAAACAGGAGAGCGCTTTTATCATCAATTGATTCTTAGAAGTCCTTTCTTGATATTTCAGCCCCGAGGCTTATATCAAAGGTGTTTCCTTCAATGTGGAAACTTCAAGCTTCCAACTCACCAGTCTGCAGACCCTGAGCATCAAAGCAGGCCTGCCCTGTGATCCACGGCTAAGCACTCACTTTCTTGAAGCGAGGCTTGGTGCTCTGATTCGGCATCGAGATCTAAGAGGGCTCTTAGGAGAAGATAAATGAGGGAACCAGACGGTGACACCCTTTGGCCTCCGCTGAGATCTTCCTGAGCTGGAGCGCTTGTCTCGAATTCCTCCAAACTCATCACCTTTTCCACGTGGCAGCCACAGCTCAGGGCTTGCGCTGGCCCTACACGGTGCATGGGAAACCGATATCTGTGCAGTCCGGCTGCTTCCCACACTCGTTGTTGAGAGTCCACATGAACCAAAGGGTCTACACAACTGTGTGTTATCTTCTCTTCAGTTACCTTCTTTCTTTAATGCCAGAATGCGTGTTATTTTTTCCCCCCTAGTGTACTGATCATTAAAGCCATAATTTCCTTATTTTAAAAAATTTTGGATAGTTTCTCATTTCAATCTATTGAGCTGATGACCTGGTAGTTTCTTCTTACTTGGACAAGTCATGATTTAAAAACAATCACCATCATCCTCACCATCGTCATCATTTATATTCTCATTCTTATTGAACTTTGAACAAGAAGAAAACCAAATGATGCACAATTTATTAATATTGCCTGCTTGTCAAGTGTCCACTGCTTTAGCCAACTTCCTCGTGTGTCATGTGCACTGGCTGCAAATGAACTGTAACATTTCACACACATACACGTTTTCCTGTGTGAAGGCATAGTTCCTCCAAATAAACACAAGTCTCATTTCAGCAAAAACTTTTCCAAGGTTTTAATAAATAGTATTTTCTGGAAGAGGCGCATCGTGAGATGAGAGACGTGTTGACTTTACAGTTAATGGCCACAATTTCTATAAAACAGAGAGTGGGTGGCAGTCAGTAAAGTTTTCGTATTACTTTCTCATTAGGAACTAATTCAGAGACTATTCTTCCCTGGCATATGTTTGTTTTCTTGTTTTATGCAAGCTCTGATGCTCTGCTGTGTGTTCTGCACTGTTCTTGTGTCATATGGTGCTATAGTGCAATGCTGACTCCTTGCTTATTATTTCTACTCACTTATTGAAAAATGAGATTTGAAGTAACAGATTTAGTCACTTGTACCATGTAGAAGGCATTATTTACTCAGTGTTGTGGCAAAACACTGTTGTTAAAGAGAAAAGCCGCAGGCCCATGATAAAGCCCGTGATACCGAACCTGAGCTTTACACCTGACCTATTGCTGTTTCAACCTCTCCCAGAAACAGAACCATAACCAGTCTGGAATTTTCTGGTTAACTCCAATGAAGGGATCCATTACATGGGCCCTTCCCGCATAAGTCATCTTGGTCTAAAAAATTCTTACTATAAAAACCTTCCATTTTGAATAACTTCTCATTCATAAATTGCTGAATAAAGCCATTTAGATCTTCAAACTTGCTAGGTTGAATTTCCTTTTTTAATATTGTATTTACTACTTATAATATCATATCCCTTGAGATGTTTTCTTTGAGAATGCAAATCTACTCCCTAGGCCGGGTACTTTGCTCCCTATCATCTGATTATTTGGACTCATGCAACAAGGAAAGGGATGTTTTGTTTTATTATCTTTGGGAAGAGTGGTAACTTGGGATCAGAGCTGAATATGGTTCTGGATGCAAATAAAACGTGGATGTTAAGATGCTTTCTAAGTAAATGTTACCTTGCAGTTCAAGCTTTTCCCTTTAATCATGTTCTGGTCATTGTCCTGTTGATTACTTACACATCACGTATACATAAAAGAGAGGAACTTCAATCTGTGCTTGCATGAAACTTCTCATGGTAGATAGATAAATAAAGCAAGAGCAGAGGTTTTCTATGATCATTCCCAGTGGGTCACGAGATTGATTGTTCATTTCTTCCCAATTCCTTGTTCAGGGATACAGTGATAGTTTGAAATTGACCACTGTAGGAGTATTTACACCATGGAGATTGGCCGGAGTTCTGTTTTTAGAGAGCTGTTTTAGTAGTATACCAGAGCCAAGCCTCATACGTAAGGATAAATTTTTATTATCCTTCTTATCATAATCAGATTTATAAATTTTATGTAAATTTTATTTCACCCAATTTATAATCTTTTTAAATTTTATTATCACATTTTATTTTTTTCTGCTTAAGATAATCACATGACCTAGTATTATTTTTTTTCTTGTTAATCGCCAGGTTCTATTTTTTTTTCAGAATTCTGATCATATATTTATAAAAATATTCTAGTATAACATTACATATTTCAAAATTAAAATAAGTACATTGATTATTATTATAAATGTTATGTTTAAGTGTTATGCATAAACATTCAATAACCATTTAATTCCAAATATTTGTTTACAAGGAATTTTAAATGCATCAAAAGAATTTTGCAGTTTATATGTAAGGCTAGAAACTGGCTAGGCTAGTTTAAAGATATTTTCTCTCTCTTTCTCTCTCTCTCTCTCTCTCCAAGGAGAATCTAAATCCAGACAAACAAAAACCAAAATTTAGGTAAGCTATTTTTCTATTTGAAACTATTCAAATAAACTATTCCACAAATATTAAATACCCAGTTTAGATAAAAATTGTTGAAGAACAGCTCTGCAGCTACAGGTAAAACTGGAAAGTCAAGTATAAAATTGAATAATTTGGGAGTTTCTTCTGATTTTCTTGTCGGTTCTCTGGTGCTGTGTCCCCAAACCTGTAACCTAGGCCTGGTGATTTAAAATTTTTGTCACAGTGCCCAGCAGAATACTTAGTGGTTCGGGATCTTATCAATAATTAAAAATATAAATCAATATGGTTGCTAGAGAATCTGTTTCTAGCAACCAGTGACAAACTGAATTCTTTTTTTATATACTAACTCTAGAGGAGAGAAGTTATCTTTACTTATTCATAATCAGGATGTGGTATTAGAAATAGTCACTTTAGAAACGTGCTCCATAGTGATCCCTGTGTTTGGGCTTTGTATATACGTGTATTTCTACTTCATTACAGTTGCCTGATTTTTTTCACTCCCTACCTTTAGGGCCCTGCTTCTTCTATTCTTTATTCAGATTAAATTTCTGAGTTGGAATATCCAGGTTTTGGCATTTTAGTCATGATGTAACTTTAAGGAGTTTTGCTTATGTCCCCTTTTCTCCATCTGTTTCGCTGGGAAAACAATCCTACCTGCTACTGTGAGATCAAATGATAACATGTTTATAAAGCATTTGGGGAGCGTCTGGCATGTACCTAACATTTATTAAATGGTTCTTAGCATTATCTTTCAAGATCACCTTTTTGTAGGTTCATCCCTTAGGTTTTCCTTTCACAATCACTCCATTCTTTAATACCTGGAGCATTTATTTTAACTACCCTACTTTTTACTGTCTCTAGATTGTAAGGCTCTTAAGGGACAAGACTCATTTGTTGGTTTATTTTTTCATTTCTATAAAATCCAAAATCCCTACTACATTGTTATATTCAAAGTATTTAAAATGAACATTTATTGTTGGTGTTGAAGCTATTCATAGAGGGATGGGGGAACAACTATACTTTTCATAGGTTTTTGCAGCTGTACCCATGCTCTCTCTTGCACATCATACTCGGAGGTACAAGCACTTATATTTCTTGAGCATGTCATGTTTCGTTTATTTTTAGAATTTTTGAGATACGAACAAATGACATTAAATAAATTTAAATTGATTTCTTTAAAATGGACAATGATACATTGGAAAAATTATAGCATGTAGTAAAATTTAATAGGAGAAAGTGGACTCTATTTATTATCAGGTTTTTGTTTCATTGCAGAAATCCTTATGTTTTTGAACATTTATTTAGTTATTCTTAGGTGGGTGGGTTACTTTCCTATTATATATGAAAGGTTTAACCTTTTCAAATGTTTTGTGTCTCAACCCAGTAATTCTTGAGAAGCTTAAATTTTAACTCAATAAGCATACAATTCAGAAGACAAATACATAAATCAGTTATAATTTGAAAAAACAAAGATTAGTATTGTCTCTGTGATGAGCAAGTGAATGGAAACCATTTATAGCAATGACAGTATTGTAATTTTGAATTACCTCATCTCTAATCTCTTTGTTTGCCTCCCTTTTAAAATGATCCTTGCAACAAGTAGGCAAGCTCATTTCTTACATTCATTTACATAATTGCCATCATAACTTCTTTTATCTTCCACAATTTACAACTCAAAGCTCAGAATGTTTCTATACAATTATTGCGTTTTTACGTTAATTTTTTAAAGAACTATTGAAAGGGTTGATGATTTCAGGCCTTGTCCTGATAAATATTAATCCAGAATAGAAAAAACAGGTGTCTTCTCATAATATGTACATTTATAATAAAGAGGGAATTAATTTGAACAATTAATATAAAGAGGAAAATTTATTTTAGAAACTCATAATGGCACATTTTAATAGATATTGGAATGTAAATAAAACTAGAGAACATGCATACTAAATGATGGTAGATATGTTTGGCTATTTTTTTTTAGATTGAGTTAAGATCCTTTGAAATTAAAATGAAAAAGAATGAGAGATTTAAAACACACTTTGTCAATCTTGACCAACTGCCGGCATATTATTGTCACAGTTAGGCAGTCAGTTTATTCAGATAGTCTCGCTTCCTCCCTAGCTTGGGATCTGTCTTTCAGAAGTCACTTAATTTTACCAGGCTCAGTTACCTCGTCAGCAGAAACACAAGGTTGGATTAAATAGCATGCAGGGTATTTTTAGATCTATAATCCAAGGTGAGCAACACTTGAGGAGTACATAAAGGGAGCCAAGGTCAATCTAGGGAGATGGAAATTAAGGAATACCGGCATAAAAAAGCAAGTCAAGTTCAAATGCTACATCAGAATGTTTGCTGTGTGAATGTAAAAGGTGTAGGTTGTAGATATTATTACATCAGTAAAATCTGGAAGCTTCACACACATTTGCTTTTCTGTGAGAGTGAACCTGGTCAGCAGTGTACTGCATTGGGCAGGACCAGTTCAGGGAGCTGGTGAGCAGTAGTTGATATCATTTCTTAACCAATGGTAGCAAAATGATGGGAGGTGCGGTCATTCGTTAGTCTGTGTCATTGGACTTATACACACTTCTCGTTTACTTGACTTCCTTGTTAAATCTAAAACTTGTCCTCTTCATGAAATGTCACCCAGCCACATATTTAAGTCCTCTCTATGCTTGCTTTGCTCTGTTCCTCCACACTCTCTCTTCCTATTAGTCTATATTTCTATTTATGGCTGTAACTTGGGAAAAAAAACTCAGATAAGCTATCAAATCTCTTCTCAATAACTCTTCTGGAAGGAACCTTTCAGCAAATGAAAATATCCTATTTGGTTAAAGTACTTGGTGGCCAAATATCTAATTGCATATAATTTTCTAAAGCCTGTAGAAATATTTCCTGCTTGTTCAAAAAGTTTGTTTTTTACTGTTAAAAAGAAAGGATGAGACATTAAATATATTTTTAATTTTTATGAATTTCAACTTCACACTCGATTAAAAGGTAAGTAGCACTGACATATCTCTCAATCAAAATATTTTAGTCATTAGTTCTAAAGTTATGTTTGCTATTAATATAAATCAGCCAGATACTCAAGTGCAATTCTTATAATGCATTGTTAAAATTAAAACCATCTGAGAAAGTAATAGACTACAATTGTTGGTTTAGGTAATAATTAGATGTAATACACTTTCAAATTAGAAAGGAATTAAATATGATATATTAATGTTCACATATTAATTATGTTTGTCAATATTTTTAAATGATGACATAATTGGATTATTAATAGCATATCCTAGACTGAAGATAAGTCATTTTAGAAATAAATTTTGAAGAAATAGTTCCCAATTGCACAAGTATGTGAAAATTTGTGTTCAGAATGTTCATTACAATGACTTTTTAAAAATAACAAAACTTGCAACAAAATATATGTTCTCAGATAGGGTACTGTTTAGAAAAATGGATTATGCATTTATGTAACAGCCCCAGATAGTCATTTAACATGATGTGGACCTGTAACTTTTGATATGAAAGGATGCCCTGAAATGTATGGCTAAATAAGAAAATTAGTTATGGAATAGAATAGTAAAAATAATTGTAATAATAGTAAGAAGAGTAATATGAATACATAGCATTTAAATACATAATTTGAGCATTGTTTCTGTGGTTTTACAGATTTTATCTCATTTAATCCTCACAACCTTGTTAATTAGGTACTGTTTCTCTTTGTACAAAGGGCGAAACCGAAACTCCAAGGAATAAAGAGATTAAATAACATATCCAAAGACACTTACAGTATATGGTAGAGCCCTTTTTCTGTAATCCATCCATCTATCTAATCTATCTCTATTTTAATTAGCAATATACTATTCAATATGAATCAAATATAAAGCAAATATTGGAAGACTGTTCAGGGTAAGTAGCTAATCTATCTAAATCTATCTATCTATCATCTATCTATCTATCTATCTATCTATCTATCTATCTATCTATCTATCTATCTAACTATCTATCTATCTAATCTATTTATCATCTATCATCTATCTACCATGTACCAAGTTAGGTTCAATAGTGTAGAAGTTAACTCTCTATAGGAAGCTTTTATTAAATTCCCCTGGCCAGGTTAAATGGTTTGGCAGGACTTTTGATTTCAGGCAGAAAATGGAGCCCCTGTTTGTATTTTAACTGTATGAGACTTCCAAATATTTCAGGCTTCAGATTGAGGCTGATGACTATTCTTTATCTCTTAGTTAAAACTGTATTTCATTTCCTATAACCATCATATGGAGCTTAGTTCGATTAATAGTTATGGTGCTATTTTAAAAAGAATGTTAGATATCAACTTTGGTAAGTTAGCTTATAATGCAATTTTTTTGGCCTTTTAAATTTAATCTCTATCAGATATATTACTATAAAAATGGGACAGTAAAAAATATAGGGAAAGAATTGCTATGAAAAGAAGAAAACTAATTTATATGCAGAAAGTATATAACACAATTTGCAATAATAAGATAAAGCAAGTTTTAAGAGTCAACGGAGAATTTTTCATTGAAATCAATTTTTTAGCACAAAAGTTATAAAAATAATAAGAGTATTTTACAAGTGTCTATTGTTTAAAGTTTTCATGCCCATTTATATTATGATGATGTTTTAAAATCGGGAGACAAAGTGACTACAAATGTTTTTGCAGGTCCCAGGTGAGGAAATTAGGACTTGGAGAAGTTAAAAGATTTGCTTAAGGTCAGAGAGCTGGGACAAGGAGGCAGAGCATCTAAGTATCTATTATGTTTTGTTTTTTGTTTGTTTTATTCAGAATGCTTCACTGCTTCTCAATAAAAATTATGATACAGAAAAAACTGTTCCAAAGAGAAAATTGTCAAATTTAGTAAAAGCTAATTTAAGTGTAAAGTATTCTTAATGTAAGATTTGATAGAAATTTGTGTTCAGTAGCAACTTACAGGTAATTTTTAGTTATCCAAGCAGCTTTTTATTCCTGAAATTGTGTTGTCCTGACTGCTATTTTCTTGCTCTTTACATTCTTTGTCATTTTTAATATCTTTAGTGATTTTGAAATATTTGGTGCTGGATCATTCTGCTGCAAATATGACCTGTCATTCCAACAAATGGACTGATTGAATCTGTCACACTGGTGGGATTTATAGTAAATTCACCACAGCACAAGTAAAACCATTAGAAATTGCATTGGTTTAAATGACTGAATATAAGAGCCCCTGATTCTATCAGCAAAATGGCTTATACTTTCCTTCCAAATGAGCACTGAGAATCTTAAAATTATATCAGTTTTAATGCATATATGTTATGTTGCTGTATTGATCTCTATTTCAGGCCTGTGACATGGTTTTGGGCCTCTAAAATTGCTGTGTTAAAATAATTTATCAGAACAATTAATGAGATTTTATATTACAAGGTATTTTGTTTTGAAAACCATGGATAAAATTATTTTTCTAATTTTAATTATGATCTATACACATATACATATATTAATGTGAAGAAAGTGCTTTTTATTGTACATATTAGAATTCTTTAAATCATTTATTTCATTTACCTTTCAGATTGTCCCACAATTAAAATGAAAAAATTATTATTAATATTATTATTAATTTTCAAATATTGATAATTGGGAAAATAATTCGATGACTTTGTTGTTGGTGGCGTTCATGCAATACTTGCTATTCCAAATAAAATATTTCACTTCTAAAGTAAAAAAAATAATGCAAATTTAACTTTCAATATTTAACATATAACCAATTTTTTCTAAAATATGAGAACATTTTATTTTATATAGATCGAGTATATTTTGTTTTATGAAGTCTCCACTTACTAGATCACATGTAGTTTTTAGATTTTTCATATTTAATGTGTTCACGTTTTGCAGTTTATTTTACATTGTTAACCTAGCAGTTCAATTAGATACTATCTCTGTCTGCATACTAAAACTATAATAAAAAAACATTTTAATAGTCTTGTAAAACAGAGCACATAAAACAGGAACATTCATTTTAGTTGAAGACATGTGCTAATTTTTTATTGAGAAACACATTAAACATTGATACATCCAACCTCTGATTGAACCTTCAGACTTGTCACACATAGGGGCTGTTGAAGATTTATTGCACAATATAAAATTAGGCATATACAGTAAACTTGATAGTAAATGACCTTTGTAGACAGGAGACTGCCACAGAAAATAGTTGCACAAAAGAAGGGGGTTTGAAAAAATATATTTAAAGACATTGAAAATGAGTGATGGAAACTGAAAAGCAAAATGAGAAAAAAATATTCTCCGACGAAATAGATACACAGAAAATCTACTTTCTAAAATGAATAGATGTTTTTACCATATCTAATTCACTTGTTATACAATAATCCATACTAAAAAATAGGTGTTTAACTCCAAACATATAGATTTAGTCATGCCAGTTTCACAAAGTACTTATGAAGTACAAATAGAAAAAAGACCTGTTTAATCTCTAAAAATGGTACAAATTAATAGAGCACTACAGACTCACATAAGAATGAATATCATGTGTCAAAAACAGGGCACCTGTGATCTGACGGAAGGTTGATTTCATTGTGAATTGGATTTAGTACATGCTGCCTTCTGTTATCTGTCCATTTCTCCTCCCATCTCCCCTCCTTTTCTCTTCCTCATCCTCTTGCCCACTTTTTTTCTCTTCTCTTTCCTCTTCCTCTCCCACTCTAACTCTTCTTCTCCCTCCCCTTATGATAAGGATACATCAGTCTCAGGCTTCTCTGATGGGTTGCAGCTCAAATTTACTGGCATGATGACCTAATAAAACTTTAGTGGGAATTTATAGAGATTGGGCAAAAATACCTTGAGACTTTAACATTGCTTGTTCAGAGTTCAGTTTTTTAAAAAGTGTTATATCAGGCT
The DNA here is from genome assembly GCA_030015415.1 of Cynopterus sphinx. Classification (NCBI taxonomy): domain Eukaryota; kingdom Metazoa; phylum Chordata; class Mammalia; order Chiroptera; family Pteropodidae; genus Cynopterus; species Cynopterus sphinx. Next base: position 51,303,882 of record CM057389.1, on the reverse strand, counting down.
CACAAAAAGCTATATAAAAGTATTTCAAGGTTATGGCCTTTATTTTCTGCAAATGAGATCACATCTATTGATTTTTAAAAAGAAAAATTAAAACCCGTAAGTATTACAAAACAATACTAATAATGAGTTTGTCTAGAAATGGAATCAATTTTTCTCATGATGGTAGAATGAAATCCATATTTATAAAATCTATTTTCTACAATGCAAATGGATAGCTTACACTAGAAGGTTTTATTAAAATTTTAGAACTAATATTTTCTTGATTTTTGTGTAATTTCAGGTCATTTTATGAATCTGTATATATTTTTTTTCCTTTGTAAAGAGATAAACTACTCAGGGATGTATGTTAAGATGTCTTTTGCCTTTTAAAAAATATTGGAGAATATTTACTTATGCTTTTTTTTTTTTAGATAAAATCCCTACAACTCACCCATTTACAATAATTTGGATTTTGAGTCTAAAACATAACATTCATAGCACTTTTGGTAAAACTAGCACAGATTGCTACTATCAGGTATACATTCCTGGGGCACATGATAAAAATATTTCAGAATTCCAGAAGCCTGATGCAACTGTTCACTTTTAAGTCTTAAGAGCAAATATCACCTCTCAAGTAAAAAATGATGTTCTGTTTTTGAAGGGGTTCGGAGGGAGTGGGAACTTTCCCCAGAAGTAAACAGAGCTGTGCCATAAAACCCTTTCAACAGGTGATACTGTTTAGCTGTGAAATCGAATCGAATAACATAATAGAGTTTCTCTTTTTCTTATTCAGAGAAGTGATACAAGAGATAAAGGGGAGACCATAACTAATGACCAAATGTGACTGAAAATCTAGCGTTCCCTTCTCTTGTTATCTATTCCATTTTCTACTCAATGTGCCTCGAAGATTTTGTCAAGATGTTCCACCTTTCTTATTCTGTCTTAATTACTTCAACTAACTTCCTTCCTTCCTTCCTTTCTTCCTTCCTTCCTTCCTTCCTTCCTTCCTTCCTTCCTTCCTTCCTTCCTTCCTTCCTTCCTTCCTTCTTTTGTATTGAGTTTGTATTAGGTTAGGGATTATCAAGATCGAAGATATAACTAGCTACCATCCTTTCCACAAAATGGAGTTCAGAAGGAAATCTGTTTTTTACTAAAATCACGATCCCAACTGAAGGAAAGTTATTTTTCTTACCTGGATTTATTCTTTCCCCTGCTTTCTTCACTGAAATCCATCATTTTTTGGAGCCTTGTAAATTCCTTTGCAATTTTATTAACAATAGACTTTGTAAGACTGACATGAAGCTCTATATGCTTGGAGAAAAGCTGGTAGAAGACCCTGACAAATTGAAGAGCTGTCTCCTCCATTCTCTTCTGTCTTTCACCTGCCTTCACTGGTGGAAAGTCTAGTCAATCCCACCATTCCCTCACTATGTGACCTGGGATGTGGCCTTCAAGACCAGTGCAAACCTCTCAGCAAGATCTGTGTGCTTTGTCTAATGCTACTAATGTGACCGAAGTCAAGTTCAAACATGAGAGCAAATTTTGCTTCGACCCATGATGAATGAAAGTGTCATGTTATGAAGTTTGAGATCTTTAATTTTTTTAAAATTATAATTTACACCAATATTCAATATGGAGCTAAAATGGTATAAAAATAAAATTATGCAAAGAATTTGGTATTTTGATTCAAAAAATTATATATTTTACAGAACTAAATTAAGCAGTTGTTTGCAGTATTTTAGTGACAGCCTAGTAATAAATTAGGAATTGATCAAGATGCAATTTTAGCAATCCGTAAATATTGGTTAACTTTTCAATGAATTTTCTCTTTTTATACTGACTCCCCATGAAGGTGCCATTAACCTTTTATTTATTTATTTTTTGTTTACTCATTACTTTTTCAACACATTTCTATTTAGTATCGACTCTATTCCAGTTACTGTGTTCACTTTGAAGATATATATGGTGGGGATGAAGATGAAGTTCTTATCATTGAGGCACACACAGACTACTTGGAGAAACAGAAAGTAAATCGATGTGCAAATAACGACTCTGGAAGCACACAGAGGTACCCTTTTGAATTCTGTTCTTCTGCAACCATGCAGCATAACCTTGTTGCCTTTCTACACTCAATCCTGTCCCACTCGTGGAAGTCTTTTCCTTGTGTTTATTGGATAAATTACCATCTTTAACATCTATTTCAAAGTCCGTGTAGAATAATTCAACATCAAGGCCATCTCCACACATTTACAAAAAAGAAAAAAAAATCCATAGCTGAAAAGTAGAAGTCAGCTCAACCCTGAGTTCCAGTGAAAATGGAGATGAGGAGCTTAAACTCTTCGGATGAAGTGAGTATATTTTATCCTGCTGAATGTTCATCACTTATATTTTTAGCAGCTTCCTACTTTTTCCTGTTATTCTGTAAAATATTTCATAGTTCAGAATCATCAAACTGGGATAATCATCAAAATCATTATCCCAAGAGACAATCTGGTCTGTAAATTTGACCGGAGCCTCTTACTGAGTGTAGGGTTTGGCATTTTAACAAAGAGGAATTGTTTGTTTGCTCATTTGTTTTGATTGCCCCGGGCCCTCAGGACTTTTCTCTATAGACTTGGCCATCACTGTTTGTTTTCAGGTGTCTGACCCTTTTGTCCTCTGTGTCACTGCTTCTGGCTGTTGTGGGATTTACCTCTCACATTTGGCCTGCAGGTCTTTCCCCAAAGCACTTTAGCTGTCACCAAACTCAGTGGTGGTATCTCTCAAATCTTCTACTGTCCTGGCAACATTTACAAAGTGCTGTCAGGAAGAAACTTCTGAAATTTTTTCTAAAGTTTCTCAGAACATATTGTTTTTCTAGGACACTGAACAGTTTCCTATGGAAGGTTTCTTATTTCACAAAGTTGTTAAACTCTCCGAGTCACCCCAAAAGGATGCTTATAACCAATGGACACTTACATTTCACTGATTATTTGTGGTCAAACCTTGCAGGGGTATCAACCATAAAACATAACTTTCATCAAAATCTATTCATGATAAGTCAGGGCTCTGCTCGGTTTTTAAAAATTGCAATGACATGCATTCCTGGAACTTTATCATTCTTTTTCATTCTTTATCATGGACTTTAAAGTTTTCCTTCCAATAGCTTGCTTTGATATATTTTATGTTATTTGACTATACAACAATGCTCGGAGAGATAAATTATCCAAGTAACCTTTACTTCTGACCCAATGCCAAAAATATGTTAAAACAAAACTCATTCTCATAAGAAAATGTATTTGATTATTAAATATCATTGGATAATATATAGTAAAATAAAACATTAAAATGTTTTATAAACTATTATACAAAAATTAATTATTTTGCTACATTAATTACTATTTTACTCTCTTATGGTCTATAATACTTTATTCAATGTGTAGACAAAAAGTGGGTCACAGTGAAATAAAATGATTTGTTCTTTTAGTAAGAACATATTTTACCGGTCAGTGATAATACTGTCTGGCTGAGGGCTGTCATTAAAATTCATCATCACCTGACATTCAGATGCTTCCCTAATAAATTCTGTCTCTCCATGAAAAAAGATGTCTTTGTTGTTGGTAAAGAATGGATATGAAGAAAGTTTGCTGGGTTTGTATCTAAGCTTTTGCATTTACTTGACCTAAAATCTAGTATCTGTAAAATTGGGGTCATAAAATAGTTATATTGGAAGGGTTGTTATGAGTTAAATAATACTTTTATTTAGCAAGAATAAAAACATTCCCCTTTCTCAGATATCTGGCATGCTTTCTCCTTCCTTTTTAGGATGACTTTCTCTCATTAAAAACCACTAAATGACCTTTTCCTCGTTTCTCTACCAAATCTCCAAGCCAATGGTCATCTATACTCACTCTCTCCTTTTCTCCTTTAACAAGGAAACCTCCACACCTATCACAGACAAACTCTTCACACTTGCTTGAAATTCTTTTCATTTTTCTTTTGTCAGTATTGCTCTCCTTAAATTTGTCTACTTCTTGTTAGCTTCAAAATTTTTTTCTTATAATTGATTGTTCTCATTAACATTCAAAAATCATCCATCATCATTCATGTAGAAATCACTCACTTCCTCCCCCTCATCACCCTGTCATTTTCATCACTTCTTGACCTCCTCCACTCTCCTTTAAGGGGAAACTTCTTGAAAATGTTGTCTACATGTGCTTGTCGCCATTTCATCGCTTACCATTCATTTTTCAACTAACTAAATTCTTGGCTTCTGCTTGCTTTGCTTCATCAAGACTGCTCAGGCTATTGATTCTCACACCCCAGAGGCTGTTAAACTGAAGGTGTACATTTTCTGTCATCTTACATTCTCCCAACAGCATGGCACACTACTGACTGATTACTTCGAAAGTTTTTATGCACTCCCTTCTCATGGCCTCCATGACACCATATTTCCCTAAGTTTACTTTCCTTTTTCTTTCTTGGTTTCTTTTGTCAACCTCTCTTCTTGTTTACTCATGAGTTCTTCAAAGTGTAACACCCCGATTATCAGGGAATCTCCTAAAAGCGAGTTATGAGTCAGATTTAGAGTGGCTCCTGAGATACTGCATTTCTAACAAGTTCTCAAATAATGCTAATGCTTTTATTTCACAGAGCACACTTTGAGGAAAAAGTTTCTATAAAATCACCAAAAATTCTGAAGACTCACTCAGAGCTCTCATAGCTTCTCATGCAGAACTCTCTCTCTAGGCATTTTCATCCAGTCCCATGGTTTTAAATGTTACACACACACACTGATGGTTCCCAAATTTAAAAAGGCATCCTGGAACCCTTTTCTAATTTCCAGACATACATCAAGTTTCCAATTGGCATTATTTCTCCCCAATCTAGTTCTAGACTAGCTTCTACTATTCTTCAGGTCTTAGCTCCAATATCATTTTCTTAAGGTATCTTTCATGACAGTTCTTAGGAATAAAATGATTTAAATTTGTATGTGTGTGTATATTCCTACTCCCACTCTAGACTGTGAGCTCCATAAAACCGGAGATTATGTCAGTTTTGTTTGACACTGTACCTTCATCTAGCACAGTGCTTGGGCTTCAAACATATTTGTTGAATGAATACTTCAACTTGGATAAAGATGAGAGAATAGGGTTTTAATCCATATATCTTGATCTTTTAACTCTACAGTTTATTCCACCTCTGTGATACTTAAGTCACTCAAATTGAATTAATTTTCAACTGTCATTAATTTCAATAGCTGTTTGATTTCTCCCTTAGGCCTTAGCTGCTAGAGGGAATAATTCTCTGTTTCTGAATGTCAGAAGCACACAAGATATTGTGTGATTGGGCTCGCTGAAAATCAGAGTTTGGTTATATTTTGTTAAATGACAATTAATTACACAAGTATAATTACGAAATGCTATAGATGCTAGAGATTACCTAAAAAAAATGCCAAGATTATTTTCTATCTAGTGCTAAAGTTTGTCAGTTGCTGGTAACTGAATGAAATGAATGTGACCGTGATAACTTCTGGGCACAGTGCTGAAGAAGGCCATGTCTCTCACAGTTGCAGAGTAGGAGGTTGGAGCCTTGGGACATTTATTTCAACTCTGACTTAGTGCATACATAAAGAATTTTGAAATCAGGAAGAATATTTACTTTACTACTGGTTTTGGGACATAGTCAGGACTAGAAAAAAATTAGATTTTCTTACTTTTAAATCTATTCTATCATTTCACTGCTTATTTTTAGAATTTTTTCTCATTTAAGTTTTGTTCATAAAGTTTCTATGTTTATCTATTTTTTTCTAGAGATTTAATGTCTGTATGGTCTTTTGTTCTTGTTATTTGAATGGAGCAAAATTAAATATGAGTCTTTAAGGTAATATATCAGATTTTTATTTATTCACAGTCCTACTGATATCCAAAGCAAATTTTTTAAATCACTAAATTAGTATTTTTTTAATGCACTGGCAATAACCATTTTTAGATCCAAATCTATTTTAAATATGTTGCTAGCAAATTCAACTGTGCTTTGTAACTCTTAAACATTGAAAATCGTGTAGAAACAATTATAAAATCTCTGTCCTGACTTTTTTCTTGAAAATGTTTTTTCTTGGTCTGTGACCTGTTATTATGCTTATTTTTAAATGGAAGTTGGAATATACTGCAGCTTAATAGAATTACTTTAGTAAACATAAGATGATAAGGCCTTTTTCTCAGTCCACTGGCTTGTCACCATTTTGTTCACTCATTCTTAATTTTTTAAAAATTGTCAGACACAAGTAAAAAAAAAAAAAAGCATAAACTTTTAATGAATGTAAAGTGAAAACCTACATTTAAGACTTTTCTCGTTGAAGGTAGAAGTAGGATAAGAGTTGTGATAAATGAGATTAGGCTTCCCAGTTGAAATGTATAAGGTTGTTCAGATTTTAGAGAAATTAGAGAATATTCACTAAATGACAAGATATCCCTTTTTGAGAAAATAAAAAACTCTAGGAGAACAGGAGTGATAACAACATCAATAACTAAAAAAAAAAACAAAAACAAACAAAAAAAACAGTGACTAAAGACATTTGAATGCAAAGCAGAAACATTTTTAATTATGCAATATAAAAATCTATAATGGATTTCATGACACACTAATAAAAATAAATTCTGCTTTTTGTCAAAATCTATATGTAATTTTGATGCTTGGAAATAAGCATTGTTGTGTGGAAGGTCCAGGTGCCAAGTGAGGAGCTTGGTGACTTTGTGTCTAGGGAGCAACATTTACATGGGTCCTGCAAAGCAGGACTCTGAGGAGCTCAATTTTATTGAGTCTCCCTAAGTTTATATTACACATTGGTCTTCCTTTTGTCGATTCTCCAAGAAATGTCATATAAGCTTCAAGATGACTTGTGACTTTCAGCGTATCAAACTACACAAGTCTAAACCACCTGCTATGTCTCGTAGTGGCACTTCTTGACATGACAGGCATTGCAGTAACATCATACATTACTGCTCTGCATCTTTGCCTCACTTCTGCTTTTTTCATCCTCATGGCCCTCTGCTTGCACTTCTTAAGTAAATGATCAGCATTTTAATCCTTGCCTCAGGCTCTGCTTTCAAGAGCATCTGGACTAAACCATGCCCTATTGGAGTGAAATACATAAATTCACAAAATAAAATTTTCCTCAGAGGTTCTAATGGGCCAGTTTTACACTGCCTTTGTGTATTACAATGTGATTATATATATATACATTAGTATGCATAACACATATCATAATATGTATCATAATATTATATAAATATTCATATTTATATTATATATTTATATTTAGAGTATATATAATATGTGACATATTAAATATATTTTTATATTCATGAAATTAAAGAACTTCAGAAAGCTAGAGGTATAGAGGGTTAAGAAGTAACTAATCCAAAATTTTATTAGTATTATTTCTCCTTAAATTTCATGCCAAGAGAAAAAATTGGTTGGATTTTCAAGCAGTAAATTTTACAAAGAGGAATATCCTCACTGAACTAGAGGAAGAAATCTTTTTGGTGGTGTTGTTCACCATAAAATTTCCCCAGAGCCCAGTACTTTGTTAGACACAGGGAAGAAACTCAATAAAAAAGTGATAGATGGATCAAAGAATGAGGTCTCAACACCATCATTTGGAAATTATCAATAATGGTTCCCATTACTGTTCCTGATGTGATGATTGTTCTCTAAACTTTCAGGTGCATTTTGCTATTAAATAATTTTATTTTCACATCTGAAGGAGTTTATTGCTAAACGGTATTATTTTTTCTTACTTCAAAATAACATCTTTGAAAATGCTTAACTTTTCAATAAATGCCCTCAGACATTACTTAATCTTTATTCAAAAATAACTTGATATTCTATGTAGATGATACTAAAAGCTTGTTGATTCATTTATGTCAAGCAACTGGTCAATTCTCTGAGTTATATCAATACAATTTGTTGCTTGATTGGTTTAACTTTTGACTTGAAACGGTCTATAGTCTTGCTAGGTAGACAGCCAGTTTTGTTTTCCTCTTTTTTATATCCCTTTAAGTATAATATTACTTCCGTTAGCATTTTCCAACTCAGTGCTAAATGAATTCTTCAGAAGAAGGTGTTAGGTAAATTTAAAGTATTTTTACTGTTGCAGATGACTTGTTTCCGACAGGCCTCTATGTTTGAATGCTCAGCAATATTCAACTACAGAATTTGTTTTCACTTATTTCCCAACAAATTCAAATTTCTCTCTTCCTGCAGATGTCTAGCTTAAAATCAGGGATATGAAGAAATTCTTTAGAAATTCTATCCCTATTTGAAAGTAATGCTTTTGAAGTCTTTCCCCTAGGGAATATCAGAGGTATATATTTCTTGCATAACTTTTTATAGCAAAAGGTCTGCAGGTTTACCTAACATATAAGCCCTGAATAAGTATGTTGTGCAAATAAAATATATACTCAAATGCTTTCTCAGAAACAGGCCTTTTCCTGTTGAATTGGGGAGAGCAGTTTCTGTTTTATTTGGAGCAATATAAAAGACTTTGAAGATTTTCAACTGTAACTGTTTTAAAGGACTAAATTAAATGTACTTATGAAGTCAAAATATTTTCTGTGTTCTGATAATTCTGGTAACAATAAAATGAGTTAGCATTTTGTTGTTACAAAGCATACTTATTATGCACATGTTACGTGATGACTTGGGTTAATTAGATCTTGCAAAAGGGGATTTCACAATGATGATTTCAATACATAAAACAGAAATAATTTTTTTTTATCATATTTTGAGCTTGAGTCCATGGGTAACGAGAGAAATTTCTTAAAGCCATAGTGTTTATCCAACTGTAATGTCGTTTTTTTGGTTATATATTCATATTTCTGAATTATGGGTCTCTTCAGGCAGACAAATATATTTTATTCACCTCTCTAGCTGCAGTAACTAGTATAATACCTGAGTGCTCACAACATTTTAAATTAAAGGATGAATTAAAATACAAAAATAAGATAGTATATGTTAATATACATTAAGGAATAATATTACCTATACTGCTATAAAAAAATTTTACAGGTGAAGCTCAGGGAATGTAATTCCTTGCTGAATTCCCTGCTTTGTTGGTAAGCACAGTGATGGGGATTATTTATACATGCTTTACTGTTTAGCAGAGGGATGTAGAAGTTGGAAAGTGATGTGTATGATAAGACCATTGAACCACACTGAACTTTGCTACATGCTGTTGCTCACGGATTTCAAATGGATTTGTAAGGCTGGTCCCTAGCTCATGTCCTTTATCAACTCTGATTTAAGAATTCATTGCTTCTTTTAGAAACTGCCATTTATAAATGTTATGGATAATTGTGTTCTTATCCAAATTCATTTATCGCCCCCCTCCCCTTGCTCTTGAAGCTAATGATATCTTTATATTTATTTCTCAATTTGTAAAGTCACAATACCTTTTATTATTCATCATGTTTTTCTTTCAAGTGCCTAACAGTTCCCTTCTGCTTCTTGATTTTTCATATTCTATGAAAAGTTTCCCATAAATTCAAAATTAGCTTTTGTATACACTTAAGCCTAGGCGGAGTTCTTATGAACGGCCTACAGAAATTTTTGATGATGAACAAGAGATTGTGTAAACATTTTCCTATGAAATTATTTTTGAGGAACAGTTTTATTTCTCATGGAATTAATACAACCTGAAGTTATTTATTTTGATTTCCTAAAATAGAGTTTGTAATAATTTTGCTATTCTTTTAGCCTCAAATTATTTTTTTATAGAAAATATATAGGATTTTGTTTTTGGCAGTCTTTAACATACATTTGAAGTTGACATAACCTTATTTATAACCCTCACATTAATTTACTTAACAGATGTTTATTTAACCTCTGTGATCTCTCAGGTATTATTTTAAGTCCTGGAGGTATAGGAGCAAATGAAAACAAAAATTTGCCCTCACTGAGCTTATATTTTTGAGGGGATAGACAGACAACAAACAGAACAATGAGTAAATTGTATACTTTTAATATTACAGCATAAAAGTAATTTTGGAAGGCACAAATGACTAGAACTATATAGGGTATAATCATGATGCTAGTGTCACATGACACAGTATCCCACTGATTCCAGGTCTAGTCTGAATGCCATGGGATATGTTTTGGAACTGAGATCATCTCAAGTTGCCTAAACCTGTGATTCTGGGTCCATTTTACCCGTATTAGCTATTTGGCAAGAGTTTTAAAGGTAATAATTTCTACGTACCATGGTATAGGTAACAGATTGTGGAATGGGGATTGGCACAAGGAAGAGACCATGGTGTGTCCAGCATGGCTTCACAAGTCACATAGTCTTTTTTATTTATTTATTTTTTTAATTCTAAGAGACGTTTCTAATGGGAATAGATAGAGTGCTTAACTTCATTCTATTCAATATAATGGTTGTTATAATAACCCAATGGGTTGTTTAAGCATTATCATTTCAGAAGAGTACAATGAGCCTCAGGGAGGTTAAATAAGTTCTTCAATCATTAGGTGCAGAGTGAAATTGGCATGTGGGTCTGCCTAATTCATCTACACTATTTTCACCAGAAAACTGGTCTGGCTTCATGTTTTTAATCCCTATGTCTTACATTTCATAAATTCTTGAAATTCAGTGTCTTCTCTTGAAAAAAAGTCTTAAAAAACTAGTTACAAGGAATGTTGAAAGGTGCTTTTCTCAATAAGCATTTGAAGTAAAATATTTGGTTAACAATAACTTAAGATTAATTTTTAAAATATTTTAGTTATAATATGGCTTTGAACATTTAATATATAAATATGCTAGAAAATCACCAGGAAAAACTACTATAGAGTGTCATTTATAGTGAAGCCTAAATTTTCATGAGTATGAACATTTCTTTCTTCCTTCCTTCCTTCCTTCCTTCCTTCCTTCCTTCCTTCCTTCCTTCCTTCCTTCCTTTCTTTCTTTCTTTCTTTCTTTCTTTCTTTCTTTCTTTCTTTCTTTCTTTCTTTCTTTCTTTCTTGTTGAATATTCAGAGATTAGTATACTAAGAAATATAATTTTCAGTATTTTAAACTAGGGTTTGCCTACAAAATGTTAGCTTATGATTAGCAATTTAGAAGACTAAGTATATCTAGGATACCAAATTTACTTCTACTTACTTGTTTACTTATTAATTATCACAGTCATTGTCCCAAACTTGTCAAAATTTTAAGGAAACAACAAAGAAAATGTGAATAAAATTAGAACTTTATGTAAGATGAGCAAACCCCAACTGGTTGTGATGACAAACTCTAATGCTATTAAACAAAAACTAAAATTCAAAACAGAATTAATTCAGGCATTCCACCAATGGTTATGGATCTCAAGATTGTTATTATATATCTAAATTAGAGATGTAGACCATCAATTCAGAGTAAATGCAT
>CM057389.1:51262500-51287500 GCA_030015415.1 Cynopterus sphinx | reverse complement strand
CATAGTTACAAATATTTTCTTTTTTTCTCATTATTTAAGTGGAATTGGCATCCCACCCAATGCAATCATTTTCATCATATAGCCTAAATCAGTCCAAAGACAATCTGGAAATGAAGATTTCTAAGACATTTTTAAAGTTCAGATTTCTTATTTTGATTATATCTCCAGAAAAATTTTATCAATAAAAAAAAGTCTCTTTTTAAGAAATGATTTGTAACTGGAAGCCATTTCCTAGTATGAGCTTTAGGTTTTCAATTCAGTGTTTTCCATAGTATAAGTGGCTATATATTCTCTGAGGTCTAATTGTTCTAACAGAATATTTCAATGTTGCATTTTTATTTTTATAAAAACCAATTTTAAATATAAATTATTTTTAGAAGCCTAATTGAAAGTTATTCATGAAAATATTTTAGTTTCTTAATCACTGTTTCTCAGTCTCGACTCTAAATTGTTTTTCTCAAAGATAGAATATCTTTCCACCTTAAAAGAGGAACCTATACCCTTTGATTTAAAAAACGGTGGGCTAAATAAAGGTTTTATTCCTTTTAAAAGATAATTTAACATATTATGTATCATTTAAGTATAAGTAAGCCTAGAAGTGAAGCATGTAAAATAATCACTCTATTTTTAATTTTTGGCTTTTCCAAAAATCCATATTGTCTTTGGTGGATTTTGAAAGCAATATTTGTGGTGATTATGGAATATAAATATAAAAGCACTTGGCTCTTGGAAGCCATCATCTCAAATGTTCTTTTTGTTTTTAACATAGCACTGATTTTTCTAATAAAGATTCAATACTGAACGTCCAAAAAACTGTCAAGTATATAAATAAAATAAAAATTTGAATAACCTCAAACCATCATGAAGTGTGGATGTGTGTGTGTGTGATATGAACAATTGAGATACTTTTCTTTATAAAATTTACATAGTATCTTTTTTCTTAACTGTCACAAAGCTTTCCTGTTATTTAAAATTCTTCAGTTTTTGTATTCTATAAATAATTTACCCATGAAGTAGTTAACCAATTATTATTGCTATCCATTTATGTTGTTTCTATTTTTCGATAATGTAAAACTTCAAAGCAACAGCTTTATAACACTTTATTTTATTTTATAGTTTATTTACTTATTGAGAAAAATCATATTTGTGATGCTATATAATCATAATATGAATATCCGAACGAAGATATCTAAATATATGATGGCACCTGTTTTAACTGAGTACTTTTTGGGGGGGTAAAAAAGTATTACTGATTTTTCAAAGCAAATTTAGATTTTTGCCAAGATTCAAGGAAATGCTCTTGACATTTAAAATTCTTGCAGAAAAACTGATAAAATCTTCAACTACCATTTTTGGCTCCTTTTTGATGCCATCTGCATATTACCAGAGAGAAATTATTGTAATACCTTTGTCCTCTCCTTTGTCTCTCCTCACTGTTTGTCTACTTGGCCTCATGGTGCTTATTCCCTATTTATGCCATTGGGGTACTCAACCCTCTCAGGAAAGAATGCTCTTTGACAATGTGAGCATGAGAAAAAGGCTTTACATGGTAACTTCGAATTGATGGAAACATGTAAGTACCAGTAATTCATACTGTACATTTTCAAAAGCCTAAACAAATGAAGTACATTTCACTCTTTGATATATTTAAATCTAATGCACTTATAGAAGGTCCAAAGGGAGGTATTTCCTCCATTAATACACAGGAGATATCTGTTTAGAAGTTAAACTAAAATGTTTGCGCTCAATGAAACTTGTTTTTCCAAAATGAGTTGGGTACTGAAGAAGTGAGGCAGAGTCATTCACAATTTGGAATGATATTTATTTTTGAATAGAGTGCTAGTTTAAATAACCCTTTAAATAATTTCTGAGAATAGGGTCATTTTTTGATATGTGTCAATATATATAAATGGGTATAACAGATATTTTTGAAAGATTAACTTTTTATATACTCATTATCTCAAATATAATTTTCAGATGACATCCATAATAAATTGATTTATTCTATTAGAAATTTACAACTCGATGATAAAAACTCTCAGAGATCAATTTATATATTGAGCATTTACTTTTAAGAGTTAGTTACCAGAGTGCTAAAATTATGTGCCCCAGTTTAAAATTGTTTCAAAAATCAGATGGATACTAAAAATAATGTATCCATTATTGATTGATAAGGAGTTCTGTTCTCCTACTAAAGTATTCTGAAAAAACAGGTTGTTGGTTTTGTTTCGGTTTTGTTTTTTTGTGTGTGTGTCTGTGAGAAGTGTTGGAAATGGGCTGTAATGTGTCCACTCAGCTGTATTGATCTCTTTATTAAACTCAGTTGTTTCTCCAAGTTGCCTCCAGTCTCTTCCTGACTTTCCTATGAAGCATGGAATTTAAATGTGTGTTTCTGTGCTGAAATTTTAATATGCAATGATACTGGAGTTGATTCAGCCATAGGGAATGCATTAAATGACATGGAAATTATAAGATCACAGAGGCAGAACCAAACCCTTAGGAAAGACAATTGTTTTAGAAAGGTTAGCCACGTTTTTTCATTTTAAGCTTCAGATTCTTAGCATGTGAAGTTCTATTATTTCTCAAGGGGAAAAAAAAAGGAAGATTTTTTTTTTATGGTGTAATTAATATTAACATTCTACTTTCTCTAGTTTATGAATATATCTGTTTTGTGATGGTGATTCTGCTATTTCTGGTTCTTGGAAGGACTTGGTGAAATAAAAGGGGCTCATTTATTATTATTATTATTATTATTATTACTATTATTATTATTATTTTGTATTTTATTTTATTATTTTTTTGTGGACAGACACTCTCTTTTTAGGACACAGGCATTTCTATAAGATAAGCCTTTTTTTTTTTTCAAGAAAAAAGTATGGATGTCTTCAAAACCATGATTTACCTACTATAAGAAAGCATTTGGAAATGTAGTTTATGAGAAGTGTGTTCCGGTACCATCATATCCCATAGGAGTGTAAGCTTGTTCATAGCTGTGTTTTGATTGGCTACATGCAGATATGTGCAGAACCCTGTTTGCTGAAGATGAGATCAATGCCAAATACAGGGGAATATATAGCAAAAATACTTTGTTTTAGCTATAATCAGAAAATAAGATAAACTGGCATAATGATTCAGTGTCCTCTCTGCCTTATGTGTTAAGGGCCTTTTAGCTGTTGACCAGGGCTGCTGTCTCCAGGCAAGACCAGTATCACATAATAGAAGTGAGAGTTCTAGTAAATTCTGTACATTTATACTTGTGTCTCTTTTTCAACACCCCCACTCCCACCCCCCTGACCCACTAGATCTTAAAAGTGAACTAAATGTAATGGTATGTTTTGCAGTCACCCAGATATGCTTAGCACATTTTTTTTTGCAGATGCTTCTGCTCTGCTCTGATTCCTAGAATGTTTTTGATTCCTGTATCCATCCTCAGTTCCAAATTCCTTCTCTGCAGTTTGTCCCTAATGTTTCTACTTCTTTCTTTTTGCACTGTTCCTCTTCAAGACTGGCTACTGTTCAATTAACCACTGATTTTGTTCACTGTGTTTAGGAATCTCTGGCTCTCTCTAGAATTTTAAGGGCCTCATCCTTCTCTGGAGTGGTCTGTATTTGGATAAGATTATGCATTAAAATGAATATGGATAGAAAACTTTTTAATCATTCTCTTGAGTGATTCCCCTGACATATATGAATGTGCAGATCTCTGTCTGTAAAGATACAAATGTATTTCTCCATAGAAATTAATGGTTGTTCTACTTTTACTAGATGGTAATTTTCAGGCAGGCAAGAATTTTTGACAATTTGTTTTTTGATGTATCCCAAGCATTTAGAATAATTTCTGGTTTATGTATTAGACACCCAATAAATATTTGTCAAATAAATCAGTGTTATATTAAGCACACATCTGTTCATAATTTTCTGCAAATATTTTATCTCTATGTAAATAGAAAAAAGTACATACAGGGAACTGTGAATAAACCAGACAGTCCTGGAGAAATAGCAAATGTATAAAACTAAAAGATCCAACATATCAGCCCCTCTAGTCTGAATTCATAACCAGATAGAAACATGATCCAACAGTATTTTGCAAGATGGTAAATTAACCAAGAGTTCCAAGGAAGACAAATTGCATGCACTTAATTAATCCCTCCTTTCTTGAAAGAGGAAAACAATGGAAGACTTGCTAATTATAATAGAATGTTGATGAGAATTAATGAACAGTAAACCAAGGCATATCATCCTTTCCTGTCGTCTACTGGACTTGGCAAGGAAGAAGAAGCATGGAGATGGGCAAGAGAGAGCAAAAAGTTATCTAAATTGGTGTACTCCCTGGAAACCAGACTCTCCTCAATGTGGTAGCCTGAAATTGTGTATGGAGAGGGCATAAAAGTCATTCTCACTGTATTGACTTTAACCAGATCCCCGGGAAGATTGCAGATGACATGTGGGATGGCTAAGAATTAGTGCCGGTTGATTTTAATTTGGTGCTACTTATTTAAGAATCTGGAAATTTGTACTATTTGGCTCTTAATTAACAAACAGGAAAGGGATTGCAGAAGCTAATGGGCCTTTACAAAATGCAGTGATGATCGTGGGAGGTCTGCATGAGATATACAGGTTATCTCTTCCAATTTGCACGACTCAGAGAAATAGATATTACTAACCTGATCACATAGACAGGGAAGCTGAAGTCTAGAGGAATGAAACAACTCCTAAAATTTAATAGATGACAAGTGACAGAAGTGCTCTGAGTCTTAAAATCAGAGTCTTAGCTTTATCCAACCTAGAAAATACATTAGCTCGTATTTCTAATGAAAAACGTTAATTATTGCAAAATAAGTAGGGTAATAGCTGGCCCTTACTGCTCCCCTACATTTCATATACCTGTCCATCTTCCTTTGTGAGCACAATTTTGGAGAAGAAATACAAATGTAAGAGAAACTTCTTATTTTTTTAAGGCTTTTAAAATCTAAAGCAGTTCATAAACATGTAAGAACACTAAGCTGTCCGCTATAGGTGTGAGGTTTTCATATCACATGAATTTGTTTACTTTCACAGGTTTTAGCTTTTATGAAATTATAGTTTCTACATTAAAATATATTTATAGTCTCCATTCATTCAAAAACTATTTCAATCTACTATAAGCCAAATAGAGTTCTGGGTGCTGGAAACACAGCAGTAAGCAAAACAGAAACATCTATCCCCCTGTGGAGCATACCTTCTCGAGAGGGCAAAAACAATAACCAAATAAACCACTAAAATACAAGGTAAATGGTGATAAGTCTGTGGGAAATAAACTGTGTAGAAGGTGAGGACAGGGTATTGACTATTTCTATTATAAAATGATACTAAATGTATATTTGTTAACTGACCTCTATTACTATTTTTTAGTTATGTATTGAAATGATCAATTGGAATATCATGCTACATTTCTTTTATTTGTCCTTTTGGAAAAGTTTGACCTCCTTCTGCCTCCCTAGCTGCTACTGACCCAGTCGGCTTGCATAAAGCCCCCTTTGCCCTTGGTTCGGGGTATTTATTCCTCCTGATGGTTCATAGTGGGTTGACCATGGCCTTCTTCTGAAGATCACGGCCTCTGCCAAGTGTTTCTTTCCATACAGCCATACTCTTGGGGTGTGGTAAGCACCCCTTCCCTAATAGCATCAGGCTCAGGAGTGCAAGATGGGGCTTCCTTTTCTTGCAATCAACCAGTTACTGGGTTTTTGTTTGTTTTGTTTTGTTTTTAACACCAGCCTCATCTATGTAAATATTCTCTTAACTATACTAGATTTTCCTTGAATTACCCTCTTAGAATATGCCATCTGTTTTCTACCAGGACCCTGGCTAATCCTAATTCCTAGCACACTAATTGATTATTCACCTGATGGAATCAAGTTTACCATCCCAGTGGAGGAGCAAGGCGGGGGTCAGGAAAAAATTGCGATGGGAGGTGGTCAAGGCTTTCCATCCTGAATGAATGAGAAGCTTTTACATGTTCATGGGGGTTATATCTGCCTGCTAAGTGGCCAGGTAGCTCAGATTTCTGGATTTATATAAAGAGAGTGTGACACAAAAAGTTCGGATAATAGAGCAAAGTGTCAAATTGTCTTTTGATTTATGTCCCTAGTCCTCCACTTTCAATTTATATGCAAAAACAACTTAATTTTGTTTTGTAACATGTAAGTCAATATTCTTCAATATTTTAATTTTTTTAGCATTTATATTTTCAAATATATAAAATGTTTCTTTGTTCATATTTTCTCAACTTTCTAAAAATAATTTCTGATCTAACAGTGGTGATTGTGATTTTAATTGTTGTATTTATAGCATCTCAATGAAAATATAATTATAATTTTGCTATAAAATTGAATAGAAGAACTGTTAAAATTCTCCATATGCATTACAACCATTAATTAAAATGAAGTTTATGAAATGTGTAGGTGAAAACACATTTTAGGATTAAAAATCTTTCATATTTTATCGAGAATTCTGCCTATGTAATGTGATTGTGAATATATTTTTAAATCACTGAGACTTTATTTTTCTCAATAAGTTATTATGTATTATCTCTCTGCTGTTTTGATGAACAGAATCATAAGATCAGCTGTCATGCCATTTAATTAGAATACCTAGATTATGTTGAGAGATAAAAATAACTACACAGGGAAGCAAAAATAATTTTTGAGGTATGCAGTTTTAAACAAAAATTATTCTGAAGTGTCCAAATTTTATTAGTTTTTCTAATAAAATATTTACATAAATTGATCTATATACTAATGTAACCTTCAAATGTTTATATTAATTGGTATGCTAATATTGTTACATATTTAGTATATATTATCTGTTAACTAAATAGAAATTATACATAAATAGCTTAAATAGCTTATAATCTGCACAGCTATTATAATTTTAAAAGTTAACATTGCTAGTTTAGAGAAATTATTCAATTTATTTCTCTAAATGGTGGAATTTTTAAGTGTTATTCTGAAATTCTACAACATTTTTAGAGACAAATGCTGTAATTCTGATATTAAAATTTTGAATGATTTTTAAGCAACTTGGTTATACCATTATTACAGTGACAAGAATTATAATCTGTTTCTCCTAATAGTTAATTTTTAATTACTTTATTAACATTGTTTGGTAACAGTCAAAAAACTAATTCTATCGAAAGCCACAAATCATTGATTTGACATATGTGATTTATATTTTTCTGTGAAACATCCAAACTTCATTACATCTCTGTGATAGACCACTGTAATGTGGTCCTATACAGTTACATCAATTAAAAACCAGCACATTTATTTTAGCAAAAAGGAAGGGGAGAGTGGATAATGAGTGGGTGATGTTGAGGGCAGGGAGGCAGCTAAGAGCACAAGTACCACATTTAACAATGCAAAATGCATGCTTATCTTTCATACCTTAAAAACATTTAATGTGTGATTAGTAATGTACAATATACTCATAAATATTAGTATATATGAACTAAAGGTAAAATTACTTAATAAGGAGGTAACATGACTAACTCTATTAGAGATAAAGATATTCATTTAGACAACAGTAAACTTATCTGATAATTTCTTTTTATAGAGTAAATAAATGGCTTATGTTAAACAGAGGCTATGTACCACCAGTATTATGCAATAAGAACAAGATATGAATTCCTATGCATTATATAGATTTTGGTGAGCATGAGATGAGAAAATTATATGATTCTATAAGTAGCATTTTTTCAACTTCAGAGTGCTGAAAAAGTTAATTTAAAACATCCCTATGAGGCACAGAAGTCCATGAAACCCACTTAAAACATGTTTAAAAATCCTCAGAAACTAAGTGGGGAGAAAATTTGTAAGTGAGAAATAATGCAAGTTTGTGCCGTGGGCCATGTAAGTAATAGAGAGGGGATGGAAGGTGCGCAAGACAGGTTGAGAGGACTATTGTGTTGACCTTAAAGCTAAGAGATTCAAATCCGAACCATGACATAGCCTGGAAGTTGCACTTGCAAACTCTTCTTTAAATTCATGACTGGGAGGCATCTGACACTCACACTCCAGTAACATCAAGAGGATAAAGCCTTGGGCGAACCGAACACATGTTATTGGCTAACGTTTCATATGTAGTTCCATCTTAATAAAAAGAGCTCTCTGTTTCATGTGGGTAGAATTTAATATAATATTGAGAATGTGAAATATAATATTGAAAATCAAGAGATCTTATGAATATGGCTTAGAATCTTTGTCGTAGAACCCAGTGCAAGTGTAACTGTGGTTTCCTCTGTCATGTAGTTTTTAAAACATTAGTTTCAATATTACTACTTATCATTTTAATGTGGGGGTAGAAATTATTTAAAAGCATTTTCAAGTAGACTTGTCACCTTTGTTTTTAATTCATTTATTCAATAATTAGTCAGTAAGAATATAAAAGTAAAGACCCTAACCTCAAAGTTTTCATAATCTATTAGCAGGAACTGACAAGGAAGGTTAGAAGGTTAGTAGTTAGCACAATGCAGTATGGTGGATCTTACATGACATGGTTTATACATAGAATGTCTTGGGAGGATAAAGAGTTTAGAGGAAGAAGACTTATATGTATTTACTTGTAAAGGTCTAGAACATTTTCAAGAAATGGAAACATTTTAAATAATGAGTTGATGGTCACTAATCAGGTGGGAGCTCAGGACAAGCAGATGCTTACATTATAATAGCTCTTTAGAAAATATTTTGTTTATTGAAAATAAATGTTTCATCCCATGGCTTATGTTAAATTCAGACCATCAATATAGTCTGAATTAACTATAGTGCATATTCCCAGTGGGAAAGGTGTAAAAAATACAAGGAACATCTACATCTAATCAACTATTACTGGATGAATTCCAGCATATATAATTTAGTAAAACAAATTGGTATACATGCAAATAAATGAGGCAAAACTGTTTGTAGATTATGCCAACTTTTTTCAGAGAAAGAAGGAGGTGTGTGTATTTAAATAAATAATCAATAGAATGATAAACCAAAATTTCTTAAAAACAGTTCTCTGTGGGTAGTCACTTAACCACACAGAGAGAAATGATTTCAAACGATTTATATAATAGGACAAAACACGACTGCAAGGAAATTTTAAGCTGTTTTTAGTGATCTTATTGTCAGTAATAACATGGTTACCATAATACTGAAGCTATTATACAGTAATAGAACAAATAAGTATTTACGTTAATGTCACTAGGAACCAAGAATTTCAGCAAAACAGAAACAAACAAATATAAAATCAATACCTTATGTAAAACTCTGTATGTCTAAATTTGAATTAAAAGTCAGTAGGATTGCTTGATCTATTCTCCTGAAAAATGGCATCTCTATCTCAACTCAAAATAAAGACCTAAAAGCAATTACTGACCCAGTACCATCAATACTCAGGTTCTAGACCATAGTCTTCAAATACTGTTTTTCCCTAAATAACTAAGAATGTTGAAGGGAGTGGCTGACTTATGATTAAGAGTAATAAATGTTCAACATCTAGATCCTAGATCATCATGTTGCTTTAGAAAACAAAGAAATTATCAAAGCATCCTGAGATCATGTTAAAAGGACTGGGGTTTCCAGTTCCCCAATGAGGCCATGATTCCCCCTTCTGTTGTGGCCCTGTGTGTTGAGGCTCGGGATCACTGACTACGGGATGGGAAGCAGCTGGAACATTGGCTACTTAATTCACAAAGGCTGGTGCAAAATTAAAATATGGTTCCCTGTTCAAAATGCTGGAAACAAAAATGTTTGTTCAAGGTACTGAAAGAAAGTGTCCCTATTCTCTTCCACACAAAAGGATGGAAGCCACCTTGAAGGGGCTCACTCTAGCCAATAGATAGGACAATTGGAGCATAAAAATGAAAATAACAAGAGTTAATTGAAAGAAAAATATTTGAATCGAAACCATAATTTGATATTAAAAGAAACCCTTGTTGCTTATTCTTGGAGATTGCTAGGGGACTAACATTCTTAATACCAGTAAATGGAGAGAGTAAAATATTCCTTCTGTCTTCCTATAAAACAGTACTTGAGAAGAACCAAATCATTGACAATAGAAAATACTTAATAAAAGAATACCAGCTAATAAATGAAGAAAAATCATAGAGTATCCCATTCCATAATCCTTATTGGTTAGGAAGATTCTTAGGTGCAAAGCTGATGATAAACTAAATGTAAACACACTGATCGATCTTAACATAATGTAAAAAGAAACAAGCTTTTATGGATCTTTGAATATGATACAATGGAAGTCCTCAACACCACCTATGAAATATTCTGCAAAAAAAAAAAAATAAGTCATTAAATAACAAACAGCCTCTAGATCTAACTGCTGTAAAAAGAAATTACGTAAGTCAGAGAAAACTGCTAACACCTCTGGGACGCAGTGAGCAAAACCTAGAAAGTGGCCAATTCTGCAGACGGTTGAACAGTTTCCTATTACTCCATGCTGGCCAGAAGTAGGATCTGACAATCATCTAATGACTTTTGGACTTTGGGAGTAAATTACTCATGCAGAAGGAAAGGAAGGAATTAAGCGAGAAAAGTTAACTATGCTTCTTAACACTCCATCTTTACTGGTAGCATTTATATGTTTTTAATCGTTTTTTAAATTATTCTCTCTTCTTCTAGATTATTAGCTCCACAAGGATGGGACCAGTTATCCTGTTAACAGGTCTATCTCCAACACCGTGAAGAGTCTACATGACACAGAGGTGCTTTACTCAATTTTGTCAACTGAAATGGACAAAACAAAGCAAAACAAACAAACAAACAAGAGCTGAAGGAATGGACACATACAGAGGAATTCTACATGTAGCACAGCCTAGGAAATTAATCTCCTAGACAAGCTAGACAGCACTTTGCAAGCACCAAAAATTTATTTTCCATACGTATTCTGTATTCCCCTACAGCCTTGAGAATGTGCTTCGTTAGCTAAGAACACTTTCTGAAACACAATATGCCATGAGCAAAGCTTGATGAAACCTTTTCTACCATAATATTGATAAAACAAAAGACCTATATTCACATATATATTTTATGGTTTATTTTCAGTTACTTTCTCTTTCACACTGCCAATCAGGGGATCTCTCTATTTGTACTTAGTTCTTCACTAATACCAGAATTAGCCACATTTTAAAAATATTGCTCATTTTTTAATTCTTCCTCTGCCTAGCTTTTCGAAGTTTGGTGAATTATTATTTAAAGTTTAAATGTTTATTCATAGGCCAGCTCTGCCATCACCACTCCACACCAACCTAAACTAATCTTTTCTCTCCATAAAATTTTGCTCAAATCACAATTATAGCACTGTTATCATTTTATCTTCATCATTTTTTACATATTAGGTATAATAAGAACTACATACATTATTCCTATATCTTAAACACACTTTTATCTAGAATACAGGACAATAATGTGAATTCGACAAATGATTGATCATGAATGAAAGTTACTAAAATCTAACTTCCTAACAGTGATTTTATAGATATAATTGCTCTTGCTTTGGCCAGGGCATTTGATAATGTCTCATGATATTGGGGAGTCAAGACTGAAAAATGTCAGCTAGATCTCTGGCAGATTCAGATGACTCCACCATATGTCTTGTACCTTGATAGCAGTGGCTGGAAAAGGAGTCTTCACTGGGTTATCAAGACATTTGCATGTAGCCTCATCAACATGGCCATCTTAGAGGGATTGGGCTTCCTACAGAGAAGCTCTGGAGCCCCAGAAAGAGTCCCAACTCTCAGACTGTCACTTCATTTGCATTCCATCAGCACAGCTTGTCATTAAAGTCAAAAAGGATTCAAGAGAGAGGGAATTCGATGCTATCTCTCTACAGATGGGGTACAACTTGCCGCCATCTCAAACCTACTACAACAATTACTCTCAATGTGTGTTGGTGCGTTAATCTGTGTGATTTTATTGTCATATATTTGAAAGCAGCATACTTATTCAAAGTATAGGTTTGACAATGAAGCATCTACTAAAATGTGTACCACCTAGTGTACATACTTTGATTTCACAGTGTCCGAAGTATGGAGTTCAAAGGAATTACATGGCATGGTGTTTGTGCTTGCATTTTACATTGTTCAGTGAGATCTGTGTGTAGTAGATTATATATTATATTATAACATTCTCCATGTCTCGCTCCTTCATATATACATATATATATATATAGTATCTATACATAATGTACAATCATATAGTAATCAATGCAAGCACATTACAATTTTCTCGGCTAGTGAAACAAGTTTTTTTTATACAGCATAATTATTCCTACATTTTTGAGAGTAAAGAGAGAAGAAAACTTATCCATGTAAGTAAAACTTCTAAGTAGCATTACATTTTTATTGTGTATTTTAAATTATGTTGCCACACCCCTGGGCTAAATATCACAAACTGCAATTAAAATAAAGCAAGTTAATAAGTAAAAGGCGTATGTGAGTACACAGAGCTACAGGATGGGCTATGTAGGTTATTTCCTGTTAGTACTCATTTAGGATGTCTCATTTTAAATACTTTGGAGTATCGACAGCTCTGAGAAGCTTCATTTAGGGAAGACATTAATTTTAAATTAAACTTTTTTTGCTACTGAGAATATATACCTATATGAGCATATAGGTATAAATTAATAAATAAAGTATATGTTATATTTATTTATTTAAATTATTTATTTGTATGTTGTATAGTGTATAATATTTTATATAAATAAATACATAATATATATAAAATATATAAAATGATAATTATATAAATAGCTATATAATATAATATAAATATTTTTATGTTATGAATTTAGATGTAAATATATAAATATTTTTCTTCATAGAATGTATTTTTTTATAAATATTAAATATTTAAAAACAAAATATTTAAGAATTATATTTGTATATATGGCCTTTGAATTAATATATCCTTTGATATGTGTGGATATACATGTGTCTCTCTTTATATGTAGCCTTTGTATTTATTCTTTATAGAAGAATACTTGTAATCCTGCACTTGGAGACTCTAAGATTGGTGTGTACCTTTCTAGAGAAGAGTTGAATTTTAAATGATTCCTTGATCACTAATTTTTTTTATGACCTAGAAAATATCCATTTAAAAAGGCATTTATTATTCATTATGACAAATTTCTTTATAGCATTAAATATCTCAAAAAACTAAACCAGTAAGTCCTGAAGGTGAAAGAATTAAAACTAATTTTCACTATGCCCTATAGTACAAAAGTAATTTTGCCCCTACTCTAAAGGTTTTTAGTCCACAGTGATTCCCAAGGGTAGATATTTTTGGACTTTCTCCAAGTCTCCCTCCTTCCCAGGGGACGAAGATCAGAGCGCTGAGAAGGGGCATCTGAGCCTGCACACACATCCTTTCATTTCTTCTCTCTCAGAGACACAAAAGCTGTCAGGAGACATTGTCTTCTGTTTGTCCCTGTCATAACTCGTATCTGCTGACAGTAAACCCGTGATGGGAGACAGTAAACCCTGCATATCTGGAGGTCAGGAGGTGTCTGTCCAACGCAGAGTGTCAGGACACATGGACAGCAAAATCTACATGAATTGTCTGGGTGACGTTCATGGCTTTGGCCTAGGACACTGGATGTATGGGTGTGGGCAGGCATTTTGAGTTTGGCGGTGTGTGGGCTTCTTCTGAGCTGGGTTAATCATGAGACCTCCTATTATTTAGGCTGCAGGGCGGGCTGGGATACAGGTGAGCCACTATTTCTGTATAGATGCTTTTCTATTTCTATAGAAGAATGACTGCATTTACTAGACATTGATTAAAATTCCAAAGACCTCAAAAGTTTTACCCTTAACCTAGGGCACATGAGACCCCACCAGAAGTTGGCTGTAAGCAAAGATTTGAAAGAGCTTCAGTCAGGTTGCCAGCCCCCTGGCACAAAGGAAAGTTTGGGGCCTTGGTTAACCAACAAGCGTTGGTGGCCAGGGGCCTCAGCAAAAAGTAAATAACACACAGTTAGCCTGGGCTGAGGAGCTGTATGTAGGAGCCGCAGCTTGGCACCGAACTGCCAGATTATGGCCTCAGCACCCCGAGTGGGCACCGTGAGAATATCTGCCACACTGGAGGGTCACAGAGCCTTTAGGAAACACGGAAAGCTAATTCAAGGATTCAGTTATAGGGGAATAACTTTTCTAACTTCAGGTCTTTTATTTGTTGTATTTAAACTCCAATAAAGTTTTACGCGAATTCCATAGCTCTAGACAGGTTTTAGCTTTATATTTTTCAGTGCAAAGCCTCTACATTCGGTTAAATTCAGTGGTCCAACATCTAATTCAGGGCTGAAGGAGGAGCTACGGAGAAGCTGAGCTTGACTCGTTACAGCGCTTGTATGGATTCAAGTGTGTCCCCAGCAAGTATCCTTAGGTTGGTTCCTGATTGACTGATTGATTACCTGTAAGGGGCAAATTTCCCTGAGAAGCAGGTCAGTCAAAGCAATGAGAGCAAAATAGGGGTGCTCTCTCATGAATATTCAAGCTTTAACCTGAGCAGTTTTCCAGCTCCATGTGCATCCCAACATGTTCAAAATGGTCACCATCTTACATTGTGTCTGGGTGTTGTCCTGGTTTCAGAACTTTCAACCATTTAGATGTGAGTTGTTAGCATAAAAATGAACATCTAAAAGTTACAAAATTTGGATACAGTAATTTTTATATGTTTAATCTAAAAGTCTTTTATTTTTTCAGTGACATTGTTCTTTTCGTCTCAAAAGAATCTTAATGGGATCTCTAATACATAAGGATTTAAACACAGAACTACTCTGATGATCATGATCAGTCACTGGATTGAGAACCACATCTGCTCACTGCAACCCCAAGAACCCCACATGTCACCAACACCACCCCTTTTCCACTCAGGTTAGATTCTGTGAGTGAGGAGTAGGGTGATGGTGAAGGAGAGTCAAGTAGAAGTTAAGCAAATACAGTGATGTTCTACTGAACTCTGTGAGGAGGAAGGAGGATGAATCAAATAATCCGCAGATTATTCTCATTGAGGATGGTGACAGATTCCAGTATCATGACAGTTTTGCTTCTCCCCATATTCCTACTCTTCCTACTTCTGGAAGATGTAATATTATACAAATTAGTTGAAATTCTCCTGGTTGCAAATGGTCAAAATCTAACTCAGACTAACTTAAATTATAAAGAGGAAACTTATTAACTCATGTAACTAAAATTCCTGAAGATAACAGGGTATCAAATGTGGCTTGATTTGGTGGTCCTTGCAAGGTACCAGATACTTAGTTTTTCTCCATCTTTATGTTCTGCCTTTGCACGGTTTGATTCATGAGTTCATGCAGAAGCTCCCCCAGAGTTATTGACTCTCTCTCTATGGTTCAAAAGTCTCTTCACATCTATATGACCCAGTTCCAATGAAGTGGGTCTACCTAGGAGCTTCTAAGAAATCCTAAAACAGGGTGATTTTCTCTAACCCAGAAGTCACTGCACACAGTTCCTCTTCTACCATCGGATATTGTTTGCTTATTCCTGTAGCCAGGAGTATGGTTGCCTGAGTGCAATTCCCACTAAAGAATTTATATAAGGGTGTTGGACTTAAATTGAAATTTTCAGGTCATGTTGATATGTGTTCCGTGAACTCTAATAAGTCTATTCATATTAAAGAATAAATCTTAAAAGTACAAGAATTAAGTTTGTATAATTATCTTAGAGCCACAGCTAACGTAATTACAATATAGAGGTTTTACCTTTAGTGACATAGCTTCCTTAGTTTGTGAAGCATCCAATATCGAACATGTTTTTTTATGAAATAATCAACATTAATATTCAAATAATAATTTTGAAAGACAAGAACCTTCATTATAGTTTTATTTTTATTATTTATCTTCAACCATATCTTGCCCATAACCACTAGATATTTCACTGATGCCTAAACCCAAGAAATGTAAGAAATCTAAAACAAACACACTCATTTCCCCTGAAAATGGTTTTTTTCTACCCTTGTTTTCACAATGTACAAGGGAATCGAGTTCTGAAACCCTGTTTTCCTTGTCTATCCTTCTATACTACATGCATTCAGTCACCAGATGTCACTGAATTATCCAAATGCTACCTCCATGACTGCTACTGTTGTTGCATTAGAAAAATTTCCCCTTTCCTTGATTTTCCAAATGGAATTTTATTTTACTTGTCACCTTGACCACATTCCCCCCACTTATATACATAACCACACACACACACACACACACACACACACACACACACTCCTATTAAAATTTTACTTATAAAATCTTATTTATCTTTCACATTTTATTTATCTTTAAAATTCCACTTTCTTCTTAAAGTCTCTCTTTATATTTTGCTTATTTAAATTTCTCATTTCTCAGTTATGTCATAAATTAATAAGAAATAAAGATATTGTCTTTCTCTTCTCCAAGGGTCATTTAAGGCTTAAAAGATTCTTACTTACGCCCAATATTCTTTATTGTATGATTAGTTGGGTAAAATATAAGCTTTATGTAAAGTTTTAAATAAGAGAAAGACAATGTATTTGAAGGTGTGTGAATTTAATCTTTAACTTGAGAACCTTGTTAAAATAATTTTTAAATTTCAGATTATATACTCGAAATACAGCAATTGCAAAACTGTAATGGCCTTTTTAAAAAAATTAAATTCATTGTAGATTTTGAAACTTTTAGTCTTTGAATTTTTTTTTTATAATAGGGACTATGCTCTTTGCTACCCTAAAACACCACTATTGACTATCTTAAATTTGAAACACATTATCATTAAAAAAGTTTGCTGTAAGAATAGAAAAAAGATGGAATTAAACAGCTCCATGACATCTTTACCAAGAAACAGAGGAGAAAAATAGTCGATTTTAAGCCAAAATTGAAAGCCTTGTTATAACTTCTCAGAATGAACGAGATGTACTTTCAAATGAGGTGAATACTACTTCAACTTCCTGACATTTTCTGAGTCATGATTTATTACTTTATGGCTTTTTGTGAAATTTCTGAGCTGATTTCACAGAAGTAGACTTTTATCTTTTCATTTTGTGACCTTGAAGATCTCTTATAAAAGGACATAATTTATAAGGCAAAAAATAGAAGAAACTGATAATAAAAATGGAGATGTCGTCATCTACACATATAAGTCCAGAGATTTAAGTTATTTCTCTTCATGTCACTTCTACTGTCAATTTAAATAGCCCATTTATTTGTTAGTTGGGTTTATATGGTCATAGGCTCACATGATGAAAGACTTAACTGCTTTACTAAGTAGGTTTTTTCCTTTAAAATATATAAGAAATTGTTTTTAGAAAAATAATGCCTTATTGTACATGTTTTTTCATGCAAGTATTCAGTCTCAGATTTTCTCAATAACATTGAAAAGTCCATGCTTGGTAGAGTGATAATTTCCTGTGTTGTTGATGGTATTCTCAGACTGTGTGATGAGAGATGCTTTGCATAAGGTTGATTCTAAAATAGTCACCCCCCTAGGAGTGGCACCCATGGCATGGATTGACTTGGCAGTTGATTGTCCTTTCAGTCTTTTGAATGAGAGTGACTGTCCTGAAACTTGCATTTGGAGAGAATCAAATGCTGGCAGAGACATGTGGGAAGTGTGAAGTGGGAGAGTCCACTTAATCGGAGTGAGCCCTGGGTGTGTTCAGTTACCCCACAAACCGACCACTTTATGAGCATTTGGACCAAGCAGGTAGAGCTGCTATTTTCTATTCCTTGTTCACACCATTCCTCACTGGTGATTTTTAAGGAAATTATTCCAAATATAATAAAATATTTGGGAGGTACCAAGGAAAATAAATATCACAAATTGTTACCAGTGACTCACTCTCCAGGTGCTCTGGATTAATCTGATGCAGTGCACAATTTTGTCATCCAGAGTTCATTTAACAATATCTGGAGAAATCTTTGGTTGTGACAACTAGGGGAGGGGGAAATTCCTATGACAATTAGTGGGTGAAAGTCAAGGGTTTTGCTAAACAGCCGCGAGATATGGGGCAGCTCCCAATGACTAGGAATTATTGGAAATGTCAGTATGGTGAGGTGAAGAAACCCTGAACTAGAGAAATAAAAAATGCCTTTCAATCAGAGGGAAATAATCTATCTCCCAGGAAAAATGACAAATTTTATATCCATGTTCACGTTCTCAGTACAATTAAAGTATGTTCTCATCACCTGTTAAGTATCCTGTACACATGACTTCTGGATATGAACGATGACCACAAGAGCAGATTGTTTTCATGTCTTAGAGGTTGTATATCAGGGTGGAGGCTTTTGGCTTCAAGTAACAGAATTCCCCGTTCTAACTGGGTAAATAACAGAGAAGTTTAATATCATGCATAACAGGAAGTCCAGTGGCATTATGGCTCCAGAGTTTGCTGATCCAGTTGCATCAAAGACCTATATTTTGCCCCCCTTCTCTGTGGTCTGTCATCCACATGTTAAGGCGTTCCTGAGTTAGCTTGCTTCCAACCATGAAATATGTGATCTTTAACTTAGTCTCACTGGTCCAATTTAGGTCACGGTCCAGTCCTCAACCAAAGATAGTTGCTGTCATGTGTTGATGGCATAGACTAGTCAAGAAACACATCTGCAGCTTGCGAAGGGGAAGACTTTATCTGTTCGCAAAATTGTGATGTTGGTAGGATGAAATAAGATAGGAATGGATCATCAAGTAAATAATACCAGTGGTTAGATATGACAGAGCAGAAAGATAGGATGTCTAACAAATATCTTTAATTTAAAACTTCCATAAAGAAACCTGCATTCCCACTCTACACCAAGCTACTACCCCCACAGTCATCCCAGGTAATGTTTCCTATTTTAGGACACAGCAATACTCATTTCCTTTGCCCAATAACCAGTAATCTTTAATATCTCTGTGGCTCTAACACTCTATGCAATTTCCAGAAATACTGTTGACTATATTTAGCAACATTTAATATTCATTTTTCCATATGTCCTTCTCTCCATACATACTCTTTTCATTTTTTTCCAAGATACCTAATCTCCTGATAGGTTGCAATTTCAGACAGAGAGAAACACTGGCAAAGAGACTCTGAACTTGGAATGAGTTTGATATATTTGAAGGTCAAGGCGCATGAAACACAGTGAATTTTCCACTCCAGATGTTAACACAAATGACTCTCTTCTTGTCACTCTAACCTCAGTGGAAATTATCTCCTTTGAGAAGCTTTTTCTGAACACTCAGTCTAAAATAACCCTTTGCTCCAGAAGATCTCTATCTCGTAACTTTTATTTCTCTGAGCCTTTTCCAGTCTTTAAAATTATTTTGCTTGTTTTACTTGTTTATTTACTTGTTCATTTGCTATCTCTCCCACCAGACAGAAAACACATGAAATTGTGAGCCCTGTCCTTTGGGTTTGCTACTGAATCGATGACTATCTGGTCTACCTAGGTAGGAACTCCCTACTTAGTAGGGGATGAATAATATAAATGGCTATTCTAGAATGATTTAGAAGAAAACAATTTCTCTATCCCAATCCCAAGACTCTTCTCTTTCTGAAACATTTCTATCACTTCTGTTCTATGTGTCCATCCATTCAGATATACGTAAATATTTTGGGAAGGGACAGGAGAGGAAAAGTGGAGTACACATTGTGCTTTGTCTTTCAGCCCAATAATCTTCAAGGGACATCTTAGTCCTCAGAGATCAGTGAAACCTTGCCTGCCTCAGTTTCCCACCAGAAACAGTGTTTTCATTACACATCAACCAAGAAGGCATAATAATCTGGATATGGGTAGTTGTAAGCTACAGAGTATTTGAGAATGTAAATGAGTTTTCTTATTCACAAGTATTAACTACTGAGTCATGCTTCCTCCCACCCCCCAAAAAAACATATAATAAAAAAGTATGTAATTACCTTTGCATATGGATGGAAATCTAGGATTCGAAGAAGAAAGTGATCTAGAACAAGTTCACAAATTTAGTATTAAAAAACGTTTTAGTGTACAACATTCACTAGTTGAACAGCAGCAAGTAGGAGAAGAATAGAGAAAATCAATCCTTCACATTTCAGTGATAAAGCTGAACATATATATTGTTAATTCAACATTTTTCATTTTGGCATGTGTGTTCATAGACAGAGATATCTTAGTCATTCATTTCTGTGAAGATGTTTCACTTTATGGAATACGTGACATAAAACGTGACAAGAGTAAGATGGAGGGTCCAGGTGTCATCAACGATGTAGAAGAGAAAAAGTTTCCTCTAGGGAATAAAATCTACTTAGTTCATTAGTATTATAATTGTTTACTCCATTAGCATTTCTTTAATAATAAACTAATGCATCTTGGTATTAAGGGTGCCCTACACAGAAACACAGTGGAGACGAAGAAAAATCAGGAAACTAAACTAACATCCCTAATCAATCTCTTTTTGGATAAGCCTGGATCTGTCCATGGCCTGAGTGAGGTTCACAGGTGGGGTGGATTGGACTTACACCAGAAGGGATAGATGGAGGGAAAACACACAATATATCTGAAGTCAGATGTGAAGAAGGCCAGACCAGTCAGGTCGCAAAACTCAAATTCTGAAGTGTCTACAAACAAAATGACCAGAACAGGGATGGTGGTGTCAAGAGCAACTGAAGGTGAAGCCTGGATAGAAATGCAGGGAAGAGAGGAATGATGTTATAGGAAGTCTGCATTTCACCACAGATGAATTTGAAGTAAATTTGATTGACTGAAGAGCAAGGTCAAAGAATGACGAAGTCCCATCAACTCCGTCTCTCAGAAGAGAGCAATTTTCTAGCAACACACATATTTCTCAAGCAGGACCAGAGTTCTTTTCGTGTGGGTTAAACAGGTGTCCACAAAAATGAGTCTCTCTCTTTTAAAGATCACCAACAACAAGGATCCTATAATTCTGAATATGTAAAATGTTTCCTCACCATGTTTGGAGAGTTTTCTGCAGAATGAAACCACTGCAAAGGAAAGCAATAATATAACCTAAAGCAAATAGCTCTGAAGATCAGAGAGTGAGAGAGATGCCTGAAGAACCAAAACTAAGTCTGCAGTCAACTATTGCACTTACAGACACATATTTATCTCCCACTTCTTTCTTCCTCTCAAACAAAATTTATTTAGTTTTGCCACTTCTTACTTGTTTTTATTATTTGGCATATAACAACCTTGAAACACTAGGATTCTAGTTGTTGGGGGAGTGGTAAAATAATTCAGTACTTTCTATATAGTTTCTCATCAAACGCAGAGCCAGACAAATATATTATTGTGTTCACTTTTAATAAAAAAAATATATTTTATAAAATTGATTTAAGAAGCTTTCCCGTAGTTTCTCATTCCTGTGAAAATATTTAGAGGATCATTTGTTGATTTGGGCTTAGAACACTCATTAAGTTATCAAAAGGTATTTTCATATTTTATTTTTTCTTAATGACTATTTTGAAATTATCGACCTTAATACTTTCATTGGTCTAATAAAACATTTTCTTAGAGATGCGTTTTTCCCCAGCATACATGTAATTGTTGGTGCATTTATAGTTACTCTTAAAATGACACGCCAAACAGATGTCCTCTGACACTGTCACTGCCTGTTTTTTTCACTTGAAAGTTTTTCCAAAGTCCAATTCTTCAAAATCTCCTTTATAAGGTAAAGATCAAATTGATTTTCCATATATTTTAAAATGCCATCATTCGATTGCCAGTCATTTATAACTGTTCGGTGTGGTATTCATGATGCTGCCTCACCAGTTCTGCTGCCAAGAGAAGGATGGATCAAAAAAGGTTTATTCACCTAGAGGTCACATCCTGGGTACATTTTTTTTTTTCTGTTCTTGGACAAATATCTTATGAAAAAATATTTTTTTCATTGAACAGGAAAACTTGGTTTCAATTTCATTCCTAACACATAGTGTAGAAAAGTGCAGTCATCAGCCAGGGAGTTTCACAAGTGCTCTCTTTGGTCTCTGTCTCATTGCCACTTAGAGATGTTCTAAACAAAAGCCCCCAAACAACCAAATCCTGTGACTTTGATCATGTCAGTGTTGGCTGCGATAATATTACAAACCATTAGTTACTAATTTTTATTTTATTCATAATGAACGTCTCAGAGATAAGCCATCTGATACTTGTTGATTGATATATGCAAACGTTTTCTGATAATACATTAAAATGTAAAATAAAAAGAATATTATAATTACCAGGAATCTTGGCAAAGTTCTTATTGGAAATAAATAATGGACTCTGTTGCTATATTATTTACTTATTTCCATTTACTGATTCTTCTAAAAACTTAAAAAAACTGTAGACATGACTCTTTTTATTCTAAATCAGAGGTTGGCAAATCATTTCCCAGAGGGCAGATCCAGCCCATTGCCTGTTTTGAAAATAAGTTTTTACTGGAATGGAGTCATGCCCATATGTCTGTGGCTGCTAACTCACTACAGTGGCAGAGCTCAGCAGTTGAGAAAGAGACTCCATGCCTATAAAGTCTACAGTGTTTACTATCCAGCCCTTTGTAGAAAAAAATCCTGCTGACCTTGCTCTAACTAGTCACAAAATACTCAGGAGTTAGTTTCTCATTTATGTGGTTGGCACAGGTGCTGTATTTTCTTATGTCGTCTGGTTTATAATTTAAACACTGTTTCTTTAATATAGACATTTGTCCCTAAGTATTTATCTGGTGATTACTTTCAGGAGAAAGTAAGAGAAAAAAGTAAGTATAATGATATTCTATTTTATTTATATCTCAAGATATTCAAGGTCAATAAAGATTATATTGAAGAAGGATGAATGCAACTTCAATTATTGTATACTTAATATGAAAGTAACTTGCTCAATAAATTGGAAAACAACAGGATATATTTACATGTTCGTAGTGCTCTAAATACTAGATTATGACATTTTATTATAACCTTTCTGTTTTCTTAGAACTCTAGAGAATATTTATTGAATGTACAAAGGCAGAAGATGTCCAAAAATAGCATTTTTTGCTGTTGTATTTATTATCTTCCAACTAAATTCAGTTTTTCATAGCATGTATTTCTCAATTACTAATGATGATTGATGGAAAAATATAATTTAATTTACCCATAACTTTTTTTCCCAATGAGAATAATCTTTATGGAAAGATAGTTTCTATATAAGTTAGTATTTGGTTGGAGATATTTTGATAATGTCTAGTGTCTTTGAGATTAACAGGTATAAATAATTGAATCCAAACTTATCAATATAATGGAAACAATATTTCCATACTCAAAACATGTTTTAAGATCACAGTCTGAATTAGGTTATTTCTAGTTTTCTAAAGTATTTATGTTTTTATGATATGAATTTGATACTAGAGCATATTTTAGAGAGAGACTTTAATAAATTAGATACAGTTACTTAAAATAGTTCTAGAATCATTAAGACATTATTGAAAAAGTCAAATAATATTTTTTCAGTCATAACTATTTTCTTGATGTTATTCTTTTGAAAAGTTACAGCCTATTTCTTTCACATTATGTTTTTCATAATTAATTTTAGTTGAAATATAACTTTATTTTCTCTATTCCAAAATATGTCATCAAAGTTCACTTTTTTTCCTGTATATCATCACTTCGCCTAGCACCAACTCCAATATAGTTAAAATAAGATTAATCGCTATGTACATTGAGAATTTTACTTGAAAATTTAACTTTTGGTACAGAGTTTGAAACTTGCTAAAAGATTTATGTTTTTATTTCATAGAAAAATAAAGTTGAATGATCTACATAATAAACAAATAGGATATTTATTTTTATTTCATAATTAAAATTGAAAAAAATTCAGAAATAAATATAATCATTCATGTTGATTTCTATTGGTATATTAATGTAGCTCTGAAAGAAAAATCATATTATTTATGGGGCTGTCTTGTGCTAGTCTTGTCAAAATGGAGGTTTACAGCAATTGGTTAATAAAGAGGGTTTTAATCTATGTTTGACTCCCACGAAGCAGAACCCCCTGTGGTTATTTCTTCAGTTCTTGAATATTAAATGGAGTAAACAATACATTCTGAGAAATAAGTAGAGTTCCTACATTGGCTTCCCATGCACTGAGAGCCATTATTCTGGAAAGGACTAGGTTAAAGCATAGCACACCCATGGCAATATTGCTTACCTGGAAGAATTGGAACAATGAGGTGGGAGGGAAGTAGTTTTGACCACTATTCCCATTTACCTGGCATGGTTAGAATAGACAGTAGATGTATCTGGAGAACATCAAGATTGTTATGGCTCTCCTGCTCTCTGCCCTAAAGCAATCTGAAGAGATCACAATTGTTTTGACATCCTGAAACATCCCCTATTCCAATACATTAATTATATTCTAATAATTAGACCTTATGAACAGAGAGTGGCATGTGTCTTGGATGCCTAGTGAGACACTTTTATGCCCAAAGGAAGGAAATGAACACTATGCAAGTTCAGAGGCCCAAAGTTGTCAAGTTTTGGGGTGCTTATTTGCCTGTGGTATATTCTCACCAAAGTAAAGGGAAATCTTACACACGTTACATCATCTGCTATTAAGTCCCAGGCCCAGTATTGGAAGGGATTCTGACTACTGAAGAGAAGGTATATTATTGTGAGGTGTTGTTATGACCCACTTACTGAGGAAGCCACAGGCTGCCAGAGCAGCAGATCCAGGTCATACTCCACTGCTTTGCCACTCGTACCTGGAGGCCTTGAAGATCCAGTAATGTTCCTAGTGTCTGTGCTAAGTAGAGATGCTTTATTCAGATCTGGAAAGCTTCCATTAGAGAATAATGCTACCTATTCCCAGGAATTTGGAGCAAAGCCCTGTAGTCATTTACAAAAAAAACTATCATTCTTTTAGATAATGACTATTTTTTTTTTAATTAACCGGTCCTGGTAGAAACTGAATACCTGCTCTAGGATATTGATACAATCTGAGTTCTGATCATGA
This sequence comes from Cynopterus sphinx, assembly GCA_030015415.1. Taxonomy (NCBI): domain Eukaryota; kingdom Metazoa; phylum Chordata; class Mammalia; order Chiroptera; family Pteropodidae; genus Cynopterus; species Cynopterus sphinx. Next base: position 51,262,546 of record CM057389.1, on the reverse strand, counting down.
ATTGGGTATTATGAATGTATGTTATATACAAACTCTCGCATCTTTC